>JAVXUO010002151.1:0-175967 GCA_033065855.1 Escallonia rubra | reverse complement strand
AGTTCAACACAATCAATCAAGTTTCCAGTATATAACCACTTCTATAGTGGTTGTGCTTGCTATGTAATAAGGAATATGGTTGTGCTTCCTAGACTCAGGGCCAAGCCAGGAGCCCAAACCTGGTGTAACCAAATTTCAAAGAGATTTTTTTTCTAAATTTCAACTAAAACATGAAAAGATTCCAAATGTAGAGCACTTATAGGCAAAATCAGAGAACTAGAAATTGAATTAATATCACAGAATCTCATCAGAAACTTAAAAATGTTAAGAATCCCAGTTATAAACCCCAAAATGAATTAAAGTTATCGGAAAACCTTTGATCATTGCAAACCACCAAAATAACATAGATCATCGTTCGAACACAAACTTAGGTGTTATTCAGCAGTCCCATCAACAAGCTGGAAAGAAGTCAAAAATTTTACTGTGTTTCTTGGTTAAAGCCGTGACTTGGTTGGAGTGAAGAAAAAGCATTGGGGATATAAAAGAGCATGGGGAAGCGAGAAAAAGAAAGAAAATGGGGGAGACCAAATCTGTAAAGTGAAACAATTGTCTTGCTGCCCTAAGTAGTCATTTACAAAAACCAGGGGGGACCATAGTACAGCTCGATCCTCTCATAGCTTTGCCACTGCCAAGAATATAGTAGAACTCTACAGACCAGTGAAACAGAACGATTCCAGATTACAAAGCACAAAAATCTACCTGCTCATAGGTGAATGCAATACGTTTGTTGGAAGACGCACTGTCAATCCTTTGAGGATTCTCTCTGAAATACAAGTAGACATCTATATTAAAGATCCTTGAGTGATTAGACTAGATTACAAACCAGGTAAGACTTAAGAGAGATTACAAACCAGGTAAAAAGTTGGATGTTGCCAGCTGAAGTTCCTGGTAGCTAAACACATGTCGCGACCTTTGATGAGTAATTCTCCTCACAGGCTCTGTTAACATACACAGGAAGTAATACAGAAAGGAAATAACCAGTACACACCATCCCAAAAAGGCCACACAATTACAAAGCATGTTTTCAAAATAGCTAAGTCAACATGTTGCCTGTACTAAGGTTAGGGGACTGGTTTTCATGAGTCTACTAATCTAAAAAAGTTAAGTTCCACATGGTGCTCGTACTCCTTTCTTTGCCCTCGGAGGATTCCTCTTGGCGTATGTCTTGAGTTTAGGGCGCTTTGCAAGCTGCTCCTCACGTACTGATTGTGTTGCACAAGCATACGACGTAGGAGGAGGCTCCTCTGTAACCTGTGAAACTGAATCTTTCACAGGTGAACAAATCCCATGAGGTGCTCTAAGACGATGGGGATGTTGACTTCGTCGAGCTCGTGGAATGGCATTAAAAAACTGGTCAGAAATGCAACCTCCTCTACCTTGACCAGTGATTCATCCAGGACTTGATACTCGGCTTCCACCTGTAACGCCACTGCTAAAGCTGTGATATGGAACCGACCCATGTGTCTCTTTCTCAATAGGTCCCAGCTGTTCTTGTACCATCTCATTACAAGCAAGTGGATCAGTAGAAATGGGAGGGATTTCGGAAGGTATATCCTTGACTATACCTTCCATCTCAGATTCACGAAGCAGCAGGGATGGCATAGTAGGTACAGCTACTGTCTCAGTTGCTGATATAGGTGCTGGGCCTCCTGGTGTATGAGGTCGATCGAATCTATTAGGTGTGGAAGATGATGGCCCATGAGCAGGGGGTGTCCTAGATGTGGAATGGGATGTCAAAGGCTCATGCTCTGCAGCTGTTACAGGTGATGGTGAGGGCAAAACCTGCATATGAGGTTGGACTGATGGTGGCACGTGTGATGTTGATGCAGTGTTTGGTGCTGGTGCACCTATCGGTGCTACGGTGACCGGCTCCGTGGTCGGTCTCGGTCCCTTTCGGCGTGCCCGCGGTGGTCGTCGGGCCTGAGTAGCTGGTTGTGTCGGATCCTGGATTCGTGGCTCTGGTTGTGCACCGGCTGAGATTCGTTCAGCCTCACAAATGGCAGACAGTGCTTCTCGACACACAACCTTAATTCTTGCAAGGGATTCAATGGCTGCATTAGGGTCAGTAGAATCAGCAAGGTGGAATATGCGCTTGATTTGTTGTGCCTGCAAAATAAGCAAGTTCGTTAGTAACATGCCCTTTGCACTACAAGAATACGTACAGACTATATCCCATACATGAAAAAAGAATTAAGGCTTAATCCAATTATATGGAACTACAAAAATTGCCGCGGCATTTAGGTTTAGGACTTTAAAAACATGCAGGAAACTGATAAGGACTTGAGTTTTCAATAATGCAAGGAAAGGTAAAGTGATAATTGCTGTGACTGTTTTGGTTTGTTGTTTAGGTTCTACTTGATGTGTGTTAGGCCAAGGGTTGCAGATACGTGTTGGACTTTGTCTGATAGGTGGATGGAAATACAATAATAAATAATGGCATTAAGATCTGGTTCGAGTCCTTTTACGGCAAGAAAATAATTCACAGAAAAATATAAACTGAAATGAGGTTCACCGCCAAACCATATCAAGATCCGAATTCACCAACCCACTCAACTTCAAATTACACTAAACTTTTACCAAGTAAAGTCCCAATTAAAATTTTCTCTGAAGAAACTCCCAGTTCTACATGTTAAATCTCTCTCCATCAAACAAGTCTTATTTCTTGCTTGGACAAATGGTTACAAAAGAAGACTTCAGCAACAACTCACCCAAGACTCAGTGGACTGCACTGAAGCACTTCATACTGCACCACACTACAGGTTGGTTAGTGTTGGTTTTCTTAACTTCTACCAAAAGCAGTACTTTGTTGTTGACAATTAAGCTTTCACAACGCAAGCTCTCACCAGTCATTTCTTGTTTTTACTTCAGCACATGGCATATTTTCATTTTTCTTGAGTTGGCCCCAGTTCAATCTTTTCTGATCCAGATGATCAGTACGTTTCACACAGCTACTGCCTCACAGCAGTAGCTTCTCTTCTTGTTCCACTCACTCACCATACCCATTTCAGTCCACCATGTGTTATATTACACACAGTCACACAATACACCTACCACACACAGCTGCCCTCTTCACATACCCAGTTCCCTCCAAGGCAGCATCACCCCACGGCCACACTATGTATACACACCTGCACTTCTGTTCACTACCTTAATGCACCTTGCACTCCCTGCTTCCCACACACACATAGTGCACAATTCACGCAACACATTCTCTCTCTAACGGATGATGGCACCCACAATATCACACAGAACACATGCACACTAGCCAACTCAGTCATACATACCTCACGCAATCCTTCTCCACCACGCGCACAGTAAAACCCACTTCTGCCCAACAGATCTCTAGCCACAATGACCACTATTAATCCATCACTATGCACTGCACCATAACCAGCACATCAAACTCACGGACACCCGCACACTTACACAGACGGTTCACTCACTCTCTTCCCTTACACACACCAAACACCCCTCATACTCACATTCCGCACAGTTGCCCAAAAATACAAAAATACAAACACCCCCCCTCCCACAAAAAAAAATCAGCTAATGCCTCTCGGCAGTAGCTTGACTTCTTTGCCCACTATTCAACCCACATGCATAACCATACCTTAATACACACGCTCGCATGCCCCAAACGTACACACACAATCCTAAGTAAATCAAAAGGGATGCATGTCGTTGTGCCTTGAGCATTCTATCTAGAAAATGATCTTAGAGCATAACTAAGGGTGAAGGTTAGGGGAATGGTCACTATCATTAATAAGATGTAGATACTTGCTAGCGTTTAAATGGAGGAAGGGCCTAAGATACATACCAACATCTCCACAGTAGCATGCCCTCCTTGGTATCCAGATGGTATATTTTGCACCGGTTTGCCAACCAACAAACGGGTGATCGAGCGGTACCACAACATGTATGGGCTAGAGTACCCTGCATCAACATATTCTCCTACCGCGTCTATACGGTATATAGTATCTGCACGAGCATTCCACATGTCAATGTAGACACGATGTTTTAGCTCCCAGTCGGTGTTCGGGTGGCCCCGACGATCAATCTTATGAAGGACCTCACCACCAGTGTCACAATCACAGGGGATCACCTGGCTCATGTTGTATTGCGGGCAAACACGGTCCGGGAAGTGCCACTCCACTCTTTCGAAGTAGATAAGCGGCGATCGAGTCATCCAAACATGCCTTCCGGTCAAGCAGTACTCCGGTAGCGAAGCTAAGTCATACGGTTGCCATATGAACTGCGGGATGTAAAAGGCATATTTTTTTAAAATAACATCTAGACAAGCCAACTCCACATTTAGGTGCCACATGTGAATACTTAAGCCCAAACCTCTGATGACTTTAAATTGTCCAGCTGATCCCTGTATCCCCTGAGACACTGTGATCCTACCCTGTCACTTTCCAGTGCTACAAGCCACCTGTCAATGTTATTTTCAAGTTTGGTTAATAAACATAAAAGGTGATAGTAACCATAGACGCATACAATTCCTATAGACTTTCATACTATCACAAGCATGAAAGTAACCATAGAAGCATACAATTCCGATGAAACTGTCCAACTGTTACTGTAGCCCATAAATAAGGGCATACCTCCTACCCAAAGGGTCTCGAGGTAAAGGCTCGACTTCATGCGGCTGGGGAGGGCCTCCACCAGCAACAGGTGCATCACCAGCGGCCTCATTATGTTGTATGTCAACAGCAGCAGGTTGTGCCCGGTCCTCTACGGGGGGAACTCTTTCAGGGCCTCTTTCGGGACGCATGTTAGGGCACCTCTCCCAAGCCCATAACTATTTGATAAGGTATTTTACAAAGAATGATCAATGATAAAATATCGTATAGAAAAAGAAGGAGATTAACACTTTAGCTTACCTGCAACAGAATTAGGGGTCCCCCAATCTCATATGCTGAACTCCTGCTTGCTCGGCACATCTCACGGTACAAGTAAGCTAGAGCTGCACTACCCCAACTACGCCGACTCGCAGCATTAAGGTCTTGAAGCAAAGTTAAGTACATAAGAGGAACCCTAGCGCCAGATAGGTTTGGGAGTAAAACACCACCAATCAAGGCCAATATAAGAGCCCTGGCATGCTGTTGTACAATCTCATCATCTGAACCCTCTGGTAACACCATGAATTGATCCATCAGCCAACGAAGTTGTATTGACCCTCCACGAATGACCGTTTCAGGTGGTCTGACACCTAACCATATATGACAATACTCCTGCCACGCATCCGTGGAACGTGTAGTGTCAACACCTGTAACAGCATCACCGTCAACGGGTAGCCCAGACAACACTGCCACGTCCTGTAATGTAATTGCAGCCTCCCCAACACGAAGGTGAAAAGTATGGGTCTCAGGCCGCCATCGCTCAACAAGTGCTGTGATGAAAGCATGATCAAGTCTAACCTCCATGATCCGGTAAAGCCCATAAAAACCACTCGCACCAAGTACTGCATGACACGGGCATGTGGCTCCATCCTTCGATTCCCACCGCGATTCCGAACTAGTGGTCCTAAGGCTCGTCGGCATGTCAATACCTTATCAACCTGCATGCATTTTCTATATCAGTCAAATTAAACATGAATAATTAAAGTTGATAACAAAATCAAGTACCTCTCCATTCCAGACACAGCTAGAACGATGAGAATGTTGCAAATCCAGTACATGAGGATCGACGGGCCCTGGATTTACCAAATGCTCCACAATTTCCCCCTGTCTAGGTCCTTCATGTCTTAGTCCCTCCATCTCTACAAAAAACCAATGCAAACTCTATGTTAATTAGCGTGAAAAAACACAATGCACGAAATAATAATAAACTCATTATTATCTTCATCTCGCTTTTCAAGCATTGTCAACCTAATTTCACTTTTGTCACCTAGTTCAAGTTTTATCACCTAATGTCTATTTTGTCACTTAATGCCGCTTACAATTCAAGGTTTGTCATCTGTAGCCTTGTTCTCTTTTCCAGCCTTATAGTGTATCTCAAAGGTGAACCCCAGCAGTTTAGATAAACATTTATGTTGGAGTAGTGAAGTCACTCTCTGGCCTAATTAATATTTCAGGCTACAATGATCTGTTAGAACAGTTAAAGGTTGAGTGCTTCTTCCAATAATACAGGTGAACTAAAGAGCAAATGAGCTGGTTTGTATAATCCCTGAATCCAACATCTCATGCACTATCTTTTCTACTTCTGTTTTCTGTGCATACTACGTTTGTCTATATGGTCTAAGGCTAACAGGTGTTGCATTTGGAATAATGGGTATGTGATGATCCTGTGGCCTTTTTGGTGGTAAGCCCCTTGGTTCATCAAAAACATCCTCAAAGTTGTGACAAGATTATTTTGTTAATAACCAGCTTCTTTTGTTAATAACCATCCAATGCTATCCAATGCTATTTCGTTAATAACCAGCTTCTTTGCATCACTAACCTGTGAAACAAGATTGCTTACGTGAGATGGCACATGCAAAAAAGGGCCTACGAAGTGACTACCTTATATGATGAAATAAGGTTTGTCAATTGTGTTTGTATCACAACATTGTGTAGCATTCCATGTGGAGATAAACTTCAAACTTTCAAAAGTTTTAAAACTAATAATAGGAACATGACATAGAGTTTTCAGCCAAAGGACTACATTAGTTTGTACAAAAGTTTGACCATAATATACAACGCAGACAATATGAACAAAAACATGCTAGGGAGCCGACTCTTGTCAAGTGTCAAACGTTGTGGTTTGAGCTGTCTGCCTTGCATGACATGTACGCTTGTCGTGGCCAGTATTTTTGCATAATCCACAACGTTTTGGCTGCCGCTCTAGACGAATATCCATTTCATTACGCAAATGGACTGATCTTGGTCGACCCTTCCCTCTATTTACAGCAGGGGGCATGAATGTACAGCCGGTCCATTCTTCCCAGTAATCTTGATGCTCCAGTGGTTGAAACATTTCAGCCCATATCTTGCTATATTCCTCAACCGAAAACCAGGAACTGATAAATGCACAAGGATCTAGCTTTGCCACTGCACAACATGCTAGAACATGAGAACATGGGATTCCATATGTCGTCAACTTCCCGCATGTACATGTTTTATCTTGAAGCCGCACAACCTGTGCATTTTGGCCGCGTCTATTTCTCACCAAAAAATCCCCCCGATCACCGGTCGTGTTATAAGGTTGCACAAACATAGAACCAATTTTCCTTTTCGCTTGTTGAATTGCAAGAATGACGGAAGGGACATAATGCTGTTGATCTGCCATAGAGGATGCCGCAAGGTTTCTTCTCAAATTAAAGTAATGTACACAACGGTGAAAAGAGGTTTGGACTAGTGCTGTGATAGGTAAGCCTCGAGATCCTTTCAAAACACTGTTAAAGACTTCAGAGATGTTGGTCGTTATCATTCCAAAACGTTTACCACCATCATGTGCAAGTGTCCATTGTTCAACGGGTATCTCATCACACCACTTTTTTGCTTCTAACGACAGATTTTTGACCTCTTCCATCAACTCGTTGAATTTGCGAACTTGAGTAGCCTTCCCAGCAGCCCAAATAAGCTTCTTCAGCTCCGAACTACCGAATTTTTTTGTGAAATTGCTACGAATATGTCTCAAGCAGAACCGGTGATGGGCATAAGGTGGTTGCCATAATTGGTTTCTCCTCACAGTGCTTAAGATACCGGGATGGCGATCTGAGATCAAGCAAATACACCTATCTCTTGGGACCACGTAATCTCTAACATGCTGCAAAAACCAATTCCAGCTATCATGGTTCTCCCCTTCAACGATAGCAAATTAAAGCGGCAATATTTGGTTGTTTCCATCGGCTGATAGGGCAATTAAAATGGTGACTAGATTCTTTCCCTGTGGAAAGGTGCCAGTAATGTTAATAACAGGACGACAGAATCTAAATCCCATGATGCATGGCTTAAATGCCCAAAAAACTCGTTTAAAGCGTATTGCATCAGATTCTCCACGCCCTTTTGGGTCGTATTCGACAATGGTACCGGCATTATACTTTTGGATGGCAGCAAAAAATTTTGGCAATGCCCGATATGACTCTTCCCAATTCCCATACAAATCAGCAATAACCGCAACCTTGGCCTTCCACGCCTTTTTATATGAAACAGTGTATTCATATTTTTCCTTCACAGCTGCGATTAAAGAGCTAATTCTAACCATCGGATCAGCTTCAACTATATTGCGGACTGCTTCAGTAATCAGTCTATAGTTTACGTGGTGTTGGTCTTGGTTCAAGGCCATCCTCAATGGACATGTGTGAGGTCCTCGATAGCGTGTAACTTCAAAATAGTTATGACTCTTCTTACACGTTGCACGGAGATAAAAATTGCACTCATTCGGAAACTTACATTTCAAAGCCACCATAGTTGGGATAGACTGCTTCACCTTGTAGATCAAATTATGCTTGACGTGGTACCTTAAAATAGCCTTCACAAACTCGCTTTTATCCTTGAAAACTAGACCCACTCTTAACTCATCGTGCTCGGGATGCCATACTGTAGCGTGATTGCTTTCAAGAGGACTTGTAATAACTGCAGCGGGTGCCCAATCAACGTCTGTGAAAAAATGCTCGTTAGGCTCGTATACGTGTCTCTGAGCTTCTAGCTCAATACTTGTACCGTTACCATAATCCTCCCCATTGTCATCTTCATTTAGCCTATCCATGAATGCATCTTCTTCGCCTTCCGAATCTGTCCTCTCATGTTCATTATCCAGATTAGGTGCCTCAATGATGGTTGATGCCTCATTCCCCAAGTCAATCATGTTATGCAGCGGTAAAAGCAAAGAGGAAACAAGACCAGTCACACCTATACCCTGAGGTGTGACATTGGAAATCCCGCCACAGTAACTAGCTCTAATATCGTTGTCTACGGGAGATAAAATCGAACTTTGTGTGGCATGATCACCAATGTCCAACGAGGTTAGATCCCTTATGGGCGTGGACATGCTACGTTGCGGAGGGGATAGCCTGTCACAGTTTGACACAAGATTCCGGGAAGAGGAACCATATCCCGTCACAATAGCCTCCATTTCAATAAATAACTCAATGGCGCTCAGCTGCGAGAATTGAGATTGGAGATCAAACATAGCTTCTACATCTCCATCATCCTCAATCGGTACTTTGATATAAAAGGTCTGAGCACTGTTTCCAACCATCCGCGGATACCTACAATTCAACTTCAACCTGAAATGTTCCTTGTCCAATCTTGTGCAGCTACACAACTTATCCATCAAGCAATTAAATGTGCAGTTCCCCTCCACCTTGATCAACTTCTTTGGTCCACAATCATATGCATAACCATCTGAATCTTCTACTGCATTTCCTCCCCAGTAGCACAGCAGCCTTACGGAAGGAGCCATGGCGAACCTTCAATGTTTACATAGAAATATGATTAGGTTTTCTATACAAACTATGTGTCATTACAAAGCATGATATAAACGCAGCATAGTACTAACACAATTTGTCTCCCAGCAGGGGAAAAGGAACCGTGTTGATATAGTCAAAAAGTTCAATCCCCTCCTCCATTTGCATGGGGAAGAAATGGTGGCTTGTCTCTTCCCTTTCCTTCCCATGCCCGCACTAGTAATTGGTGCATGAATGATGTTAAGGCAGAGAGTAAGAATATTATGCATTTATACTTGATTTGATTTTACCAAATGCTCTCCTGTAGGTTTCAATGTGGAGAAGGTCCAGTATAAGAATGTGATGTTCACGGTGTGGAATGTAGGCGGACAAGAGAAACTTAGGCCACTGTGGAGGCATTACTTCAATAATACGGATGGACTGGTAATTGATATTAGTTCTGATCTCAATAACGCACATAGTACACGCATAGATATAAACACACAAAAATACTCATTCTCACACAGTGCACTCACCCCTCTTCCAAGGCTGCCATTGCTGCTCCTCACTCACACAAACACACTTTTAGGGCAGCCCCATGGCTGTTCTTACAGTGATCAATGTCCAGCACCCTTACGCAGATCACACACAGTGGACTAAACACTCATACCCACTCCCTTGCAGCCCCACAAGTAAACGCACTCATCTATTACTCAAAATATACACCTAGTCATTGTCATGTAAGAGAAAAGGATCGAAACTTATCGGAGAATTGCCGAAATTCCTATCTGCCGTCCTTTTCTCTCTCCCTCTTTCTGGGTACAATTTCTTCCTTTGCGTGGCTCTCTCTCCATATCTCACGAACACACACCCCTTCTCTGCATAATTCTCTTTCTCTTCTCTCTCTTCCTTTTCTCTTTTCTCCTTCCTCTTTATGTCTCTGTTTCTCCGTAACTGTTGAGAGCAAATCTGCTCTCTTTATGTCTCTTCTCTTCTTTGTATGTTGTAACCGAAGAGCAAATGCTCTTTATCTTTTGTAAGTTGTAGCTGAAAATTCCCTCTAATGGTAGGTTAATTATCTCGATAATTTCCTCCTTGGTACCTGCTCTTTCCAAAATAAAAGGTCGACTTACTTTCCAAATAAATAAGATTTCGAATTTTATTTATTTATTTACTAACCATGCTTTACTAATCATCGCTAATAGTTGCCGATTAAATTCGGTCACGCCAATTGTCACTAAAGACTTAAATTGGTATTACTTATAACTGCATCTGTTAACTTATAATGCATGGTTTTCTAAAAAAGAATTCGCTAAAAAGTGCACGAGGTTCCAAGTACTACAGAGCTTGAGGAGGGTTAGATGTGCGTATCCTTATGCCCGATTTAGCAGAGACCCTCGTATTTCTGACTCGTGACTTTCAAGGTCATGATGGAGCCACTAAACTGTGGTGTTGACATAACCCTACAATTCTGTTTCTTTATCTCACAATCAAATTTGTCTTTTATTGGTTGCCATTTGGTGATCCTATAGAAGCTTGGCCCTGTGCACGAGACTCCAACTGCTACAGGGTTTGAGAAGGGTCAGATGTACATAGCCTCACCTCCATTTAAGCAGAGCACTCGTGCTCGCGCGGGGGGTGTGGGGTGTTGGTTGGAAGCTCCTGAACTTTGAAGTGCTTCAAAGTTCTGCTGTGCTCTCTCAGCAATTTTCTTGGTTTTTATGTTATGTCAAACATCTACTAAAGATGAAGATAAAAAATCATGTTAAGTTCAATATAACTGAGTGTATATGCATTAAAAAAACACAAACATCTGTGATGTGTGATAAATTGTGTTAGTACTATGCTGCGTTTATAAACAAACATCAGTGCAAGGATGAGGCTTGCTTTACCTATCCCAAATCAATTATGGAGTAGCATCTCCATGGATTTCATTGAAGGGTTACCTAAATCAGGACACAAGGAGGTTATACTAGTGGTTGTTACAGCCTATATAAAGCCTAGAGGACTGACATGTTAAGGCAGCTTTGTAGTGCAACTTCCAAACTTAAAAGCTTCAATATGTACTTTTTTGTTTCTTAACCTTTAATTCTAATCAAAATGCAAAATGTGGGTTCATTACCTGCTTAAATTACATGCATTTTAAACTTGTTGGATATTTCACTTCAAAAGTACATGCTCACATTCAACTCTACTCTTCTTCAAGCAAACGGAAGTAAACAGCAGTAAAAGTAAGGCACGACGAAAATTTGTGCATCAAAAAGATAAAAAATAAACTAGAAAACATAGCACCCCGTCAATAAACTAGAAGTAAAGAGTAAGAATTTGTGGCGAACCTTGGCTCTTTAGTTCCAAGATGAAATATGCTAATAGAGCACCATCCAATAGCAATTGATGAGAATGCTCTCCATCAGTCTGTTCATTAGCGCAACAGCATATAAGTTGAGGTTGGCAGCATGAAAATGAAATCATGGTTAAACCATATATTTATATATCTCTCTACATTAAAAGTGTAACTTGTTTAAACATGTTTCTACCCATCTCTCTACATAAAAAGTGTCTACTTGTTTAAACATGTTTCTACACATTTTCATTACGAAAATGCCCGCTTGAGAGACTCCATATTACATCATATCCACCTGTTTTCAAACTCGATGCACCCTCACCGCTGTTTACGCCACCTTCAATCGGCGCGATAAACAAACAAACGAAGAAAACTATTAATCCATCACTATGCACTGCACCATACACAAATCGGCTCCCAGAAGGTAGAGTGAAAACGCGCGCCTGTTTTTTATAACCGTTTGTTTTATTTTGTTAAGTTTTGTTGGATTTTCAGAAATGAGCCTAAAAAGGAAAAAAATTCAATTTGAAAACGTGTTTTTCACAAATCTGATCTGAAAATTTATAAACGTGTTTTTTATAAACGTGTTTTTCACAAAAAGGTAGAGTGAAAACGCGCGCCTGTTTTTCTGAAAATTTCAATTTGAAAAAATTTCAGAAATCACCCTATTCCCCTGCACGAACCGGTTATACCCAGCGTCTCCGGCGCCGTCGTGGCTGTTGACGACCCTAAAACCGGTCAACTTGCCATCGCCGGCTTCCATCGCAGCTCGGTCCTTTTTTTTCACAAATCTGATCCACCAATAGCGAAAATCGCCATCCTGCGTTCTCCAAGGCAGTCGTCGTTCGCCGCGATGTCCTGATCCTCTGCCGTCGTCGCCTTTTCTCTTCTGTTTCTTTCTTTCTAGCTTTCTGTCATGAATGACACCCCACGAGACCCAGCTGCACCAGCAGTCAATAACCAGCAGCACAGGCCACTGAAGATTAGAGTTAAAATGCCACCAGGTGTGGGAAGAAATTGAACAGAGAAATATGGAGGGAAGCAACAACCATTAAGAAGGAAGTGAGAGTGAGGCGCGTGAAGCAATAAGTGAGTGGGAAAGTAACAGCCACGCGCTCAGTAGATTTCCAAGGAGGATTTGGCCGTTAGGATTTCTAACAGCATTAATGTTTTTCTTTTGATTTTCAGTTAGTTGTTTGTTACATTCTCTGATCTTCCAAGATTATTCGAATATTTCTGACTTGGGAAGAAAGATTGAAAAAGGCTATGTAAAGGGAAAATCAGGAGAGAAAGAAGATATATATGAAAAGAATCACTGTTTATCTTCTATCTTCTATCTTCTTCTCTGTATTTGGCCAGCTGAGCTGGATTCTCTTTTAGTTTGAGTTTCATCTTCTTTCAGTAGCTGCGAATCACTCATTCGCTGTTACATTTGGTATCCAGAGCAAGCTACGTTACCTGGGCTCGTGAAGAAATCAGATCAGAATGGGGTATGGTAACCGAAATAAACAGCAACTAGATGAGCATGTGAGTTTGATGGAAGCTCAGTTTGCAGACCGCTTTGGATCTCTTGATGATCAATTGACGGAATTAAGGCAAAACGTAGAGGAGCTACCTGCATTGAAGCTCTCAATAGATCAACTAAACGAGGAATTACCAGCTATGAGGCATGCTCTCTCAGAGTTGCAGGGTTTGATACAGCAGCTGATTTACTCTAAAGGTAATGAGGGAGCAGAAGGTTCTCATTCAAAGACAAGAGGAAACAAGAACTGGGAAACTAACCAACGAGATTTCCTTCCATATAACAATGGTAATGTTTTTCCTAAGCTACCTAAACTGGAATTTCCTAAGTTTTATGGAGGTGATTCTTATGGGTGGGTTAGAAAGGCTGAGAGATACTTTGAATTTCATCCTATGGATGAAATGCTCAAAGTTAACTTTGCCTCAGTACACTTTGAAGGCCAAGCAGAACACTGGTTTGGTACTTACACTAAGGCCAAGGGCAAGGTTTCCTGGACTGAATTTGTACGAGATTTAAATTCTAGATTTGCCCAACTCTTTAAAGAAAGCATAATAGGGGAATTTCATAAATTAAGACAGCTTGGGTCAGTTGAACAATATTATAATGAATTTAAGACCACCCTAAGATCTGTGCTAGTTAATGAAGGGTGTAAGTTTGAGGAAGTGTATTTTGTGCAAAGTTTCATTAGTGGTCTCAAGGATGAACTCAGATTGGAGGTTGAAAAGTTTGAGGTACACAACCTCTCAAGGGCAATTTATCTAGCTCGAAAGCAGGAGGCTACTATCAATAATAGCTGGTACCAGTCCAGAACCACTCCTAAATTTCAGTCGACCTATAATCCCATGACCTCTGCTAAACCTAACCTGAGCAACACAGTTGCTAAACCAAGAAACCCTGCACTAACTCTGAACCCCCAACCACTTCAAGCTCAACCTAACAACCAGAACAAGGCCTTACTACCTACCCCAAATGTCCCCCAACAAAGGTTGACTAGGGCCTACTTTGATGATAGAAGAAAAAGAGGCCTATGCTATTGGTGTGAGGAGACTTTCAGTCCTGCACATGTTTGTAAAAACAAACAGGTGTCAATGTTGGTGGTTGATGAAGGTGAAGAGGAAGACCCCCCACCTGTTTATGATGAAGAAGTCCACCCTCAACCACATGCAACCGAAAATAATGAACACCCAGAGAAGATGGAGATCACTGTCAATGCTTTGACAGGAAACCAAACTCAATCCACTTTTAAGCTTTGGGGTCAGCATGGTAACACGAAATTCTCCCTACTAGTGGACACTGGGTCCACCCATAACTTTATGGACCCAGCTACAGCCGAAAGATTGGGCTGTTTGGTGACCCCTACTGCCCCCATGACAGTTATGGTGGCAGATGGCAACAAGGTGTGCAGTGACTGAGCTTGTAGTGAATTCAGCTGGACTATGCAGAATCAGCAATTTAAAGCTAATCTGTTTATGATTCCTTTGGGGGGCTGTGATTGTGTCTTGGGTTTATAATGGTTGAAGGACTTAGGAAGAGTGGCCTTTGATTTTCAGAAAATGACTATGACCATCTGGATGGGGGATAAGGAAATAACATTATATGGGGGAGAAGTACAAGCTGAAATCAAGTTAATGTCAGCACAGTCAATGTACAAGTACCTTACCAAGAATCAAGGGGCTTTATTTGGCCAAGTTTACACTATAACCACTCTACCAAACCCCCACACCCATGAGCCTCAATTGACTGCACTATTACATCAGTTTGCTGATGTCTTCCAAGAACCCAAGGGACTACCCCCTACAAGACCCCAAGACCACCAAATACCTTTAATTCCTAATGCTCAACCCATCAACATCAGACCATACAGAGTGCCATACACCTAAAAAACTGAAATAGAGAACATTGTTCATGAGATGATTGAATCTGGAATAGTGCAACCTAGCACTTCACCTTTTGGGTCCCCTGTTTTGTCAGTGAAGAAGAAAGATGGATCATGGAGGATGTGTGTGGATTACAGGGGGTTGAATAAACTCACTGTGAAAAACAGGTTTCCAATTCCAGTAGTGGATGACTTGTTGGATGAACTACATGGTGCCAAGGTGTTTACCAAGCTTGATCTAAGGAGTGGGTACCATCAGATCAGGGTGCTTCCAACTGATATTCATAAAACTGCTTTTTCAACCCATTTTGGACATTTTGAGTTCAAGGTAATGCCTTTTGGGCTCACAAATGCACCAGCCACATTTCAGTCAATTATGAACTCCATCTTTGAGCCTTATTTGAGAAGATTTGTCTTGGTTTTCTTTGACGACATCTTAGTATACAGCAAGAGTTATGCAGACCATATCCAGCACCTCACCATTGTTCTACAGACCCTCAGGGACCACACCTTATATGTCAAAGAGTCTAAATGTACCTTTGCTTCCTCAAAAGTGGAGTACTTAGGCCACATTGTCACAGGACAAGGAGTCACAGCTGATCCTGCCAAGATTCAAGCTATGGTACAGTGGCCACTCCCAAAAACTCTCAAGCAATTAAGAGGCTTCCTAGGCCTCACAGGTTATTACAGAAAGTTCATAGCTCTCTATGGCATTAAGAGCAAACCCTTGACCAAGTTGCTTCAAAAGAACAACTTCAAGTGGCATCCTGAAGCAACAAAGGCTTTTGAAGTTTTGAAGAATGCTATGACTCAAACTCCTGTCTTGGCCTTACCTAACTGGACTCTCCCATTCACTGTGGAAGTTGATGCTAGTGATATGGGCATGGGAGCAGTGTTGATGCAGTAAGGTCAACCTCTGGCTTACTTCAGCAAAGCTTTTGGACCCAAAGCCTTAGCCCTATCAACTTATGAGAAAGAACTCATGGCTTTAGTCCAAGCTATAATACACTGGCATAGCTACCTTAGCTGCAGCCATTTTATAATCAAAACAGATCATTGCAGCCTAAAGTATCTATTAGGCCAAAGGGTAACTTCCCTACTTCAACAAAAGTGCCTATCAAAGCTATTGGGATTTGATTTTGAAATTCAATACAAAACTGGAAGAGAGAATGGGGCAGCTGATGCATTATCAAGGTTAGCAACATCAGGAGATCAAGAAGGGAATTGCTCAGCAATTTCTGTTGTAACACCCTTATGGATACAAGAAATACAAGATAGCTATGAAGGTGATGATTATGTTCAACAGCAAATTCAGCAATTAGTCCTAGACCCTTATGCCACTTCAGAATATTTGTATGAACAAGGTACTTTGAAGTTCAAAGGTAAATTATTTGTGGGGGAGCAAGGGAACTTAAGGCAACAAATACTCCAAACTTTGCACAGTTCCAGCATTGGGGGGCACTCTGGAGAAAATGCTACATTTAAAAGGGTGGCAGCTATATTTTTTTGGCCAAACCTTCAACAGAGTGTTAAAAGGTTTGTCCAGCAGTGTGACATTTGCCAGAGGAGTAAATCAAAACATGTGGCTTACCCTGGTCTACTTCAGCCTTTAGCTATACCCCAACAGCTATGGAGCAGTATTTCAATGGATTTCATTGAAGGTCTACCAAAATCACAAAACAAGGAAGCGATAATGGTAGTAGTTGACTGGCTAAGCAAGGTGGCACACTTCTTATCCTTGAGCCATCCTTACACAGCCCAAGAAGTTGCTCAAGCCTATTTTGACCAGGTATTCAAACTACATGGCACACCAGATAGTATCATAAGTGACAGGGGAAATGTTTTCCTTAGTCACTTTTGGCAGAAGCTTTTTAGCTTAATTGGTACTAATCTTCACCTAAGTACTTCCTATCATCCTCAAATAGATGGGCAAACAGAAAGGGTCAATCAGTGCCTTGAGACATACCTAAGATGCTTTTGTGGGGATAGACCCCAAACCTGGAGTAAATGGTTAACAATGGCTGAGTATTGGTACAATACTACATTTTATAGCTCACTCAAGGTGACTCCCTTTGAGGCCCTGTATGGTTATACTCCTAGAGTTTTGAACTTGGGCAGCCCTGAAACTACTCATGTTGCTGCAGTTGATGCATATATGGTGGAAAGAACCAAGGTATTGAACCATCTGAAGGATAACTTGACTATTGCCCAAGCTAGGATGAAGCAGAATGCAAACAAACACAGAAGTGAGAGGGAGTTTACTGTAGGGGATCGAGTCTATCTCAGGCTTCAGCCCTATAGACAAACCAGCTTAGCCATCAGAAGAAACCTTAAATTGTCCCCTAAGTATTTTGGACCATACCAGGTGTTGGCAAGGGTTGGACCAGTAGCCTATAGACTGGACTTACCTCAAGGTACTGGGATTCATCCTGTTTTCCATGTTTCTCTACTCAAACCAGCTATAGGTCAGCACACTACTATTACTCCTATGCTACCACCAGTCAATGAAGGAGGACATATACTTTTAGAACCTGCTCAGGTCTTGGATCGCAGGATGATTAAGAGAAGGGGTCAAGCAGTGCCACAAGCACTAATTGGTTGGACTAATTTACCTGAAAATAAGGCCACATGGGAGGACTGGGCTACAGTACAGAGAAAATTTTCAGCCTTTGCTACAGGAGAGGATGGGAAATTTAAAGGGGAAGGGAATGTCATGAATGACACCCCACGAGACCCAGCTGCACCAGCAGTCAATAACCAGTAGCACAGGCCACTGAAGATTAGAGTTAAAATGCCACCAGGTGTGGGAAGAAATTGAACAGAGAAATATGGAGGGAAGCAACAGCCATTAAGAAGGAAGTGAGAGTGAGGCGCGTGAAGCAATAAGTGAGTGGGAAAGTAACAGCCACGCGCTCAGCAGATTTCCAAGGAGGATTTGGCCGTTAGGATTTCTAGCAGCATTAATGTTTTTCTTTTGATTTTCAGTTAGTTGTTTGTTACATTCTCTGATCTTCCAGGATTATTCAAATATTTCTGACTTGGGAAGAAAGATTGAAAAAGGCTATGTAAAGGGAAAATCAGGAGAGAAAGAAGATATATATGAAAAGATTCACTGTTTATCTTCTATCTTCTTCTCTGTATTTGGCCAGCTGAGCTGGATTCTCTTTTAGTTTGATTTTCATCTTCTTTCAATAGCTGCGAATCACTCCTTCGCTGTTACACTTTCTTCTTCTGTTTTCTTTTTCTTTTTCTTTGGACTCAACGCCCACTTCTTGTCTCTCTAGTTTTCTTGTTTCTTTCTCCTTTTTTTTTTGGGCTCAACGCCCACTTCTTATCTTCTCCTATCTTTGACTTTTTTTTTTGTGTGTGACAATCACTACATATGTCTTGATAAATATATATACTTTTCTTCGTTTCTCATTAGATTAATGGGATGTAAAACGAACAAAAGTAAAAAAAAAAAAATTCTAAACACAACGTACTTGAGTATGCTTATGCTTATTCGTATATGCTTGCTTGTACCTTGATCTTTTTAGAGGAAATTGGCTTGTTCTAATGATTTGAGATTATATGTTTATTGACACTTTTGCTTATGTCTGGATATAATAGTGACAATAATGTCGAATTAGTTTTGCCAGTAATGTGCTTGACATGATCCAGATTGTGACTTCCTTCGTGTGCAATTCATTTGTTGAGTTGATGGACGTGATCACAGCAAGGCTCACCGACCGACTCTAATAATGCGCTCGACATGTCTTGCACGTGGACGTTCCCTCCTGTGTAAGTCCTTTGTTGATCTGCATTATGGATGCGACCAAACTAGTTGACTCCAGGAATGCGCTCGACATGTCTCAAACGTGGACTTTCCCTCATGCGCAAGTCCTCTGTTGACCCGCACCCTGGGACCAACTGCAGCAAGGCTTCTCCAACTCACTTTAGAAATGCGCTCGACAAATCTCGCACGTGGACTTCCCCTCCTGTGCGAGTCCTCTATTGACCGGCATTCTGAATGTGACTACAGTGTGACTCCACCAGCTAGCTCCATAACTGAGCTTGACACGTCTCGCATGTGTACTTTCCCTCCTGTGCGAGTCCTCGGTTGTCTTGCATCCTGGGCCCAACTACAGCAAGACTTATCCGACTGATTCCAGAAGTGCATTTGGCGCGTTTCACTCGTGAACTGTACTTGCATTATCTACCTTTTCTTGTGCTTTTATCATCGTTATTTTCAGTCATGCAGCATGATTCCCTTATATATATATATATATATATATATGTATATATATATATGGGAGCCGATCCACACCCACTGGTGGAGAAATAACAATTTCTCCACCATAAATCTAGCCGTCCACGTGTAGTCGTGGATGACCCAGATCTGTTTTTTTTTTCTAAAGTTGCAACTGCCGCTCTTTCAAGCGGTTGCAAAATGGATAAAAATGCCCCAGAAAGCTGAAAAAACTCCAACCGCAAGAAAGACTTGCGGTTGGGGGCCCACGAATTTCCTCCCAACCGCTACAAAGTGTAGCAATTGGGAGCACACCCAACTGCTACACTTTTTTGCGGTTGGTGATGCTTGCAATTTTTTTTTATAAGCATTCTTTTGGCCCCATTTCGTGAGACCAAAGCACAAGCCCAACCGCCATTAAGTGTAGCGGTTGGCATCATGACACTTTTTTTTGCAGCCTTAAACTTTGTCATAACAAGACAAAGTGGCCCCACCATAGTCCCCAACCGCTACTCTTTGTAGCGGTTAGCATCCATTCGAGTTTTTTTTTTTTTTTTTTAATGCAGAACTTTCATGTGACACAAGGACATGGCCCACCACTCACTACCCAACCGCTACTAAGTGTAGCGGTTGCCATCATCAAATATTTTTTTTTTCAGTTGTTTCGTGTGACACAAGGATATGAGCCCTAGAAATTATTGCCCCACCTACCATAAATAAACCCCCAGCTACCCCACAAATGCAATTAAAAACCCTAATAAAACCCCCAGCTGCCCCCACTTACCCCGAGCTGGTGCAATTAATGCCCCAACCGCTACAAAGAGTAGCGGTTTGGGGGTTTCCCTTTACTTCAGGATCAGTCTTTTTCTTTCTGGCTATATATCTCTCTCTTTCTTTTTCTTCCCACTTACTCACTATCGAACCCTAACCATTTCTTCATCCTCTATAACCCCTAAACTCCCATTTTTTCATCAAACAAACACTCAAAAATTCTTCCAACATCACAGACTTTTAGTGTTTGCTTGCACTATCTTGAAATCAGTTTATCCAACTTTGGTGATATTATCAAAAAAGCTAATATTGGAGCAATTATCTTGAAGGAGGAGGCAATTGAAAGCAACAATACTACATTGTAAGTTTTGCCTTTTTCATTTCATTTCATTCGATTTTATTTATGTTTCTTTACAAAAAAATTCATTTAATTCTATGACTTGTGGAGAATGATATAATTTTTATTTTTTAGATTTCAATATAAATATGGATACAATTGGAGGAAATAATTTTTGTCAAGATTTTGATCCACCTTACAAAGGTCAAGTTTTTTAAACACTGGACGAAGTTGAAGCATACTATAGAGCATATTCAAAAATGATAGGTTTCGGTATTAGAATTAAGACGACTAGAAAACGGGTGAATACAGACGAAATTTGTTCCCGACTATTTGAGTGTCATAGATGAGCACTGCATGTACCCCCGGTTGTTCGGATCAGTGACGAAGGGCCAACAAGACAAAGAAAAAGGGACACATTTTTGGGTACCGGCTGCAAAGCCCATGTGTATGCAGTACACCAAAAAATGAAAATTATTGGGTTGTGACGGGAGTGGAGTTGAGCCATAACCATCGGTTAATGACCCCTAGTAAGATTGGTCAAATTCATCAGCACCGACAAATAAGCGCGGCACACAGACAACTGATATTTTTACAACGGCTGAGGCTAAAATTCCACCTTCTAGAATGATGGGGGTTTTCTCAAGCTAGGCTGGGGGGATTGACAAGTTGAGCTTCAACGAAGTAGACCTTCGAAATGAACTTCGTGCTCAGAGGAGAGAGTCTCTTAGTAAGAGTGATTCTCAAGCTACACTTGATATCTTCAAGCGCCTTCAGAGTGAGAATTTTGGCTTTTTCTATAGTCTCCAACTGGATGATGAGAACCGCATTAGTACTATATTTTGGACGGATGCCCGTTCTAGAACTGCTTACCAAAATTTTGGCGATGTTGCAACGTTTGACACCACATACCGCACAAATAAGTACTCTATGCCTTTTGCTCCGTTCACCGGGGTAAACCACCACTATCAGTCAATCTTGTTTCACTTTGCCCTGCTTAAGGATGAAACGGAGGAGTCATTTACGTGGTTATTTGAAACGTGGCTTGAAGCAATGTATCATACTCCTCCAAAGATCATCATCACCGACCAAGATCTGGCAATGAAAAATGCAATCGCTAGGTCCTTCTAAATACTCACCATGGCCTGTGCACATGGCACATAAGCAACAAATATCCCGAACGGCTTCACAATGTATATGCAAACCATCCGACATTCAAGAGTGACTTTAATACATGTGTGAAGAAATCGTTGACGGTAGACGTGTTTGAGGAGAGATGGGCCAAGTTAATGGATGACTACTATTTGCACAGTCATGAATGGTTGCAAGCGTTGTATGAGATCAAGACACAGTGGGTCGGTACCTACACCAAAAAGTTTTTTGCAGTCGGAATGAATACGACCTCGAGAAGCGAAGGTATGAATGCATTCTTTGATGGGTACGTAGGTCATTCTTCAAGTATAAAAGAGTTCGTACTAGAGATGCATAAAGCCCTTGACAAGCAATTTTTCCTTGAGAGAGAAGCTGACGCGGCTACAGTTTACAAAGAAAGAGCCATGTCTATACCAAGGAAATGTTTAGACAGTTTCAAGAGGAACTACTAAAGTCGAATCAATATAGCATGACAAAGTTGCACAAGCTATGCACCAGAGATCTCAAGGTTTATGCTTTGACAAATGTGACGAATTTTTCCAATCCGTGCTCTTCGTCGGCTCCGAAGAACAGAAGACATTTTACCGTAGCAGTTTGTATGGACATCGGGTTCCTTAATTGCAACTGTCAACTGTTTGAGCATAAAGGTATACTCTGTCGACACGCGTTGAGGTTTTTTAGTGCCAAGAATGCTCGTGAAATTCTGAAAGAGTATATCTTGGATTGGTGGACGAAGCTTGGATCGGTGGACGAAGCAAGCCAATAGAGTACACGGTCACATTCCTTACGCGCCCAATGTTTCAGTTGATTTCGAGCAATCTGAGACGCTGCGATATAATCACCTTTGTAACATCATGCACGGTTTATCATTGGATGCAGCATCAACATTTTATGGGTACATGTATCAAGTTGAAGCAGCCGCACGGGATAAGGCTAACCTTGCACAGTTTAGGATGGCATTACCAGAAAGACGGGACACTCCGACTACTCGGGCGACTCCAGCCGGTAGATTCAATCGAGCTTCACAGCCAGTCATTGACAGCACTAGCCTGCATGGCGAGGAGGACGATATTTTTTATCCAATTCTGTCTCAAACAAAAGGGCGAAAACGAGCAATACGTATGAAGAGTCCGATTGAAGAAGCAACGGGTCAAAACAAATTGCGAAAGTGTGCGTTATGTAATAAAATGACGGATCATGATAAGAGAAACCATTATAAAGTTCTAGGTATCAAACCTGACAGTATCGTCGAGGAGGACGATGATGAGGAAGAGTGTTAGGGTTAATGTTTCAGTTGTTTAAATTGAACTTTTATAATGTTTAAATTTGTGATTTGGTTTGTGGAATCTTTAATTTGTGAATTGGTTTGTGGAATCTTGATATTTTTGGAAGGGCCTATTCGTGCACACTTTAGCGCCCAATTCATAGCTTGCGAAAATTTTTGTAATTTTTTGTCATTTTTTTTGCTCATTGCACTTTAGGCATGCTAGTTAGCCCATTTCTATGAATTTCGGCGAAAAATGAGACAAATTATTTTTTTGATTTTCCTATGAAAGGCCTATTTGCGCACACTTTAGCGCCCAATTCATAACTTGTGAAAAATATTATAATTTTTTTTGTCACTTTTTTTTTGCTCATTGCACCTTAGGCACGTTAGTTAGCCCATTTATATGAATTTCGGTGAAAAACGAGACAAATTATTTTTTTGATTCTCCTATGACGCGTCTATTCGCGCACACTTTAGCGCCCAATTCATAGCTTGCGAAAAATGTTGTAATTTGTTTTGTCACTTTTTTTTGCTCATTGCACCTTAGGCATGCTAGTTAGCCCATTTCTATGAATTTTGGCAAAAATCGAGACAAATTGTTTTTTCGGTTTTCCTACGACGCGCCTATTCGCACACACTTTAGCGCCCAATTCTTAACTTCCGAAAAATTATGTAAATTTTTTTCACTTTGTTTTGCTCATTGCATCTTAGGCACGTTACTTAGGATAATGATAATGAAGGCGTCTAGCTTTATTCTTTTTTAGCTCCCAGGCTATCCTATACCTAAACGTCAAGGCATCGCTCCTAGTCCACGACGTATATTCGAGCACCTCCGAGCGAGCAATGTAGTCCATGTACTTGAGGACGTAAATCCCGCAATTGTGACTGTTATATTGCTTTGGTCGGTCCTGTATCATCACGATCGTCCAAGGCTCTACCGTTGAATTGCTGGTGATGGTCTTCCCCAAATAATGTTGGCACGCTAGCGAGAGGATAGTAGTCTGCATCCAACAATAAAAAATGTCATCAAGCCTATGTAACAAGAAGAATATACTATGAGCCAAGGTCAACAAATAAAAACTAACCACTGCAGTGATGTACTTGCTGTACATCTGTGCAGCAGCCGCCCAGGTCCGTCCTCCCTTAGGCTATCGTATATGTGGACCGCTTTGTTCGCTGAATGGAGAACTAATAAGAAGAAGTGGTTTGCATGATGACAGGGTATCATGATAAGGTTCGCCTTAGCAGCGTGACATTGATAGTCCGAGTTCAACAAGCCTAACACGTTTCCAGATGGTTTCCACTTACTCTTGCCTGCCCCTCGCCTCCTCCATTATGTGAAATCCCTTATGATGTTCACCATTATTCCCACAAAATAAGTGGCATACATGTTAAGCTTCAAATCTAGGCAGTGGTTATAATGTAGCTCTCTAATCCGGAGCAGATCTATATAAGCGCCCGTGACAAAATTTGAAATATCTGTCTTCGGCGCCAACATTCTCACATTCGCATGACCTAGGATTGTCGAAAGAGGAAAGTCTGTTGTATCGACGGGCTCAGGCCCGAAGTAGTGTCGGTCGATCCAATCCCGCTTGTCCGGCCTCAATGGCTTCGTCGCTTGTCCTTTATCCGACCAGATGCTTGGGCGTGGCGTCTAGATTCCTACTTGGGTCACCTGACTCTGGCGCTGAGAGTCGTACGCGTCAGGAGGCAAGCGACTAGACGGCTCCCACACCTGACTCTGGGGCTGAGAGTCGTATGCATTAGGAGGCAAGCGACTAGACGGCTCCCACACCTGACTCTGGGGCTGAGAGTCGTACGCGTCAGGAGGTAAACGACTAGACGGCTCCCACACCTGAATCTGGGGCTGAGAGTCGTATGCGTCATGAGGCAAGCGACTAGACGGCTCCCCTTAGTAACCCCGGTACGCAAGACTAAAGTTGTGAACTTCAGTCTTGTACCTCTCAATGGACCATTTGAGACTGTCAGGAGCCTGCGCGACAAACCAGTCAAACCCCCCTAGCTGCTTGAACACCTCAGTGCCCTGGTCAACTTAAAAAACATGCATAGAAAATATGGCTAATCATTTCAGGCATGGTCGATAAGGTGCACAAATAAAAATTGAAACAACACTAGCATGACTTACAATGTTCAATGCCCAGAACTGGTCATAGATCTCACGTGGCGCATACGATGTCTTCCTCACCTGGGAAGGGCGATTCACCCTCGTTGCCCGTCACCTTGAGAAACCATTGTAGGTACTCCTCAATACTGATGTCGTCGTCCTTCAGCGATACAAGGCTATCATACATTTCATGCCAAGTATTCCACTGTTACACCTCATCGCTCAACAAATTTAAAGCATCAGTCACCTCGAAGTTCGGCCCTAGACTACTCATGTATGACCGCATGTCTACAGCGGGTTTTGGTATCCCTTATAGACAGCCAGCTTGCCTCATAGCTCAATCGGGCATCTGAAACTCACATACTTTGAAGTGAATAAGCGGCACCAGAACCAAACCTGCCAGCACGTATGACACCGAAAGTTGCCAACACCACTCATCCAACCGATGCATCACCTTGCAATATGGCTGCCACGTCATATGTGATGCATCCAGTACCTCTAGTTCCCCCCGATAGAACTTTAGATGGTGGTGAGGGTCTACCCGTCTCCTCCAGTTGGGCGTAGGCCCCCAGGCCAACACCCTAGGCCACGTCTCATCAAAATCATCCCGCGGCTATGGACGACCCGTGCGTAGCCTCTCGTAAGACCAAACCTGTGAATGCAAACATTATACGGAATTAGTAATTAATCACGAATATATTGACACGTCAACCAAGAATACAAATGCTCAAACCTGTGATAAAGTGAGGCAGGCGGCAATGGACTTAGCACCCTTTCTCGTAGCTCTGTGCAGTGCTCGATATAGGTGCGTAAGGAGAGCTGAAGCCCACGAATACGAGTATACCTCCTCAAGATCCTCCAAGAACACCATATACTTCAGATGCACTGTGTTTTTCGAATGTGTCGGAAGTAATATAGCTCCAATAATATACAGAAGGAATGCCTTCGTATACGTCACTAAATCGTGAGGAGTGTATTCATCCGGTAGCACGCCATACTGCTCTCTCAGCCATTTAAGTTTGATGTCGTTGGTTGTAAGAGCTTCCCTCGAAATTCCCGGAAAATACTGCCAAGCCATCTTCGCTATGGATGCAGACGTTTTGCTCAAAGTAATGGGTCTTCCATGACATGGGATTCCAAGTATAAATCCGACGTCCTCTAATGTAATAGTCATTTCACCAAACCGGAAGTGAAATGAGTTCGTCTCGTTCCTCCATCGTTCAACTAGAGAGGATATAAGGCAATCGTCGTGCCGAGACCAATGATGAAGATCGGTGAACATAGATAAATTTTGACGGTGTAATATTTGTATTTGTTCCTCGTTTAGTACCCACTCTTCGAGGTGACTTGTGCTTTGAATTGTTTCCAAAACACCCCTATCGACACCGTCAAATACGTGCCTCACAACGTGGTCATCGTCATCGTATAGGATTGATGGATCATGAGGTCCGGGGTTGAAATCCATATCTCTAAGAACAAAATATAATCGTAAACCAACTTAGCGTCCATAATATTTACATTCCAAAACTAAATGAGAACACGTAATCCTAAAATCCTAATTTTGAAGCCCGAATAAATCGCCAATTTCGATGCCCTAATAAAATCCAATTTTGAAAATCATAAAGAATCCTAATTTTGACGCACTAAAAAACCGCTATTTTGGAATCCATAAATGTAATACCCCGGGTTTTTGGGTACTTGTGTAAAGAACAATTAAAAATTATTATATTTTTGAATTTTTGACATGATGTTCGTTACTTTGAAGTAACGATCTAAGATAAATAGGAGATTTACGACATGATATTCATTTTATCGAAATAAGGGGTTTTTACGCCGTCTTTTCATTTCATGCACGAGAATCTTTGCATCTTCGTTTGATTTCAAAATTGAATTTGCTTCTGAGCATATTGTTGATCATCACGCTTTTTGTAACGTTATCAATGATCTTGTTTTACTGTCTTGTAAGTTGCGTTAAAGACAGTTCTAATGTGATTTATAAAATTATGTGTTCGTTTTATCGTAAAAAGTTGTTCACCATAACTTTGTGCCTTTCCGTTCTTTGTTCGGGGTCAAAAAGTTACTTTCAAAAATTTTAGTCTCACGTCTCTCTTCAATCGGTCTTTGACTTTTATATATATATATATATATATATAATTCTTACGAACAGTCAAGTCGAGCTGTCGGTTTTTTTTTTAAGAACAGTGGCCGCCTTTTCTCTAAAGAAAAGGACAGTAGTCATTTGTCCTTTTTTATCTTAAATTTATAAGTTGTCCTTCGTGATAGATTGGTTTCAGAATTTATAGAGAAAGGACACGCCACGTGTCACTTTTGGGTGACTATTTCTTTTAAAAAGTTTTGTCGATCTTCGTGCTATTAAGTTTTTATCTAAAATTTTCACCCAACTCATATCTCACTCATCCGATCTCCGATTGATCTGATTTTTGTTTCATTCAATTTGTATTTTTGTTCTCTTCGATTTGAGTCTACAATGACTATTTTTGGACTTCGAATGAATATTCGCTAATAAACTCTAATTTTGAGAACTATAAAAAAAACTCTAATTTTGACGCCCTAAAAAACCGCCCATCTTGAATTCATAAAAAACTCCCAATTTTGAAGCCCTAAAAACCCTAATTTTGACGTCTTAAAAAACCGCCAATTTTGAATCCATAAAAAACCCATAATGTTGGAGCCCTAATAAAACCCCAATCTTGAAAAAATAAAATAACCCTAATTTCTAATATCAAGTAAACCTCTAATTTCATAACCTAAACGCTAGTTCAATCCCTAATTTCAAACTCTAAAAAACACGAATTTTAGACTATGTAAGAACAATTTAAGCATAACACAATTTAAACAATCCACTGGTAAGAACAATTATGGTAAGAACAATTTGAAATTAACATTGAATTATAAGAAAATTCGAAATACTTACTTGCTTTAAACTTGATATATTTTTAAAAAAATTCCACTAATCTTCTAGCGGTTATCCACCGATCTTCTAGCATAGAATTTTTTTATTTATGTTATTGTGGAAATTATGTAGGTAAGATTTAGAGTATCAAGAAGTTGGAAGAAAGAGTTGGGAAAGATGATGAAGAGTGAAAGAGAGAGTTCTGTCCAGAAAGAGTTGGGGAGAACAGATTATAAAGAGAGAAAAGTGAAGGAGAAAGAAGAAAGAAGACCCGTGAGTGTGTGTCAGTTAAGTGGACAATAATTTGATCAAAGTAAGGCTGCAAATCAACATTTCGGGCAGGCCAGAAAAAGTTGGGGACTATTTGGCTTGTGATACCAACCTCCACACTATGCTAGGTGGGGCCACTTTGTCCCCATGTCTGTAATACCCCGAACCTAGGCTTAACCGGTTATTATTACTTTAGCGACAGTTTTTAAGAGTAATGTCCTTTTGAGTTTTTAGCGACGAATTTGGGGAGCATTATATGATGATCTTTAGTGACAATTATAGAATCATAAATTATAATTTAATAATAGCAGATATTATGGATATTGACTGATGTATATTAGCGACAAGTTATTTAAAATATCGATGCTTTTAATATTAGCGACGTTTTGACAAACATGATAGCGTAATAACTCGTTGATAATTTTCTTAACACATAAATTATCATAAAGATTTATTGTTGGACCATTTTTAAGTTATTAAATTCGGTTAAGAAGTTTTAGCGACCAAAGGGTGAGAGGGTTTTTCTTGTCTTTGCCCAATTAGGGATTTGGGTTATATATAAGCATGATATTCTTTAGCAGCCGACCCTAATTTCTCCTAACAAGATTTCGGAGAGCGGCTGAAGGAGAAGGGCGTGGAGCAGCGGCAGAGAAAGAGAGAAAAGAAGGGTTTCGACAGATTTCGGTAAGCCTCTTCACCTTATTATGATAATTCTAATGCGTATAAATCATATAAGTGGTATTGTCTCTACGTTATGGATCTGCCGCTTGAGTATGCGTGAAGAGAAGCCTTGTGGCTTTGTGAGGTGTGTTTACTACTGTACGTGTGCGAGAGGGCTTAATGTTTGCAGGCATTAGCGTATGTTGTGTGTTTTTGTGCATCGTGGGTATTGGGTTGTGAGGTTTTGGATTCATAGTGCTGTGTATGTGGTGCCACGGAAGCCACTGTATGGACGGTTAAGCAAGTCACAGCCATGGTGGCTGTGACTTTGCACCTATACGGAATTGTTTTGGTGGGTTAAGGGCCGTGAGATTAAGGTTGCCGTTAGTATATATATTCCGGCGCAACCATAGGTTACTAAAGGGAGCACGAAGGCAGCCATGGTGGCTGCCATGAAAGGAAGGGGAATGAGTAATGGGTAAAGCATTGGTTGGAGGAGGGAACAAGAAGTGGGTACATGCAGGTGGTGGTGCGTGAGTTTGTGCGTGCGTGAAAGATGTGGTGCGCTATGTATGTCAAAGAGACGAAGGGAATATGAAGCAAAAACATGAGATGCACCTATACTGTATTGTGGGGAGTAGTGGGTAAGTGTCTTAGGGGGGAACTTATGTATGGCTGTGACGCTGTGCCCATGAAAGAATGGCAAGAAGATGAAGGTTTTGAAGAAGTTATGGTTTGAATAGAGAGCGAATATTGTTTGTGTATAAAAAGGCAAGGGCAAGAAACTGTGAAGGATTGGTGTACGAGTGAAATGGTGAGAGAAATGGGTTTGCGAATTGGGTTGTGGCAGCGAGTATAGGCAGTGCTTACTTGTGTTTGGTGTGAGAAGTGAGCTGTGAAAAAGAGTTTGGCAAGAGGAAACAAGCGGCAGTAGCTGTAATGGAGTTGAGGAGTTATTGCAATGGGTTTGTACATATGTGTTTGGGAGTGTATGTCTGTAAGGAGGAAGGGAGCCAAGGCTGCGTGAACAGTGTTTGGGGAAGGAGTAGACTGATGGGTTGCACATAAATGGGTTACACAAGTGAAAGGAAGCTATTGCCTTTGAAGGGTTGTGTAAGTTATGAAAATGTTGTGGATACATATGCATAGATTCATGTCATGTATGTGAAAAGGTTGTAAGCATGTATCTGGGTGTTGTCCATGAGTTGAGAGAATGTCTTATATACGGATGGGTTATGAATGAATGGTGTGAGTAGGTGTATATGTAACATGTGTATAACCATATTTAAAGTAGGTGGTAAGTGAGAGAGAAAATGAAGAGGTGGGGTGATTTTGGGTAAAAGAGGACGACTGAGTTGCATGAGGAAGATGATATTGTAGCAAGAGAGGGAAAAGTTTTGTTTCTAAAGTTTAACTCAAAAGTGTCACTAAAAAGGTATCGTATTCCAGCAGATTCTTTTCGAAATTTTAAAATATATCTAGAAACTCTTTTGGGCAAAACTCAAAGAAGTAACTTAGGTTTATTTTTCAAGACCGACACACAGTAAAACTTTTAGATTTTTCGGAGCTCGGGAAGCATGTTAACTAATTTTATTTGTGATAGAGACGTTAGTGTATTATAGAATAGTAAACTAAGTTATTAAATTCTGAAAATCCTGCAATAATCTTATGTAGCTAAGATAAGGTAGTTTCTAAAGTTTCGAAATATTTTAAGGTCGTTTACTATGTTAGCGGCGTAGCGCCCGAGCGGTTTTAGCGTAACGCTTCATTGTCACGATAGTTATTAAATTAGTTCCAAGGACCTCTTCTGAATAGATTCAGACAAAGTACTAATAGGTAATTATACAGAAGTCGGGGGATGGTTGGGTAAAGTTTACTCATCTAAAAGAAACATAATACCTAAGCGTGCCCGAGCGTCAATAAATGACATTTGTATGATTTGTTATTTAGGTTTTGATAGTCAAGAGCTAGGGCCGGCATTTGAGCAAATATCAGAAACAGATTTTGAGCGAGGTAAGTACCCCTGTCATGTTCCTCTGTATATTTATTTGCAAAACCTATGATATGTATTTATGATTTGATCATTTAAAGTTTAAAGTTCTATACTGCATATGTTTATTTCTAAAGTATTTTATTTGAAACATAAATTGAAAAGAAATGCCATGGATTGTTGTATGAGTATTTGAATCATGATCGATTTCTGTGGAACGAAATGATAATTGACTGTGTTACTGCGCCCCATATCCACGGGGGAAAGTGGATTCCGGGTCCTGGTCAACGGGACCATACGTTGACGCACAGTACTGTTGCACCGTGGTTCGCCCTTGCGTCCACACTTTGTTATCCTGGGTGGAGGAGGGATTTTGGGTCCTAGTCAGTGGGACCATACGCTGACCGCAGTATACATGTTATGATTAATTGTGATAATCCTTGGTGAAAACTCTTTGTTGATCCCATTCTAATTCGAGAATCTTTTGATGCAAGTACATATATATACGTGGATATGTTGAGCGTATTTATTTTGGTAACATTGAAATTTTATTGTAAAAAAAAAAGGAAAACCATGGTATAGTCGAAACCCTCAAATTTATTTTAGGGATATGGCATGTGTATTTACTGGGCCCCCAGTTCACCCCTTTTTATAAATGTTTTCAGGTGAACACCTAGATGAGCCTCAGTACTATGAGAGTAATAAAAATGAAGCTGCAAGAGATGTTCGTTAGGATGTTGATTTAATCCTTGAGAAATTTGTAGAACTGCCAGTTTATTACTTGAATTGTTCGTAGCTGAATCCCAGGAGGTTTCCTCTTAAATAAATGCTATTAGTCTTTATGGAGTAATTTAGTTGAGATAATTTTGGAAAGAGCTGTAAGGGTATCTTTAGAAATTCATATTATGGTGTTGGTTTAATGTATGGTTTTCAAATTGTGTACGTGCTTAAATAAGGCCAGGCAGAACCCTAATTAGTTGTCTGGATGGGTCTGCGGCCGGTCACGTGCCTAGCACATGGGCTTACCCGTGGGTTTGGGTCGTGACAATGTCCTTGTGTCACACGAAAGTTCTGCATTAAAAAAACTTGGATGGATGCCAACCGCTACAAAGAGTAGAGGTTAGGGACTATTGTGGGGCCACTTTGTCTTGTTATGACAAAGTTTATGGCTGCAAAAAAAAATGTGTCAAGATGCCAACCGCTACACTTAGTGGCGGCGGCTTGTGCTTTGGTCTCACGAAATAGGGCCAAAAGAATGCTTAAAAAAACTATTTGCAATCATCACCAACCGCAACAAAGTGTAGCGGTTGGGTGTGCTCCCAATTGCTACACTTTGTAGCGGTTGGGAGGAAATTTGTGGGCCCCCAACCGCAAGTCTTTCTTGCGGTTGTGGTTTTTTCAGCTTTCCGGGGCATTTTTGTCCATTTTGCAACCGCTTGAAAGAGCGGCGGTTGCAACTTTAAAAAAAAAAAAAACAGATCTGGGCCATCCACGACTACATCTGGACGGCTAGATTTATGGTGGAGAAATTGTTATTTCTCCACCGGTGGGTGTGGATCGGCTCCCATATATATATATATATATATATATATATATATATATATATATATATATATATATATATATATATATATAGGTATATCTATATATATATAGGTATATATATATGGGAGCTGATCCGTTGAGAGCGTTAGCAAAATAGGAGAAGTTGCAAACGCGATCTGACCGTCCATCCCGAAAGATGGACGGTCCAGATCGCGCCTTTTTCAAAACCTGTCAGACGTCCGCCATACAGTATGGCGGACGGGTTTTTTTACCAAATTGCCCCTCCGCGCCTGTCCGCTATACAGTAGCGCGGAGGGCATTAATGTCCTGATGGGAGACAGCAAAAAGTCGTCCGCCATACAGTATGGCGGACGTCCCCTAGTCTGACACCTGTCAGGGCCTGTCCCGTCAGTTTTTTCGGCAATGACGGTTATCTTGTCCTTTCTGTCACGTCAACAGTGTCCGCTATACAGTTTAGCGGACGTTTAGCCATCCGGGATATTGTATCGCGGATGTAGTAGCCATCCGCGGTACTGTATTGCGGACGTTCAGTATACTTGCAAACGGCAGTAACTACGGCAGTAACTACGGCACCACTCTTCTCCACTCTTTCTACTCACAAAATATACACTTTCTACGCAATATCCAATCTTTACCACCGGCGTTGGCAAGCATATCGGCGACATTCCGGTGTTCAATATACCCTAAATCGATCACGTAAGTTCACAAAATCTACGATTTTTTGTCTGTAATATTCGGTTATGATGAATATTGCGTTTTATATATGTATGTTCTTGTTCTTGTGCAAGCGTTTGCAAAATCCGATTCCGTAATAGTATATATATTTATACATATGAGTACATATGCTAACATTGTACGTATCATTCATGTCCTAACTCGTTATATGTATTATGCATGTGCTAGCGTCGTAGTTTCGCTTCTTATTATGAAAATCCAAAACGTAAAATCCAAACTGAGAAGGTTTTTCCATAATTTCAGTTGCAAAAAATGGAATTTAACCCTGGACCTGAAGACCCATCCGTGTTATACGACCAAGCTAACCATATCAGTACGCTCATATGGGATGGTGGAGTAAGATACATTATTTATAAACTTTTCTTATTCTTACGAACGTTGTATATGCCGTTGAGAGCGCTTAAATTGTATTTATTAATTCGTAGGAAAGAGAACTTGTCAACACCGTAGAAGTATCTCGCGATATAGTATCGTGGAAACTGAACACCGCCCAGAAGAGGATACTGCGTGGAATTGGGTTTGGGATTTTCACGCATGGGCAGATATTTCAACAGCTTGACCGGGCCTTGATAGGTGCCCTTGTTGAGAGGTGGAGAAGTGAAACGAATACGTTTCACTTCCCGCTCGGAGAGCTGGCAATTACGCTAGAAGATGTAGGGTTCATCTTAGGGTTGCCGGTGACGGGGCTGCCGGTAATTGCTCCTCCGTCAGAAGCAACGAAGACGAGAACCGCTAGGGACTTCCTCCATTCGATACCCCAGGATAAATTTAGCAGTGGTGGTATAAAGTTGAAATGGTTGGTAGATACGTACGGGGTATTGCCGGAAAACTATACGGGCCATGAGCTTGTGCTTTACACAAAAGCCTTCCTCTGGTGGGTGATGGGGGCAATTTTATTCCCAACGACGTCGAAGAACACGGCCAGCGTGAAATATTTACCGTTGTTGAGTAACCTGGCTGAGGTTGGAGATTATGCATGGGGTGCAGCGGTTCTTTCGTATCTGTACCGAGCATTGCACAAGGCAACGAGGCCCGACTCCAAAGCCATATGTGCATGTCTCTCGCTATTGCAGGTATATCATATAAATCCTGTCTTCGTTATTGTTTTTTTTTGTTTTCGCTTTTGTTGAATCGACGATATAAATATAATTTGTCCATTTTTTCAGGTGTGGTCTTATGAACACCTTGCTCCCGGTTCACCGACGCGTAGGGATGGAACCGATAGAGTGTGGCCTCGGTTGCGTGCTTGGGAGTACAGCCGGAATAATAGCCACTACCGCAGGAGAGCCGATCCCCATCACAACATCACGTTCTATCGAGGGGAGTTCGACCGCCTATCTCCGGGCCAATTGCGTTGGGCACCGTACATAGGTTTGGCGCGACGGGTTGAAGAGTCGTTCGTCTTCACGCTATCCGGGTTGCAGCGCACACCCCTCATCCACTTCGAGGTCGCAGAGTGGCAGCTGCCAGACCGAGCAATGCGCCATTTTGAGTTGGAGCAGGGTTTGCCCGCCGGTGCCCCAGATATGAGGGTTAACAGGGACCCACCGGATGTCGGGCGGTTTGGCAAGGCCAATGCGCAAGAATTGTGCGCGGCCGAACTAGAGCTCTGGACTTCTTGGCAGGACACACTGGCGGCCATCGTCTCGGAGCCGGACCCCGTTATCAGCATCGCGGAGTATGATGAGTGGTACTCCCGCATCACGCGGAGGAGAGTAGCCCCAGTCAACTTTGAACGCGGGGCGAGGTATGCGCCTAGGGGTCAGATCGACGAGCAGATGGCATACAATCTCGTAAGTTGCCGAACTTGTCTTCAATATATCAGAACTGATTAAAGTTACTTATTTGTTATCTCTTTGGATGTAGGTTAATGCCTCGCTTGCATTCTTCCAGAAGTTGAGTGAGCGGAAGGATCTGATGAGCGCAATGGGCGAGGATCTTCGCCAACAGGCGGCTGCACTGGCTATAGGCTGCGGGAATTTTGTGCGGCAAGCATCGGGACAGTCTTCGGTCGACAGCCCGGGAATGGGTTATACGGGCGCCAGCCCGTATAACGTTGATCCCTCCGGGCAAGCTTCAGGGGTGAGCCAGGGAGTTGGTGGTCCCTCTGTACCGGGGATGGGACATGCTCAAGCGTCGTGGGCCGATTACAGCGGCCCGACCTTCGATTCGTTCCCGGAACCCCAACCCCTCTCTCAGAGTCAAGTCACGCAAGAGTGGCAATACGGTTTTAACGAGGCACTGCCCATTGTCCCGTGGGCGGGACCGATTGGCGGCACCGAAGGGCAATATCAGCGGGAGGAAGAAATGGCCGGCGAGCAATATCAGCCGGCAGGCGCCCCCGAAGGCGATTATCAGCCGGCCGGGGCCGCCGAAGGCGACTATCAGCCGGCCGATCCGTTGGTTGGAGGCCAATTTCTTCCGTTGCTCTTGCCCCCCGGCGGAGGGCAAGAGCAACCGGTCGACCCCCGAGGGCAATATCCGAAAGGGCATCCAGCCAGGCCCCTGAAGCCGCATAAACACCACCTAATCCATCACCGTTATTTTAGCGGGCCCCCCCAGACGAAGAGTCGTATGCCGTGAAAAACCCGCAGGGCTTGGATTACAGTGTCTCGTGGAAAGAACTGTCCACGCTGGCGCCGGGGATGTGGTTAGACAACTTCGTCATCTCGCACTACGTGCAAATTCTGCGGCAAAGGAGTCGGGAGCAGCCTAACTACGGTCCGCGCATTTTTATTCTCGACGCTTACTTTCACAATATGCTAGTACAAGACTTTAACGAGTGGGACAAGGCGAGGAAGCAGGCGAGAAAGGCGAAGGCCGAGATGAAGTGGAGACCGTCCGCTAACCTACTCGCATATATTGGTCGGCCGAGTCCAGAGCGCGCAAGTGTGGCGGATGTGTTTCTACTCCCTGCTATAATTAATGCCCACTGGTTCTTGATTTGCTATGAACCGGTAACGAATACCGTATCAGTCCTTGACAGTCTCTACGATGATACGGACGCGATTGGTGTGATTGACATGTACGTAGGCTTAGGGATGTTGAATCCAATGGTAAGAGCCTGTTTACTTCTTATTGTAACTTGCATAATGTAGAACTGATTAATCGTATTATGTTTGCTATGTTTAATGTTTAATGCTTATCCTCTTACTCGCAGAATCTATTTGCTGCCATGGTCAATAGAGAGCGTTCTCGAGAGAACCGAGGGAGGGCAGTGGGCGATAGGGAGGTTGTTTTCCGATTGAAGAGGACTAGGCCCAAGCAACTTAATACCTCGGACTGCGGCGTCTACCTCTGCATGTACATGGATTACATCTGTCGGTCGGAGAGCCTCAAGAAGACCGTCTGGACACAAGACTGCATAGACTGCTTTAGGTATAGGATGGCTTGGCAAATTATCAATGGCCGGCCTAGACATATTAGATATATTGTAAATCCGTGTAATTGACAATGTTTGCGTATAATAACGTCCGCTATATTGACTTGGCTATTTGTCCTTAAACTTCTTGACTCTTATCGTTTGAATGCGATTGACGATTTCATCTGTGTTGACTTGAGATGTGATCGTTGTTGAATGCGATTGATTTGATTCAGTGATATGGTTGTGTTGTTCAGCTGAGTGTTTTATTTGTTCTGTGTGATTTGCTTTCAGCAGGGGAGACTAGATATGGCCGAAAAAAAACTAAGTGCTGTGGAAAGTACATTCTGCTTGGCTGTCCGCGATATAGTTTCGCGGACGTAAATAGGGCCCCAAAAAAACTAAGTGCTGGGGAGGGAGGGTACATTCTGCTTGGCTGTCCGCGATATAGTTTCGCGGACGTAAATAAGGCCCCAAAAAAAACTAAGTGCTGGGAAGGGAGGGTACATTCTGCTTGGCTGTCCGCGATATAGTTTCGCGGACGTAAATAGGGAACAAAAAAAACTAAGTGCTGGGGAGGGAGGGTACATTCTGCTTGGCTGTCCGCGATATAGTTTCGCGGACGTAAATAAGGCCCCAAAAAAAACTAAGTGCTGGGAAGGGAGGGTACATTCTGCTTGGCTGTCCGCGATATAGTTTCTCGGACGTAAATAGGGCCCCAAAGGAAACTAAGGGCGGGGGAGGGAGGGTACATTCTGCTTGGCCGTCCGCGATATAGTTTCGCGGGCCGAAATAAGGGCCCAAAAAAAAATAAGTGCTGGGAAGGGAGGGTACATTCTGCTTGGCTGTCCGCGATATAGTTTCGCGGACGTAAATAGGGCCCCAAAAAAAACTAAGTGCTGGGGAGGGAGGGTACATTCTGCTTGGCTGTCCGCGATATAGTTTCGCGGACGTAAATAAGGCCCCAAAAAAAACTAAGTGCTGGGAAGGGAGGGTACATTCTGCTTGGCTGTCCGCGATATAGTTTCGCGGACGTAAATAGGGCCCCAAAAAAAACTAAGTGCTGGGGAGGGAGGGTACATTCTGCTTGGCTGTCCGCGATATAGTTTCGCGGACGTAAATAAGGCCCCAAAAAAAACTAAGTGCTGGGAAGGGAGGGTACATTCTGCTTGGCTGTCCGCGATATAGTTTCGCGGACGTAAATAGGGCCCCAAAAAAAACGAAGTGCTGGGGAGGGAGGGTACATTCTGCTTGGCTGTCCGCGATATAGTTTCGCGGACGTAAATAAGGCCCCAAAAAAAACTAAGTGCTGGGAAGGGAGGGTACATTCTGCTTGGCTGTCCGCGATATAGTTTCGCGGACGTAAATAGGGCCCCAAAAAAAACGAAGTGCTGGGGAGGGAGGGTACATTCTGCTTGGCTGTCCGCGATATAGTTTCGCGGACGTAAATAGGGCCCCAGAAGACGGGATACACCACAATTAGAATGACATGTGGATGAGTGCCGGTTGGAATGAAATCCTAGCATGCAGTAGAAAGAGATATATATATATCACTCTTCATTTGACATATACTCATCAGATAAGTACTGATCATTGGTTAAAATATTGTTTCTCTCGTTTGATGTGAGCTGCCTCCCACTAGCCTCGGCCATTTCTTCCGCAAGTTGAAGCATATAAAATCGTTTTCTACGCAGCAACATCCGGTTATTCTCCATACGAATTTGGCGCACAGCTTTCTTACACTGCTTAACATTACGCCGCGACATAGTAAGTGAACGACGTTGCGGCACAGGTGCACTCAGCGTGGTGAGATCCTGGTGTAGCGCTTCTGATTCCTTAACTCGATATGCCCATTCTCTCCGTAAACCGCAATAATACTCTCTGGGATCCGTGTACTTCACTTCTTTGTAGTCGTCGTTCCTTTCACACAACAACCACACAGTCTCACGTCCCCGCAGACTAGAACTCCCAGGAACTCCTGCCATTTAACTTTGTTTTGGTTCTAAAGCGATGAGCATGGCTAACATATATAAATAAGCCCACATACCCATACACAATATATTGGTGTGATAGCTACACAATAGTCTGTCTATCTCTTGTGACAAGACAAGTCGCTGGACCGTAGTTAGATGACAATAGTTGGAGACAACAGCATGCCCGTGTCATAAAGTTGACAAGTCTTTGCTGACAAGACAATTCTCTTTGGTGACAAGACATGTCTCTAGTCTATTGCCAACGTTGGGTCACATCTCATAAAGTTGAAACTGTAGCTCTTTCATAAAGTGGTCCCGTTTCAAAGTATATATAAGTACATGCATTGCTCATTGCAATGGGCATAGAGTGATATACTCCCAATTTCATAACAACTCTGGAAATGTCATATACTCCACGAGATATTTTTGAAGCAATGGGTCGTTACTGGGCGGGCGAAGATGAATTTTACTATTCTTTGCGTCCAAGTTTGCGTTACTCATCAAGCTATGTGAATACATTACGTGCAGAATGGTCTTATCGGATGAATGAACACGAGGTCCTAGTAGCTGATTCACGGAGCATGAATATACCCATACCTCGACAAAAGGCAATCAACATGCCTCGAATTACGCACATGGAGCTTGAAAGGGCACTTCATCGAATACGCGAGGAAAATAATAGAATGCGAGTTCGTCAAAGTAGGCATAACTTACGTCGTATGGCACGTGATGCACATGAAGATGGCAACAACAATGAAGCACAAGTATACTGGAACATGAGCTTCGAAGAAGGAAATGTTTCCGATGCTCCAGTTTCAGATGAAGATGCCTGAAGATCGAGTTCTATAGCGGACATAAGGGCCTCCGCTTAGCCCGGTGTTCGGGAAGGTCGGAACTAAGTGTCTGGTCCGTGCCAACCATTTTCTGGTCCAAGTTGCAGACAACCATCTGCTGCACCACTATGACGTAAGCTTCGTACTGTATTGTGCGGGCCCGCTGCGGAGCTGTCCGCTATATAGTATAGCGGACATCCCCGCAGAGGCAAAGTCTCGTTGATTTGATTGTCCGTACGAGATGTCCGCTATATAGTATAGCGGACAGCTCCGCAGCGGGCCCGCACAATACAGTACGAAGCTTACGTCATAGTGGTGCAGCAGATCGTTGTCTGCAACTTGGACCAGAAAATGGTTGGCACGAACCAAACACTTAGTTCCGACCTTCCCGAACCCCGGCCTAAGCGGAGGCCCTTATGTCCACTATGTAGTAGAGCTAGAAGTTGTAGCGTTCTGCAATTTTAATAAATTGGCTTGTTTTAGTCGCATTGTAGCATAATGCTGTTTTAATAAATTGGCGCCCCGAAGACTTGTTTCTGCGTCAGAATCAACAACCTCAATATCGATAAACAATAAAGAACGTATGATTAACAATCAACGATCTCAATATACCGACGGAATCTCAAACGACACAATTAACGTACGATTCACAATCAACGATCTTAATATATCGAGGGAATCTCAAACGACACAATTGAGCACAATTAAGCGAGGAAAAATTTCGAGGTGATTCAACAACAACATAAATAATTTTATTAATAATAAATTAGGGTTCACATTGGGGGAAAGAAATTTTTTCACAAGTGCTCCGATCAAAGATTACAACTTGAAAATCCCACCACCCAAGGTGTTCAAACACTACAAAGTCCCCGAGTTCGAGGCCATGCTGGCGCACGAAGACGTTCCAACCCTCTGCGAATTGCTTTTTTTGGGGTCGGCCGGGCTTCAGCTTGATTTCAACCTGCCATGCCCCCTTGCGGCTATATAATCTTGCACTGTCATGAATTGTTGTAAATTGATTGGTCAAGGCTTCCGGTATGTCCTAACAAACACAACACAAAAAATACGTTAGTTTTTAACCAAAACATCAAACCTTTAACACACGAAAATACAGAGAAATAGGGATGGCCTACAAGTTCATTCTCAAACCCCGGCATCATGACTTTGAAAAAGTGTTTGCCTGCCAGGTGCAAGTTGCCAATAAAATCGTTGGTGGTCTCCGATCCAGAAGCCATCGAGGTCGGCGTTGAGGGGAGGACGGATTAACGCCGGAGTTCTGGGCCACCGGAGATGTGGGTGCCGGAGACGGAGTAGCGGCAGCCAGATGTTCGAGACAGAGAGAGGTGCCCTCAGATAGGACTGATAACAGCTGAATTAGCGATATGATTAATATATATAGTAGGATAGAGTTATCCGCCATTTTATATGGCGGACACCAAAAGTCTTTCTTCGATGACGTCCGCTATATTCTATAGCGGACGTAAATGAAGACCAAAAGTTTTACTGCTCATGAGGTCCGCTATATGGTATAGCGGACGTGAAAGCCCAAAAGTTTTTCTTCGATCACGTCCGCTATATTGTATCGCGGACGTGAATGCAGACCAAAAGTTTTACTGCTCATGAGGTCCGCTCTATGGTATAGCGGACGTGAAAGCAGACCAAAAGTTTTTCTTCGATGACGTCCGCTATATTTTATAGCGGACGTGAAAGCAGACCAAAAGTTTCTCTTCAACGATGTCCGCTATATTTTATAGCGGACGAGACTTAAAAAAAAAAAAAAATCAAAAATAAGAGACTATACATTTAATTCGATGGCCTCTCATTCTCTCCATTTTTTAATAGTTCCAGCATTCGGAGGAAAAATTATCCCTCCGAAAATTATTACAAATGTCATAACGTTGTACAAAAAATTAAAGGTCCACTGCAGCTTGTTCGTCCTCGTCTTCAGCGTCACCTTCTTCCCCGTCTTGCAAACCCCCCGAACTTATCCCCAGTGCCTTGTAATGGTTCCGCTTGTCGTGGTCGGTCATTTTGTTGCACAATGCACACCTTCGCAGCTTTTTAGGTTGAGTTGCCGTTTCAATAGAGCTTTTCATCCGCGTAGATCTCTTGCGGCCTTTCGTTTGCGATATAATTGGGTCCAACAAACAAATATCATTGTCGTCTTCCTCCCCCGGCTCGTCATCTTCTGATACCCCCGTCGTAGGCTCGGTGTCAATCGCACTGGTGACAGCGGCTGCTTCCAACTGGTCGATGATGGGCTCTTGCTGCTGAGCTACCTCGAGGAGATGTTTATAACCGACCATTGAAGCAGCAGCCTTTACGGACAAACGGGTGAAACTCGTCACCAGATGATTATACCGCAACGTCTCCGATTCTTCAAAGTCAGTATACGGGTGCTCCGGAAAAGCAATGGTAGCGTGCAACCTGTTTGCACCTTTCGTCCACCGTGGCAAGACGTATTTATCGGGGATTGTCCTGATATTCTTCTGGGTGAAAAAGCGCAGAATGTGTCTACACAGGATGCCATGGAACTCAAACTTCTTGCAAACACATGTCACCGAGTCCGTCAATGTGTCGTGGCTCACCGTATACATTCTGCGCAGCTTCTCAGGAACGAGGTCATTCACGAGCGAATAAACCTTGTACTCACGCGTAGACTTCTCCGCCACCTTGTTTATACAGTACCGTCCCGATTTCTGCAGCTCTACTTGGTATAGCAAGAAGATCTCCTTCGTATAGACTTTGGCACCGTTCAGCTCCAGCGGGGTCTCAAGCAACCTTCTCCTCTGTTTGTACGTGGTTGCAAAGTCCGCAGCCCTTTCTTTCACGAACAACGACGCAACCGCTTTCTGTGCGGATGTGACGAAACTCTTCAAATTGGTAGCTGTACCCACGTAACTATCGAACGTGGCATTCATAGATTCACTCCTGCCCGTCGTTCTCATGCCCGCAGAAAAATGCCTCCTCGTGTAAACGCCAATCCATTGCTCTTTGAGCTCGTACAAGTGCTGGAGCCACCCGTTGTCTTGCAATGAGTAATCCTGAACAAGCTTTTCCCACCTCTCCTCAAATTCCTCAATAGTTAACGACTTGCTAACGCACGTGTCAAAATCCTGTTTAAATTCTGGAAACTTTGCGTACACGTGATGCAAACGTTCGGGGTATTTGTTGCTTATGTGCCAAGTGCACAAGTTGTGTCGAGTATCTGGGAAGACGGTGGCAATAGCCTTCTTCATTGCCAAATCTTGATCGGTGATGATAACGTTGGGTGCTTTGAAGTTCATGGCTTCCAGCCACACACTAAACAACCATTCAAAAGAACTCTCGCTCTCGTCCCTTAACAAAGCGAACCCGAACAGGATGGAGTGATAATGATGATTGACCCCCGTGAAAGGGGCAAACGGCATCGAGTACTTGTTGGTACGGTATGTGGTGTCGAAAGTCACGACATCCCCAAAATGCTTATAAGCAAGCCTGGAACGACCGTCGACCCAAAAAATTGTGCTAACTCGATGCTCGTCGTCAAGTTTATAATCGAAAGTAAACTGCGGGTCCTCCATCTGCATCCGCTTCAATAGGCTCATTGTGGCTTGAGCATCATTGAGGTCATACGCGGCTCGTCTATGGGTTCGGACCGCGTTGCGAACGTCTGTCGTGTTAAAGTTTAAATTCTGAATTCCCCCGGCCTGTTCAGCAAGAACATTAATCATGTCGGTAGGTCCTAGACGCGCATCGCTCATTGTGTGAATGAGGCTCCTCGCGACCTTTCCCATCTTCTTGTGTTGATGCATCTGACTCACCTTAGAAGGGGTTACTAACGGGTGATTGTGTGCCAGTTCCAGGCTGCTAATAAGCCAATGATCTTGCTTGGGTTTATAGCTTACGAACATCTTGACCTGGCAATTCGTTCGCGCAAAGAAGTCCCGTCTTCTGCGCGAATAGCCTATTTCATCATCACTGTCCTCGTTGCCTACGCGTGTCTCATTTTGCACTGGGTTTCTGCCCCTATGGCACTCGTACATACGAGAGCATATCTTTCTCGTTATGTTGCTCGTTCTTGAAGTCTTTATTCTAATGCCAAATCCAACCCTCAATGAATACGCTCGGAAACATTCTCCAGCTTCTTCCAATGTTTGAAAGGTTCGTCCTAGATACGGATCACTAGCATCTACGGGGGTGTTCGAGCTCGACACGAAATCAGACATTGTGAAACAGCTCCCTATATGTAGAAATATAGACTACGCTGAACAATCAAATGACATTTTCAACTGAAAATATTACCTTAAAATTATCGTGACAAATAGACAAATTTAAGATGACAAATATACTATATACATAATCTCAAAAGTCTCCCATTTTGCTAATTATAGATTTATTGAACATAACAAATTACAATTACTAAGAGCGTTAGACAAATTCATCATGCCAAAATACAACAAACGTATCTAAAAAAATTCGAATTTAAATAGGATAGATGTGCCGAAGTTAGCGGCCCTCAAAAAAATCCAAAATTAACTACAATAAACTTCTTTAAAGTTAACAAATTAATTTCTAGAACATCATCAGAAATTTATATTTTTTTGCCCAAAATAAAAAATATACTTTATCAGTCAATCCACCCAGAAAATATCTGAGATGAGAAACTTACCTTGTTTGAGTGAAGAAGATTGAAGCAAGTTTTACTCGAAGAAGCTTGAGGGGAGCCAGAAATGGAAGCCAGGTGAATCCGAAGGAGAAGAAAATTTTGCGGGAAGAGCTGGAGAATTTTGCGGGATGAGCTGAGAATTCAGGAAAGAGAGCTGAGAATCAGGAACCTCGGGGGTATACGGGAAGCACCTGTCCGCGGGCGTGTGAGGAAATTATTCCGCGATACTGTCTAGCGGACACCTTTTTTGCTGTCTCGTGTCAGGCAGGGGTCAGTGAAAAAACTGACGGGACAGGCCCTGACAGGTGTCAGACTAGGGGACGTCCGCCATACTGTATGGCGGACGACTTTTTGCTGTCTCCCATCAGGACATTAATGCCCTCCGCGCTACTGTATAGCGGACAGGCGCGGAGGGGCAATTTGGTAAAAAAACCCGTCCGCCATACTGTATGGCGGACGTCTGACAGGTTTTGAAAAAGGCGCGATCTGGACCGTCCATCTTTCGGGATGGACGGTCAGATCGCGTTTGCAACTTCTCCTATTTTGCTAACGCTCTCAACGGATCAGCTCCCTATATATATATACCTGTATATATACCTATATATATAGGTATATATATATATATATATAGGTATAGATATATATATAGGTATATATATACCTATATATATATATATATATATATATATATATATATATATATAGGTATATATATACCTAGGGAAAAGCGAATATAAGGCTAGCCTCACCCAACTTGCATGAGGCTAGCGGCAAAAACTACGTAGTTTCATTAACAGAAATGATCAGATATAATTTTTTTTCTCTCTCTCTCCCTTCCCCTGTTTTCTTCTCATCTCCTTCCTGTCTTTTCTGTCGCAGGCCTTACCACCGCCCCAAACTTCCTGCACCGGCCACCATCACCCATGAACGCCCCAACCTTCCTGCAGCAACAGTAACACATTCACCATCATCAACGCCTCAACCTTCCACTGTAGACCACCATAAGCTACCGTAGATGATTATGCTTGCTTGCTTGCTCACCCACAGTACTGGATTTGGCTACATGAACCAGAGAATGTGGCAGGAAGATGGGTGACAGTGGGTGTGAGGGTGGCCGGCGCAGGAAGGATGTGACGGTGGGTTGCTCGTGGGGAGTGGAAACTGTGGAGGCAATGGGCGGTGGAGAACGTTTGCGGCAGGAACGGATATATACGACGGCCGGAGATGGAAGGTTGTTGGTCTAAGGCGGCCGGAGATGGAAGATGGGTGGTCTACGGTGGCTTGACAGTGAAAACTGTGGCGTTTGTCTGTGGTGTTGGTAATGCACTGTCACGGCAGGAGGAAGGTTGACGCCGGCAAAGGAAGGTTGGGACAGTGGGAAGGTTAACGCGCCGGCACAGGAAAGTTAGGACGGTGCTAGGGACTGCGACAGAAAATACGGGGAAACTGTCACGGCAGGAGGATGGGTGTTGGTGGGCGTGATGTTGGCCGGTGTAGGAAGGTTGACGCTGGCACAGGAAGGTTGGGACTGTGCTAGGGCCTGCGACAAAAAATACGGGGAAGAGACGAGAGGAAAACAGGGGAAGGGAAGAGAGAAAACGTTGATGACAGTTAGCCTGTTACAGTTGCGGCATGATGTTAGGGCGTTGATGGGTGATGATGGCCGACGGTGGAAGGTTAGGGCGATGATGCTAGAGCCTGCTCAGAGAAGACAGGGAAGAGATGAGAGGAAACAGGGGGAAGGGAGAGACAATGCGCGACAGAAAAACAGGAAAAGAAAAAGAAAATAATATCTGAGCTCATTTTTTTTTAACGAAACTACGTAGTTTTTGCCGTAGCCTCACGCAAGTTGCGTGAGGCTAGCCTTATATTCGCTTTCCCCTATATGGGGAAAGCGAATATAAGGCTAGCCTCGCGCAAGTTGCGTGAGGCTAGCGATCAAAACTACGTAGTTTTGGTTAAATTCCTTAAGCTTTTTTTTTTTCTCTCTCTTCTCCCTAACTTTCTTTCACTCTCACCCGCTATCCAGCCCACCCCCACTACCCACCACTGTCGCTACCGCCACCGGTCGATTCACCACCACTTTGAATCGCTTCACCTGCCATCTCTGCTTTGCAACCACAAACAACCACTGTGAGCCTCCAAACATTGATCCATCATCACAACCGTGACCTTTCGAATCCCAACCCACCATCACCGCGACTTATTGAACCCCGATCAACCACCAATACAGTATCAACTTGCCACCACTACACCATCGGCCTACCATCTTTAAGGTGCTTCTTCGCCGCACCAACCCACCTTCACAACTAAGGACCACCGGGATCACAGAGATCAACCACCGCCACAGGTGAATCAAACCACTTCCACCAACATAGAAAACCCACCACCGTCACCATTGAACCCTTTACCGCCACCACCGAATACTCAGCATGATGATGTTGAAGGCAGCGGCAAACAATTATAGCAGTGGAGATCGGGATTATGATAATTGCAGCAGTGAATGACAACCCATCTCCGCCCTCATCTTCACCAAATTTGAGCGGCGAGAAGATGTGGGTGGTGGAAACTATTTGCGGCAGGGATGGCCGGCGATTGAAGATGGGTGGTCTACGGCATGGTGGGTATGATGGTGGCCGTGGCTTGCTAAGACAGGCATGCGATAGAGAGAAGGGAAGAGAGAAAAATAGCGGGCAGGGAGAGAGAAAAAGAGACAAAAAATAATAATCATGTTTGTTTGGGCCAAAACTACGTAGTTTTGATTGCTAGCCTCACGCAACTTGCGCGAGGCTAGCCTTATATTCGCTTTCCCCTATATATATATATATATATACATATATATGTATATATATACATATATAGATACATATGTACATATGTATATATATACATATATATATGTACATATATACATATGTATATACATATATACATGTAGATATATACATATATACATGTAGATATATACATATGTACATATATACATATGTATATATATATACATATGTACATATGTATATATGTAGATATATACATATGTATATATGTACATATGTACATATAGATTTATACATATGTATATATGTACATATATACATGTATATATATAGATATATACATATGTATATATGTAGATATATGTATATATCTACATATATACATATGTATATATGTACACATATGTAGATATGTACATATCTACATATATGTACATATGTACATATATGTATGTACATATGTACACATATGTACATATGTACATATCTACATATATGTAGATATGTACATATGTACATACATATGTAGATATGTACATATTTACATACATATGTACATAATGTACATATCTACATATATGTACATATGTACATATCTACATATATGTACATATCTACATATATGCCTTGGACGTACGTTAAAAATTTGTACACACAAATTTCGTGTCTAAAACTGCAAGACAAGAAATAATGCACAAACTACAATTTAAAGATATATATTGTTTAAAACTAAGGGTTACACCACTCTCTAATTTAATCAGAAAATAAATATGAGTCCTCTGATTCAATATCCGCTTTTGGTCACGATCCAAGGGCTAGAATAGTGTTCTTGAACCGCTACGTTGAATTCTCTTTTGAAGGCGATTCTTGACTTGTAGAATCTCCACGGTTGAAACTGAATTTCTCTTTGATGTTGAGGATCAAAGAGTGATGAATCTTTAACGTCGAGAATGCTCGATTGAAGAACGGCACTTGATTAGTGCTTATTATTCTTCAAGTAAAGCGTAATTCTCGATATGTCGTATACTTGAGACAGAGTTCTGGCAGACCGCTGGCTTGTTGGCAGAAACTCGGTGTGTCCTTCTTCCCTACCCAAAGTCCTCTATTTATAGGTAAAGAGGTGTGGTTAAATTTAGAAAACCCATAATTTAGGGCTTTGTCTGTTAATTAAAGGGATTTTGTCCCCCTTAATTACATGATCTTGATTAATTAAATGGATTTAGTTGCATTTAATTTCTTTTCGTCAAACCTAACATAATTGAACTTTCTGGTAGAAGACCATGGGCCGGACCGCATAATCTTACTTGGGCTAATTTTCTAGACTTAATCTTGATTTGGACCCACTACTTTTGTTTGACGCCAAGTCAGCATCTAGCCCGCATTTTTCGCAGCGTTGAATATTTGACCAGTTTTAAAAATAATTTACCATTGTTCGGTAAAATTATTTTTAATGTCTACAAATTGCCCCCACTTCGAGACTTGTGCGGTACTTTTTTTTTTTAACGTACGTCATAAGACTCGAAGTAAGTACTCTCTTTTTTTTTTTAGGGGAAGCGTCAGCACACTGCCTCCCATCTCTTTCTCCGAAGAAGATTTTCAGATCACCTCCAACACATCAATGGCCCCAAAGAAAGTGCAGTAGATGCAAGCCATAGAGAACACCTCGAAGAGTGCCGCCGCAAGGAGTGGTAGCAGCAGCACTTCAACCGGCCCCGTGACTCGAAGCAGGGCCAGGGATGAAAATCTTGTCCCCAATCAAGTGGTGGTACCAGTTTCTAAACCGCCGGTCAAGCCACGCGTACAATTCAGGGAGGTCGTGGTCTCGCGTTACGAAAAAGACAAGGTGTCGGGATCAAAAGTCCCCCACCTCGAGTTGGATACCCTTCACCAAATGCCTCCACCATCATTTCAGTATGCCTCAGATGCGGATTCCAGCACCGGTTCGCAATCGGGATATTCCCCCGGAAGCCCGAAACACCTCGTGTCGTCACTGCGCTCCGAGTCGCACACTTTTGCGCCTCCCGTTACCATGCAAGTCATGATGACCGGATCAATGTCAATTGAGGAACAACTTGCTACTATGTCTCGGGCCTTTGAGAAGCTGACCAAGACTGTAGAAGAGAAAGACTTTCAAATTGCGACTCTCATGAACAAGTTGGAGTTGCAAGCCAACGAGGAGTCTAACCGAGATGAGGTCAATGAAACCTCAAAGAAGGGTGGCGCTAATGGACGTCACGATGAGTCCACTTTTGACGGGATCGAAAAAGAGGACAGGTCCAACTCTGTCGCCTCCCTTTCGGTGCAACAGTTACAAGACATGATAACGAGCACAATCAGGGCACAATACGGAGGACCTTCTCGCAACAACTTCATGTATTCGAAACCTTACACAAAGCGAATCGACAACATGAGGATGCCAACAGGGTATCAGCCACCAAAGTTCCAGCAGTTCGACGGGAAAGGCAATCCAAAGCAACATGTTGCTCATTTCGTTGAGACTTGCAACAATGCAGGCACTGAAGGAGACCTCCTTGTCAAACAATTCGTCAGGTCTCTCAAAGGAAATGCGTTCGACTGGTACACTGACATCGAGCCCGAGTCAATTGACTGTTGGGAAGCAATGGAACGTGAGTTCCTGAACCGGTTTTACAGCACGCGACGCTTGGTTAGCATGATGGAACTCACAAACACCAGGCAGTGGAAATACGAGCCGGTGGTGGACTATATTAACAGATGGCGCTCGCTAAGTTTAGACTGCAAAGAAAGGCTGTCGGAGATTTCGGCAGTAGAAATGTGCATGCAAGGCATGCACTGGGGCTTGTTGTACATTCTTCAAGGTAACAGACCAACAAGCTTTGAAGAATTAGCAACACGGGCCCATGATATGGAAATCAGCATTGCCAATCATGGTGGCAGCAGTCCTGCATTGCCTGACCCCCGTAAGGAGACAAGGGAAGGAAAAAAGGTTGAACGGTCTTCTAAAATGACTGGGAAAGAGTCCTTGGCAATTACCACGGCTCCTTTGAAAGTTCCAAAGAAAGACAAGCACAAGGAGGAAAAGGCACCAGAACACCTCTAGGAAAAACCCAGGCAACAACCTTCATTGAAGGAGTTGGAAGGAAAGGGCTACCCCTTCCCAGATTCTGACGTACCAGGCATACTCGACTTTTTACTCGAAAAGGGAATCATCGAGCTCCCAGAGTCGAAGCGTTCGGAGGAATCAGGGCGAGTCAACGAGCCAAAGTATTGCAAGTATCACCGCATCCTTGGCCATAAGACTGAAAAATGCTTCATACTCAAGGAGTTGATCATGAATTTGGCCAAGAAAGGGAAAATCGAATTAGACATTGATGGGGTGGAAGAGTCGAATCATGCCTCAGTCATCTCAAGTGACGTGACTCCTTCGAAGGGGCCAAATACGTTAAATAATATATTGACAATGGGGGCACGGATGATGACTATCCAGTTTGGAACGTTGGACCCCGTAAAAGTTCAACTCCCTCAGAATATATCGGAAGTGTCAACTCAAGCTGACCAGTTGGTAGATACGGACGATGGTGGGTGGACACTAGTCACGCGGAGGAAACCGAAGAAGCAACCAGCAACTCCTTTGCAACTATTTCGTCGAGAGAATAGGCGAACTAAAAAGGGCAAGCAACAACGCCGTAAGGGGAGAAGGCACGCTGCTAAGAAGAGTTGCAAGGAAGTTGATGAAGGTTTTCGACAGGAGATTCCCAAATCAAAAACGCTTGGAGACTTTTTTCCGAGTGGATACTTGAAAGATGATCCGGTCGAAACTGTTTGCATGGTCTCAGACTCTCAGTGCACGAAGACGAACATGACTCGGACGAGGAGACTATTGATGAAAACAACGAGAGCATGCTAACCTTTCTACGAGGCCTACCTCTGCGGTTCACACTTCAAGAGATGTTTGACCTGCCCCAATCAGCACACGAAGTGCTGAGAAGGGTTTTGGAAGAACCTAAGAAGTACAGCTCTGCCATTCGTGAAATTGATGACCTTAAGACTACAACGGCGACGTGTACGTCCTGTTGTGCATCTATAACCTTCACGGACGAGGACCTGCAGTTGGGTCCCAAGCCTCACAATAGACCTCTCTTCGTGTCAGGTTATATCCGGGAAAGAAAGGTGAACTGGATGCTCGTTGATGGAGGGTCGACAGTGAACATCATGCCAAAGTTTGTCATGAAACAAATTGGAATTACAATGGATGAACTTTCCAAGTCTCGACTGGTGATACAAGGTTTCAACCAAGGCGGGCAAAGGGCGATCGGCATGATTCGTCTCGGGCTTACTATTGGGGAGCTAAAGTCAGACACTTTGTTCCATGTTATTGATGCCAAAACGTCTTACAACTTGTTGTTAGGCCGACCTTGGGCTTACGAGAATGGGGTGGTGCCGTCCACTCTTCATCAATGTCTCAAATTCTACAGGGATGGAGAAAAGAAGGTTGATGGCGACTGTAGACCATTTACCGAAGCAGAGTCTTATTTTGCAGATGCAAAGTTCTACATGGAGTCCGAGACGTCCCTAGAATGTCTTCCAAGGGAAACCTCTTCTGCAAAGAAAAACGAGCCCCAAAAAGGTAAACAAGTTACGGTGACCTCGCAACCTGAACCTAAAGAAATCTCGAAAGGATCAGTATCAGGGGAAAAGAAGCCACCATCGGAAGAGGCACGAAAGGAGTCACCTGTCTTTAGGTACGTCCCAGTATCTCGAAGAGCAGAGGGACAGTCACCCTTTGTTGAACTGGTCGAGCTAAAAGAGGTCAAAGTTGAAAGAGTTCCAAAGACGGTGGATGTCCACGTCCTAAAAGAAGAGTTAACCATACCTCTTACAACCATTGGGACAGTCAAGCTGCCACTTAAAGGATTTGTTGAACCTTCACGAGGCATGGCCAAGCATCCACATCCACCCTCTGTGAAGACTTATGAAGGTTTCGATGCTAAAGCCCAAAAGCTGTTTAAAAATTCGGGTTATGACTTTGAAAATCCGGCGCCGCTCGGAGAACTTAGCCCAGAACTAACGGGTGAAAAGGTTCATGGACTTAACGAAACCCAAAAGAGGTTAAGACAACAAGGGCATCGAGTCAGCCCACCAAGGATGGGTGTTGGTTATAAACCCGATCGACCTATCCGAGTACCTTTGAAAAGCAAACAAAATAGAGTTAGCATAAAGTACATCACTGCTGAGGAAGTTGATGAGTCAGGTGATGAACAGGCTGCCCTGCCACGGACCTCGGTGTTTGATCGCATTCAAACCTCACCCAGTTTGAACCAAGGCGAGACTAGCTCGAGCGACCAATCCTCTCGAACTTCTGCCTTTAAGAGGTTAGGGGTTACGACCCTTAATAAGAACAAGATAGATTCTACAAGACGTCCCCGAGCCTCCATATTCTCAAGATTGGGTGGCCCAACTGGTAAGATCGATGATAAGAACTCTGAAGCGATAGCAGAGATGGAGGCCAGACACAAGGAAGATAAAGAAACTAGAAGCCTTGTTCCGTCTCGAATGAAGAGAAAGACCAAGATAGATGTCAGCAATGATGGAATTCTTAAAGCTAAAAGAAGGACTATTGTCATTACTGGCCAAGGTAAAAATCAAGTCGAGAAAAAGAGAGTCAATGATGAGGAGGTTGTTGAAGCTGTGTATCACATCACAGTGGAAGAAGACGCAACTCTAGATGCTTCCGAAGATGATCTGATGGAGGCACCTCCCCAGCTCGAGGACGGGGGGCAACCTACGGTTGACGACCTTAAAGAACTCAACTTAGGAACATCTGAAGATCCTAGGCCCATCTTCATCAGCGCTCACCTGAACCTCGAGGAAGAGAAAAAATATTTTGAAGTGCTGAAAGAATTCAAAGATGTCTTTGCGTGGACATACAAGGTCCTAAGATCGCGGTTCATCATCTTGCTGTTAAAAGTGGGGTACGCCCTGTCAAGCAAGCTCAACGCACATTCCATCCAAAGGTTGTCTTAGAGATAGAAGTTGAAATCAACAAGTTGATTGAAGCTGGGTTTATCAGGGAAGTAAAGTACCCCACATGGATCTCAAGTATAGTGCCGGCGCGCAAGAAAAATGGGCATATACGCGTATGTGTAGACTTTCGCGATTTAAATCGAGCATGTCCAAAAGACGACTTCCCTCTACCCATAATCGAACTCATGGTGGATGCGACAACTGGGCATGAGGTTTTATCCTTTATGGATGGATGCGCGGGGTACAACCAAATACGCATGGCACCTGAAGATGAGGAAAAAACTGCATTCCGCACCCCAAAAGGAATCTACTGCTACAGAGTAATGCCTTTTGGACTGAAGAATGCGGGGGCAACTTATCAGCGTGCCATGCAGAAAATATTCGATGACGTGCTACACAAAATTGTGGAATGCTATGTTGACGATTTGGTGGTCAAAACAAAGAAGAGAGAAGATCACCTGCAAAATTTACGCATTGTATTCAACCGGTTGAGGAAACATCAACTCAAAATGAACCCTCTTAAGTGTGCGTTTGGGGTCTCATCCGGAAAGTTCCTTGGTTTCATCGTCCGTCACCGAGGCATCGAAGTTGATCAATCTAAAATCGAGGCAATACAAAAGATGCCTCCGCCAAAAAATTTGCGAGAACTTCGAAGTCTTCAAGGATCACTCTCGTACATCAGGCGATTCATTTCAAATCTAGCAGGTCGCTGTCAGCCTTTCAATCGTCTCATGAAGAAAGATACGTCTTTCGAATGGGATCAAGCTTGCCAGAATGCATTCGACAGGATCAAGAAGTACCTTCTTAGCCCTCTAGTTTTGGGAGCCCCAACGCTTGGAAAGCCGTTGATCCTTTACATTGCGGCCCAAGAAGAATCCCTAGGTGCGATGCTGGCACAAGATGACCAGGATAAAAAGGAGAAGGCATTGTATTACTTGAGTCGTAGGTTGACGGAAACAGAACTCAAGTACAACCCGATCGAGAAAACGTGCCTAGCATTGGTTTTTGCATCGCAAAAACTGAGGCATTATTTTTTGGCATACACAGTGCATTTAATTTCAAAAGCAGATCCTTTAAGATATGTCATGGCCAAGACAGTCCTATCAGGGCGTTTAGCGAGATGGTCAATACTCTTTAATGAGTTTGAAATTGTATACGTTCCGAGGACAGCAATCAAAGGGCAAGCCCTTGCAGACTTCCTCGCAGACCATCCTATCCCGGCAGATTGGGAGATTTCTGAAGACTTCCCTGACGAAGAAGTGTTCTTTGTTGAAACCTTCCAACCTTGGATGATGTTCTTCGATGGAGCAGCACAGTCGGTTGGGGCAGGCGCCGGAGTAATCTTTGTCTCACCACAGCGACAAGTCTTACCATACGCATTCACGCTTGGCAAAAAATGCTCAAATAATGTCGCCGAATATCAGGCCCTTATCATTGGTCTCCAAATGGCATTAGAACTGGGAATTTCGAGCCTTGCAGTTTGCGGCGACTCCAAGCTAGTCATCAACCAGCTTCTTAGGGAGTATGAAGTCAAGAAGGAAGATCTTGTTCCATACTTTTGCTATGCCACTATTTTGATAAATAAATTTGACAGTGTGGAACTTGAACATGTCCCCAGGGAGGAAAACCGTATGGCGGATGCCTTGGCTAACCTGGCAACAACTTTGGCACTACGAGGTGAAGATAAAGTTGATATCCCGGTTTGTCAACAATGGGTCTTGCCCGAACTGCTTGACTGCCGAATTGAAGAGACTGATGCTATCTCGGTCCGAGTCGTCGAAGCTGAAGATTGGAGGCAACCCCTCATCGACTATCTCGAACATGGAAGACTGCCTGAAGACATAAGGCATAAGACCGAAATCCAAAGGAGAGCACCAAGGTTCATCTACTATAAGGATACTCTGTTTCGTCGCTCCTATGAAGGATTGTTTCTACGTTGCTTAGGAGAAGAGGAAGCTGCTCAAGCCATGGACGAAGCTCATTCGGGTGTATGTGGTGCTCATCAATCAGGACCGAAGCTTCACTTTCGAATCAAGAGGATGGGCTACTACTGGCCGGCTATGGTCAAAGACTGCTTGGACTATGCAAAAAGATGTCAAGCTTGCCAGTTTCATACAAACTTCATCCATCAACCTCCAGAACCATTGTATCCTACAGTTGCCTTGGCCCTTTGATGCGTGGGGACTAGACGTAGTTGGCCCTCTTCCGAAGTCATCCGGAAGTCACTTATACATCCTGGCCGCGACAGATTATTTCTCCAAATGGGCAAAAGCAGTTCCGCTTAAAGAAGTGAAAAAAGAGACAGTGGTGAACTTTATCAAAAGTAACCTCATCTTTCGATATGGGGTGCCTCGTTACATCATCACAGACAATGGAAAGCCTTTCTATAATACCTTGATGGATCAACTCTGCACGAAGTTTGGTTTCAAGCAGCATAAGTCCTCGATGTATATCGCTCCAGCTAATGGCCTTGCGGAGGCATTCAACAAGACCTTGTGTAACTTGCTCAAAAAGGTCGTGGCCAAGTCTAAAAAGGATTGGCATGAGAAAATTGGAGAAGCCTTATGGGCGTACCGAACAACATATCGTACTCCCACTCAAGCAACTCCGTACTCTCTTGTCTATGGTGTCGAAGCTGTCTTGCCGCTTGAACAGCAAATTCCTTTGTTAAGGATCGCAATCCAGGAGGGTTTGACAAATGAAGACAATGCACGACTCCGCCTTGAAGAATTGGAAGCACTCGATGAAAAAAGACTTGAAGCGCAGCAACGCTTGGAGTGCTATCAAGCCAGACTCTCAAGGGCCTTCAACAAAAGAGTTAGGCCACGATCTTTTACTGTCGGCGACTTGGTCTTGGCTGTCCGGAGACCCATCATCATCACCCATCGCACAGGGAACAAATTCGCCTCAAAATGGGATGGACCTTACGTGGTAAAGGAAGTCTACACCAATGGAGCTTACAAGATAGTTGATCAAGACGGTCTACGAGTGGGACCCATAAACGGGAAGTTCTTGAAGCAGTACTACCCTTGAAGCCGCCAATGTTCCTGGCCCGCACGAGCTAAAACTGTGAACGGCCCAAAAAAAAAATCATTTCTATTGTACTTGAACTACGTTATGACTTGATCCTTTCTTGGGTACGTAGGCCACTCGAAAAATTTTCGAGCCTAGTCAAACGAACATAAAGAAAATTTACAAATAAGGAAAACCATTGTTGCTAGATATTCCTCTTCCTTACATTCAATATGCTTGATCTCAACATGTTGAAAAAAAAAAAACTATAAATCATCACATCCAGCGTAGTTCGGAGATCTCCTTACGCTCATCCTCGAGTACCTGTTGTAATGCTTCAAGTTTAGCAGCATCATCAGCACTAACAATAGGAGTCTGCTGAACAACCATGTGATCTTCCTTCAGCTTAGCAATGGCCATCTGACTCCCACGTATCTCCTCGTCAACTTGAGTTATCTCGAACCGAAGTTTTCCTGCTTCTGACTCTAGCTGCACCAACTCTCGCCTCAAAGCCTCATGTTTCGACTCCACTCGTGACAGCTGGTCTCGAAGAGTCTGACTGCAGCTAACTCTTTCTTTTTCAACAGAAGTAGCCTCATTGATGCGACCTTCAACGTCGGCCAATCGTTCGGCAAGTGCAAAAGAAGTCAGTACCCCAGCATGCTGCGACTGTAATTCCTGATACGTTCTAACATGAGTCATAAAGGCTTCAACTCGCTTCTGTAGTGGAGACGGATCCACCCCATCCGTTTTAATCACTTCAAAAATTTGGTTGAACTTCTCCTCATGACTCAATAGCTGCTCGGGAGACGCTTTAACGAACTGTTCCTTTACACGTTCACCCATTTGGTAGGCAGCCTTGCGATGCGCTTCTGAATAAATCACTCCAACACTAAAAGCAAGTGTTGCTACAAATGCAGGTTGATTGCAACGTTGCCTGCCAAGCTGATGAGTAGGGAGCGCGGGCGAACTTGTTCCGACTTGATGTCCAAATTTTACTATTCCATCAGAAGTTACGAGCTTAGCTGATGTTGACACAGAGGTAAGTGATGCACTTCCGGGACCTGACTGAGCTGCACACGACGGGGCATTTTGAACAAGAGAGTGTGACGACATCGGAGCTCCCTTTATCACGTGATCGAAGGAGCATAGTCCCTCCACTGAATCGTCACTACCCTCGCAAGTGATGTCATTCTCGTCGTCAAAACCAGCACTCTCCAACTGTAGATAAAAAAAAGGCAAATAAAGAGCATGATGAGAACAAAATCTATACGTTTGTCTTATCAAGAGTTGTACCTGTATGCCCTCAATAGGCTGCGATGAACTTGGAACATCATCAAAAAATTTATGCAGCGAAGAATCCATAGTCATTACGGGATCCATAGGAACGGGTATTCTGTCAAAGGCAGCTATCTGGGCATCGTCACAACTATGCATTATTTCCCTACAAATCAACATTTCTGGTTGGACAGAGGTTTCACCCATCTTTCTCAAACGCCTTCGACGAGGGGGTGCATCGATGTCCTCTCCATCAGGCCTGTAGGCGGTCATATGCTCGACAGGTCTGTCTGAACCACCATCGCCCTCGTTGGCCAATTGAGGACGCTTACGTGACAAAGAGCTGCTGACAATTTTGGGCACACCATCATGTCCCTAAGGTTCAGAAGTTAAAAAAGTTCCGCATGCATGGTCAGCTAGCAGCTTGGGAGCGGTCAAGAAATACTCCTTATATGCTCTACTCCACCATTCAGTATAACGCCGAGAAACACGGGCCCCAAAGTCTAATGAGTAAGCTGGAACCTCAACTGTGGAGTTCGTGGTTAGAAAGGTAGAAGTGGTGAAGACGATCCAAAGAGATCATAGGAATCTCCCCATCGTGTTCGCCAGGCAGATCCTGGTGAAACCCGAAGTGCCTTGAAAACCTATGCGGAGAATATGGCTCCAGGGCGTAAAGATCTTCGCAGTGCAAAGTTAGATAGCTGGAACGAAGGCTCACGAAGTAGTTGAACTTTGAGAGTGAAAGCTCACGGTTGTCAGTGAACGTTTGGGCTTTACCTTTTTGCATCGCATTCGAATGCCAAACGAAGCCCTTTGCCTGCATGATATGTTCACGAGCAGCAAATTCATCATACATGACAGCAGAACCTTCGCCCGAGTACTTCACCATTGGAGGACCGGCTTTTTTAGCTGTGGAATGATGAGTGTTAAAATACTGTGCCAGCCAGACGTAAACATAGTGCACCGGAAAGCTGGTACTGCTCTTTCCAAGAGGTGAGGACACAGAAATTCCATTAAGCCCTCTGTAAATGCTCGTCAAGATGGGAACAGCTAGGCCAAATATATGACCATTGGCCATCATACTGGCAGCTTTAAAGGTGCCAGGACGAATCTGCTGCAGTTCCCTAACTGGGAGACAGAAGATACATAGCCAACAAGACAATAAAGCTGCCAGGTACACCTCTTCGCGGCAATCATCATCCACTCCGATGTCAGTGAATGCACTGTGATGTTTTGCCGCCCAACTCCGCGAGGAAGTGAATGTCCCCAAAGGAGTGCTTGCAGAACCGGAACCTTGACCGTTCTTTCCATTTTTTTTGAATTGATAACGAAGGGGCCCGTTACACCAAAACTTTATCCATTCTGTAATGGTGATCTTTTGGCGCTTCGTCTCTTTGTTTTGAAGAATGTAATGATACGCTGCGAACAGATATTGACAGCTAACGGGGACAAGACAATTTCCGTGTTCATCCTTTGCCAAAAGATCGTCTCTACTCGACACAATTTCTTCGTAGATTGTTCCATAAATAGGAAGTCTGGCGAGTTGATACAAGTCCCATAAAGAGATGGACATTTCTCCAATAGCAGTATGCAGCGTGTTAGTGGTGGGACACCAACATTCGCAAAACGCTCGAAAAATGTTTGCATTTCGGTCGTACGGGAACAAGGAAGCGTAAACAGCATCGTAAAGATGGGCTTTTATGAGAATCTCCCTGCTGCGACCAAGGACATCTTCCACCCACTCCCAATAAAAAGGGGTGTATAAAAACTCGCCGCTTATTTTATAAATGGTCCCCCAAGTCGTCTTCTTGGATATTATTCTTTGTCCAAGGAAAGGATAGGGATCACACCGAGAGACATCCCCATGATTAGAGGATCTCAGCACGAGCATCTTCGAGCCTCCATCTTCAGTCAAATTGATCGACCACGATGACAAGTTTGGCGGGTCATATTTGTTTTTCCACTTTTTGGCAAGCCTCACCTCGGCAGACGGTCGTGTCAACAAAAGAGTGTCGTCATCAATGCTATCATCCTTTTCATCCACAATCACAAGATACGGCCGGTTAGAGATTACAGTTTCCTTGAAGTAGACCATGTTGTAAAGTCTGCAAAATATATATATATATATATATATATATATATATATATATATATATATATATATATATATGTAAAATTATAGAATGGCCAAAGAAGCGTGCTGCATGACTGAAAATAACCATGATAAGAGCACGAGAAAAGAGTAAATAATGCAAGTAAGATTCATGAGAAAGACGTGTCAAATGCACTTCTGAAGCCAGTTGGGAAAATCTTGCTGCAGTTGGGCCCAGGATGCCGGTCAACAGAGGACTCACACAAGAAGGAAAGTCCACGTGCGAGACATGTCGAGCGCATTTCTGAGGCTGGCTGATGGAGCGATGCTGCTGTCGCGGTCATAATGCTGATCAACAGAGGACTCGCACAGGAGGGAAAGTCCACGTGCGAGACATGTCGAGCGCATTTCTGAAGCTGGCTGATGGAGCGATGCTGCTGTCGCATTCATAATACTAGTCAACAGAGGACTCGCACAGGACGGAAAGTCCACGTGCGAGACATGTCGAGCGCATTTATGAAGCTGGCTGATGGAGCGATGCTGCTGTCGCGGTCATAATGCTGGTCAACAGAGGACTCGCACAGAAGGGAGAAGTCCACGTGCGAGAAGTGTCGAGCGCATTATTAGAGTCAGTTGGCGAGCTTGCTATGATCACATAAGTCGAGTCAGCAGATGGCGTGTAGATACGGAAAAATAGAATCTGAGTCCTGTCCAGCATATTATTGACAAAACTAATTGACAATTATCAGCACCATTGAATCCAGATATGAGAAGAATTGTCAGTATATTAAATATGAGTCATCTCAACAGTATGATGTCCTTCAAAGAAGTCAATGTACAAGCTAGCAGTTATGGACGAGCAATCTCAAGAACGTTGTTTAACAAAAAAAATTATTATTACTTTTGTTCGCTAACAAGACAAGAAAGGAAGAAAAGTATATACGTTCATATATGCTATTAATAAAATAAAAATAAAAAAAAAGAGAGCCGGGGTATATTGCCTAGAAGAAATGGAACTACCCTGGATTCTCGTGCTTCCATGTTAATGTACTGAAACATGGTCATTAAAAAAAAAAAAATTGAGAGCTACAGTGAAGTGGGCATTATGCCCAAAGAGTAGACAGAAAGAAGAAAAGGGCAAGTGGGCCCACGAAAAAGAAACAAAAGGAAATCAAAGTAATGAAAGGTGGGTGTGTTCAGCCCAAAGAAAGAAGAAAGTCTGAAGAAATGCCAGAAGAAGAAAACAGGAAGAAAGAAGCAGACGGTGACGGGACTACAGTGACCAGCGACGGAACCACGGTAATCAGCAACCGGCGACCGACGACATCCGCGGCGAAGGAAGGCAGCCACAGGCCTGACCCGGTTGTGAGATCCAACGGCCATGACGCACCACCGGTCGCAACCATGGCGCGCCATCGGCAGCGACGACGTGTCCTTGCGGCGAAGAGACGGTACCGACGCGCTGCAACACAAGTTTGGGTTTGGACATCGCGGGTGCAATCAGATCCAGTAAGAGGGCTGTTCAATTTTTTTAGGTTTATTCAAGAGTATCATGCCATGATCTCCGAATTTCTAACATACGCGTTCCGACGGCGTTGTATCCGAAACATGGAATTGCGGCACGAAAGCATATTCGGTTGTTAAATAATGAAATTCACACGGTTATTGATAACAAATTTTATCTGGATCAGTGATTTTCTTTTCCTACTGTAATGGGATATTGGGTTGGCAAATCGCATAAGAAGATTTATGGTAACATAATGAGCAGGAGATTGCAATATATGACATCAGTCAAGGATGAGCAGATTAACGGTATATTGATGGCGGCATGAAAGCAAAATTGCAATGAATGAAATCAAGAGTTGGGCAAACTGAAGCATGTTCTCTGACAAAAGAAGTACAGATAAAGAACTTGCGAGGAGGGTACCGTCAGAAGCTATACCTGTTAAATGAGCGTGTCAAGTCACTGAGACAAAAGCCAGCGCCGTCAAAGCGAAGGAATCAACCGCGAGGACAAAGCGTCCGCAAGCCGCCAAATAGCATAGACAATGGTCAATAGCAGTACGGGACCACCTTATATAAGGGCACAAAACCCTTAACTTTTCCTCTAGGCGGCAAAAAAAAAAAAAAATTAGGCTAACACCGACTTGGTACGTGGATACGCCTTAACCCCAAGGCTTATCAGTCCAGTACACGGCTTGGTCCATGGGTGGGCCGTAAGTCCAAGGCTCCAATCCAGCGTGCTGACGCTTCCCCTAAAAAAAAAAAAAAAAGAGAGTACTTACTTCGAGTCTTGTGACGTACGTTTAAAAAAAAAAAAAAAAAAAAAAGTACCGCACAAGTCTCGAAGTGGGGGCAATTTGTAGACATTAAAAATAATTTTACCGAACAATGGTAAATTATTTTTAAAACTGGTCAAATATTCAACGCTGCGAAAAATGCGGGCTAGATGCTGACTTGGCGTCAAACAAAAGTAGTGGGTCCAAATCAAGATTAAGTCTAGAAAATTAGCCCAAGTAAGATTATGCGGTCCGGCCCATGGTCTTCTACCAGAAAGTTCAATTATGTTAGGTTTGACGAAAAGAAATTAAATGGAACTAAATCCATTTAATTAATCAAGATCATGTAATTAAGGGGGACAAAATCCCTTTAATTAACAGACAAAGCCCTAAATTATGGGTTTTCTAAATTTAACCACACCTCTTTACCTATAAATAGAGGACTTTGGGTAGGGAAGAAGGACACACCGAGTTTCTGCCAACAAGCCAGCGGTCTGCCAGAACTCTGTCTCAAGTATACGACATATCGAGAATTACGCTTTATTTGAAGAATAATAAGCACTAATCTAGTGCCGTTCTTCAATCGAGCATTCTCGACGTTAAAGATTCATCACTCTTTGATCCTCAACATCAAAGAGAAATTCAGTTTCAACCGTGGAGATTCTACAAGTCAAGAATCGCCTTCAAAAGAGAATTCAACGTAGCGGTTCAAGAATAAGCTATTCTAGCCCTTCATATATGTAGATATGTACATATCTACATACATGTACATATGTACATATCTACATATGTACATATGTACATATGTAGATATCTACATATGTACATATGTACATATGTATATGTATACATATGTACATATGTACATATGTATATGTATATATCTACATATACATGTATATATGTATATATATACATATACATGTATATATGTATATACATATGTATAAGGTTTCCATAAAGGCAGGAAATATTTCTGTGACTGCTTCGATGTTGCAATGATTATCATCGAACTTAGGCCACCATTTTGACCCAAATTGTCGCACCAGAGTTGGTGGATATTCAAGTGAGGAATTGGTGCTTTTCTGGATGGCGTATTGCCAGCATAAAATCCAGGGAATACCGAAGTCTGCCATGAACTGTAATTTAGATAATCCATTAACCATAAGGGCATATAATTGATATGCTTCGGTTACCTGAGTGGAGGGCCATTCCTCTAAATCTGGTCCATAATTTAGCCACCAATTATTAATCCAATTTGGAAAAATTCCATCAAAATTGCGGGAAAAGAAAATAAACCAAGAATGCTTATGGCTTGGGTTTTGGTAAAGGAGGACGTGGTTCCAAGCATCAATATAGTCAAAATAATTGTAATGGCGAGGGGAGAAGTGAGGTGGAAGTTCTCTAATTCTGGTGGGGTCAATTCCCCATTGTTTTTTGGTGATGAACTTTACGATTTCTATTTTTGAGAATTGAAATGGAAGTTCAATATTTCTGGAAGAATGACGAGGAGGTTTCTCAAAATTATGAGTAAAGACAGCTGATTTTGTTAAACGAAGAATTTCTTCATAGTAGTCTCTGGATTTACCGGAGGCCTTCTGGGGGTAGGCCCAACCATATGTATATCCATATGTATAGATATACATACATATGTACATACATATGTATGTACATACATATGTATGTACATACATATGTATGTACATATGTATGTACATACATATGTATATATACATATGTAGATACATATGTATGTATATATACATATGTATGTATATATATATAGATATACATATGTATATATATACATATGTATATATATATATAGATATACATATGTATATATATACATATGTATATATATATGAATATACATATGTATATATATATGTATAGATATACATATGTATATATATATGTATAGATATACATATGTATATCTATACATATATATATACATATGTATATATACATATATATACATATGTATATATACATATATACATATGTATATATATATATATATAGGCTGATGTACAATTTTAAAATTGTACATCAGCCATCAATGGTCCGCTACATTATGCAAGTGTGTATATATATAGGGAGCTGATCCGTTGAGAGCATGGGCAAAATAGGAGAAGTTGCAAGCGCGATCTGACCGTCCATCCCGAAAGATGGACGGGCCAGATCGCGCCTTTTTCGAAAGCTGTCAGTCGTCCGCCATACAGTATGGCGGACGGTTTTTTTTACCAAATTGCCCCTCCGCGCCTGTCCGCTAAACTGTATGGCGGAGGACATTAAAGTCCTAATGGGAGACAGCCAAAAAGACGTCCGCGATACTGTGTACCGGACGTCCCTAGGCTGACACCTGTCCTTAGGCTGACACCTTTTTGCCCCAACACTTAAAGTTTTTTTTTTCGGCCCTATGTACGTCCGCTATACTATATAGCGGACAGTCAAACAGAAGGAAGCCTCCCCAACACTTAGTTTTTTTTTTCGGCCCTATGTACGTCCGCTATACTATATGGCGGACAGTCAAGCAGAAGGAAGCCTCCCCAACACTTAGTTTTTTTTTTCGGCCATATGTACGTCCGCTATATAGTATAGCAGACGTACATAGGGCCGAAAAAAAAACTTTAAGTGTTAGGGCAAAAAGGTGTCAGCCTAAGGACAGGTGTCAGCCTAGGGACGTCCGGTACACAGTATCGCGGACGTCTTTTTGGCTGTCTCCCATCAGGACTTTAATGTCCTCCGCCATATAGTTTAGCGGAGAGGCGCGGAGGGGCAATTTGGTAAAAAAACCCGTCCGCCATACTGTATGGCGGACGATTGACAGCTTTCGAAAAAGGCGCGATCTGGCCCGTCCATCTTTCGGGATGGACGGTCAGATCGCGCTTGCAACTTTTCCTATTCTGCCCACGCTCTCAACGGATCAGCTCCCATATATATATATATATATATCTAATGATGCTCAATCCACAATGAGCCTATTGAAGCGGATGCAGATGGAGGACCCGCAGTTTACCTACGATTATAAACTTGACAACGAGCATCGAGTTACCACAATTTTTTGGGTCGACGGTCGTTCGAGACTTGCTTATAAGCATTTTAGGGATGTCGTGACTTTCGACACCACATACCGTACCAACAAGTACTCGATGTCGTTCGCTCCTTTCACAAGCGTCAATCATCATTACCACTCCATCCTGTTCGGGTTCGCTTTGTTAAGGGACGAGAGCGATAGTTCTTTTGTATGGTTATTTAGGGCGTTGCTGGAAGCAATGAACTTCAAAGCACTCAAAGTTATCATCACCGATCAAGATGTGGCAATGAAGAAGGCTATTGCTACTGTCTTCCCAGATACTCAACACAACTTATGCACTTGGCACATAAGCAACAAATACCCTGAACGTCTGCATCACGTGTATGCAACGTATCCAGACTTTAAACAGGATTTTGACAAGTGCGTTAACAAGTCGTTAACGATTGAGGATTTTGAGGAGAGGTGGGAAAGGCTTGTTGAGGATTACTCATTGCAAGACCACGAGTGACTCCAACATTTGTATGAGCTCAAAGAGCAACGGATTTGAGTTTACACGAAAAAATATTTTTCTGCGGGCATGAAAACGACGGGCAGGAGTGAATCTATGAATGCTTGGTTCGATAGTTATGTGGGTACAACTACCAATTTGAAGAGTTTCGTCACGTCCGCCCAAAAAGCGGTTGCCTCGTTATTCGTGAAAGAAAGGCCTGCAGACTTTGCCAGCACGTACAAACAAAGGAGAAGGTTGCTTGAGACCCTGTTGGAGCTGAACGGTGCAAAAGTCTATACGAAGGAGATATTCATGCAATACCAACTAGAGCTGCAAAAATTAGGACGATACAATATAAACAAGGTGGCAGAAAAGTCTACACGTGAGTTCAAGGTTTATTCGTTGATGAATGACCTCATCCCTGAGAAGCTGCGTAGAATGTATACGGTGAGCCATGACACATTGACGGATTCGATGACATGTGTTTGCAAGAAGTTTGAGTTACATGGGATCCTGTGTAGACATAGTCTGTGTTTTTTCACCTAGAAGAATATCAAGGCAATTCCCGATAAATACGTCCTGCCGCGGTGGACGAAGGTTGCAAACAGGTTGCACAGTACCATTACCTTTCCAGAGCATCTGTATACTGACTTTGAAGAATCAGAGACGTTGCAGTATAATCATCTGGTGACAATGTTTACCCGTTTATCCGTAAAGGGTGCTGCTACAATGACCGGGTATTAACATTTCCTCGAGATAGCGGAGCAGCAAGAGCCCATCGTCGACCAATTTGAAGTAGCTTCAGTCAGCAATGGGGTTGACACTGAGCCTACACATGGATCAGAAGAAGATGAGCTGGTTGATGAAGAGGACAATGATATCCGGCCTTTGAATCCAATTATATCGCAAACGAAAGGCCGCAAGAGATCTACGCGGATGAAGAGCTCTATTGAACAAGCAACTCAACCTAAAAAGCTAAGAAGGTGTGCACTGTGCAACAAAATGACCAACCATGACAAGCGGAACCATTACAAGGCACTGGGGATAAGTCTAGGGGATTTGCATGACGAGGACGAAGATGATGCCGAAGACGAGGAAAAAGAAAATGCAGTGGACCTTTAGTCTAATGCAGTGCACCTTTATTGTAATAATCTTTTCAAAGCCATCAAGCCTGTTGGACTTTTTGTAATAATTTTTTTTGTAATAATCTTTTGTGAGCCATAAAGTCTCATTTTTTTTTTGTTACTTTTTTCCTCCGTCCACTACATAGTGTAACGGATGGAAGAACAAGATGTGGCTGCAACACTTAGAGTTATTTTTGGTGTATTTGGTCGTCCGCTACACTATCCAGCGGACGATGCTGCAGAAACATTAGACTTCGACACTTAGAAATTTTTTAGTGTTTTAGGGCACTTAACATTAGACTTCAACACTTAGATTTTTTTTTTTTAAGTTTTTTGGTTCTTTAGACTGTCCACTACACTATATAGCGGACGGACTAACAGAAACATCAGTTTTCAACATTTAGTTTTTTTCGTTCTATAGAATGTCCGCTACACTATGTAGCGCACGGCCTAACAGAAACATCAGTTTTCAACACTTAGTTTTTTCTTTGGTCCTTCAGACTGTCCGCTACGCTATGTAGCGGACGGCCTAACAGAAACAACATTAGACTTCAACACTTAGGTTTTTTTTAAGTATTTTGGTTCTTTAGATTGTCCGCTACACTATATAGCGGACATCCTAACAGAAATATCAGTCTTCAACACTTAGTTTTTTTTTTGTCCTTCAGACTGTCTGCTATACAATCTAGCGGATGGCTTAACAGAAACAACAGTCTTCAACACTTAGTTTTTTTTTCTTTAGAATGTCTGCTACACTATGTAGCGGATGGCCTAACAGAAATATCAGTCTTCAACACCTAGTTTTTTTTTTGGTCCTTCAGACTATCCGCTACACTATATAGTGGACGGCCTAACAGAAACCACATTAGACTTCAACAATTAGAATTTGTTTTTTAAGTTCTTTGGTTCTTTCGACTGTCCGCTACACTATATAACGGACGTCCTAACAGAAACATCAGTCTTCAACACTTAGTTTTTTTTTGTCCTTCAGACTGTCTGCTATACTATCTAGCGGATGGCCTAACAGAAACAACAGTCTTCAACACTTAGTTTTTTTTTGTCCTTCAGACTGTCTGCTACACTATATAGCGGACGTCCTAATAGAAACATCAGTCTTTAGATTGTCCGCTGCACTATATAGCGGACGACCTAACAAAAACATTAGTCTTTAGATTGTCCGCTACACTATGTAGCGGACGGCCTAACAGAAACATCAGTTTTCAACACTTAGGTTTTTTTTGGTTCTTTAGAATGTCTGCTACACAATGTAGAGGACGGCCTAACAGAAACATCAGTCTTTAGACTGTCCGCTGCGCTATGTAGCAAACGGCCTAACAGAAACAACAGTCTTCAACACTTAGTTTTTTGGGAGGTTTAGACCGTCCACTATATAATGTAGCGGACGGTGTATCAGCATGGCTGCAAAGACATTACCTTCATTTTCTTTCCCACCATCAGCCAATCTCAATGAAGGCAAAAAAACCACACCATAACATTTTCTTACCACCATCACCCATATCTGAACAATGGCCAAAAATCCACAACACACAAATAAACCACCACACCACAATACATGTCTCAATCGAACTTCGATTAAATTGGTATTTAAAATAAAATTGTTGTCTTAAAAATAATCGTTTACAAGAAGTCATCATTGGGCCTCCTCTTGAGCCGGATTCTCATCCTTAGACGGATGTAGAATAAACCTAACTACTCTAGGACGGCCTCTATAAATTTGCCAAGCTATTCTATATCTAAAGGCTTCTACTTCTGCTTCATTCCAGACGGCCGCCTTGAGGCTCACACGCCGAAAAATATAGTCCATGTACATGCAGACAAAGACGTTGTAGTCCCAGGTATTAGCTTGCTTGGGCCTCTTCCTCTTCGTTCAAACTTCGAGCTTCGGCCTCGCCGATACTTCTAATTCACGGAGAGAGTGGACCATGGCACATAACAGATTTTATGAAGAAATAAAAAACAGCGTAAGCTACGAGTTAACATTCACAATACGCAAATTACAATAAGCATTAACACTACAAGAAAAGAGGGCATTAGCGACGGACTTTTAGCGACGGACAAAATTCCGTCTCTAAAAAAGTTTTCAGCGACGGAAAACACCCGTCGGTTTAAAGTCCGTCGGTAAAAATATTTAATGACGGAATAATTCCGTCCGTAAAAAACCGTCGGTGAAAGTAGGGTTTTTCCGACGAACTTTTACCGACGGGTGTTTTCCGTCGGTAAATGCCTTAAAAAGATCAGATCCCCTTCTTCTTTTCTTTCTCTCGTTGCTCTCTCTCTCTCTCTCTCTCTCACCGGCGATTTATCCTCCGTCGCCATCCCCGGGAACCTAGCCCCCGACGGAATAATCCTGCCACCGCCACCGACGCCGCCACTGCCGCCCATCTTCAAAATCGAAGGACCGCCGCCACCACTGCCGCGCCGCCACCACAACCGCGCCGCCCATCTTCAAATCCGCCCATCGGTAAAAATCATCTTCAATTGTGGAGCTCTGTTAGTATTTACCTTTTCTTATTGTTGCATCTTGGTATTTTTACCATTTTCATTCGTATCATGTTCATTAGATTACTACCATTTAACATACTTGTTCATCGTGTAACCAACATATGGAGGACGTCAATCATATTTTTTGGAGCTATGAATTTACACAGAAAATTTGGTAGCTAGGAAATGTTTGATAAGTTGAGGGTGTTCATTCAATGGTAGTCAGGGAGGCATGTGTTGGGGCATGCTGTTGCACACTTTAGAGGCAAAAGCTTTCAGGCAAAGCTTAGGTAGTCAGGGAGGCATGTGTTGCGAAATTGATAAGGGAATTTTAATTGATTGATTGTTTTAGTAAATGAAGCTGTAATGTCAAACTTAGAGAGGAACTCTGCTATACATTTGTACTTATAATTCTTTAGGATTAATACAATGACTTTTACCAGAAAAAAAAAAACAGATAGGGGTGGTGATTAAAATTATCTGGTTTTAACTCCTTCTGTGAAAGTCATGGAACCACATGTTATCATACTTACTATAAATTGCTGTTTGCTAATCCCTTTGACCTTAATTGCATTTGTTGTTCATCCTGGAACCTTATTGTTATAAATCATCAACACCACATGGACCTCGTAGCACGGCCTTTCTCATTAGTAGAATATAGTTGAAGCCCCTGTCAGGAATGTCCAGCCAAAGTTATGCTATTTCCTCGAGTCATGTTAAGTTAATCTCGGAACTTCAGGCCCGGAAAAAGTAAGTTTCTCATACTATAAACGCTTATTGATTGTTCTTATTGCTTCTCAAAGGAGCTCTCCCACTCGGATCAACCTTAGCAAATGCAAACTAAATGTAGAACATCACTTATGGTTTCTCATTCTCAAACCCTTCCAACAGTTGAGGTTGAATTTTATCGAATGTGGAAAACAGTGTCAGCGAAGATGATCACTGGAAAATGAAACTTGAAAATTTTACATCTTTTACCCTCTGGATATTATGTTCAGGGTTAATCGAGTTTGCAGGAATGTAATTTTTGGTCACGAGCAATGATTTAACAGATGTAAGGAGTCTAGGTGCTTGATGTGTAGTCATAGTCTAGTGGTCTAAGTATGGAGTGTGTGGGAGCAAGCCTTGGTGAAATGGTAAGGTTTCTTTACCATGAGCTGGAGGACCAACCATCATTCTTATAACTTCCCTGTTCAAGGAGCCTGGTTTACTGGGCTGCCCTGGTAACCTACATAGCTATTCTACCGCCAATTGAGTTTGACCTTAATAATTTGAATGTTATGACTGCCTGGTCTATGCTTAATAGCCCTAACACATTTGGTCTGAAATGTTATTTTGCTTGCCTGGCTAGCTGCCTGTTTTCTTATAGCACCTTACCATCAAAGATGCTAGGTCCTCAAAATCAGGAAAGAGTTTGATCCATGCTGAAAATGTAACTGAGAAGGACACATATGTTAAAGGTCCTGAACTAGTAGGTCCTTTTGAGCATGTACAAGATGAATTCAGAAGAAGTAAAAGACATAAGACTGATAAGATAAAACATATTGCCATGAAGTACCGCTACATTCGGAGAATGGTGAAAAAAAAATGTAAACTCGCTGTTGAATATCTTCCAACTAAGTTAAACAGCTAGCGCGTGGAAAAATATTCAACATCTCGAGACAGATGGGATTATTACCGATAATTTGAGGTCAATGTGGTTTCATTTTTAGTGCAATATAATCTGGAACTAGTGGGGGGTTATCTACCTAGTTCTTAACAAAATTTCATCTCTAATGTGCACTGTTGCTTTTTGCAACAAAGTAAGGCTGAACTATTTGTTATTAATGAGTTTTCATGTTAAAGTAGGTTAAATGGCTTCTGCTTCGGTGTAACACTACTTGCTATCATACTATAAGTAGTGTAAAATCATCTTCGATTGAATAATCATCGATTGGTTTTTCATGTTAAAGTAGGTTAAATGGCTTCTGCTTCGGTGAACAGGGACGTTTCAGTCAACATGCATTTCTTCAAGGTCATGATGCCTGGTTTTGAGACAGAACTTGTATGTCATCCCGCTTTCTCTATGTTTTCGTGTGTGTTAAAAGTTTTATCTTTGGTTAAAAACTTACATGTCTTACTGTATTATGAATATGTTAGGCCATACCGGTTGCATTTTGGCGATTGCTCACCACGTTGAGATTTGAAGCAACTTTAACCAGCTGTAAGGGGTCATGGCTTGTTAAATTGAAGAAGAAGGTTGGCGAAGAGGTTCTTTGCTTCGAAGAGGGTTGGAACGAATTCGTGCAACAACATGACCTCCATCTAGGAGACTTTGTAGTCTTTCAACACACGGGGCAAATGCGTTTTCAAGTCAGCGTGTTTGATGAAAGCACTTGTGAAAAGCCTTTCCCCTAATGTACATTTTGAACAATGTTGCGAACATTGACTATTGATCGATGATTTTGAACAATATTGTATTATTGATCGATGATTTTGAAAAATATTGTATTATTGATCGATGATTTGTTTTAATCGATGATTTTAGATTGTTAATCGTGCATTTGATATACTGAGATTGTTGACGGAGGATGGGACTCAATTGGTTTGAATTTTTTATTACAGGTTTGGGCATTAAAAAATAAAAAAAATTAAAAAAATGACTTTAACTTTTAGCGACGGATTAATTCCGTCGCTAAATATTGTATCCCGTCGCTAATTTCGTAAAAAGAAAATAAATTAAAGTACGTAAAACATAATTAGCGACGGATATTCCGTCGCTAATTAAGTGATAAATCCGTCGCCAAAAGTTCTATATTAGACGACGGATTTTATAATTCCGTTGCAAAACTTTTAGCAACGGCCTTTTATACGAGGGACTTTTAGCGACGGTCATTCCGTCGCTAAAACATTTAGCGACGGAATATAGGCCTTTAGCGACGGGAAAATCCGTCGCTAAAGACCTTATTCCTTGTAGTGTAAACAACAATCGTAAGATTACCATAGCATCCAACTGGTATTTGAAAAGGTGCTTCACGTGCATATCTTTGGTATCGTCGTGGAGACTGTCGATGACTGATACGACCTTCTGAGTTGGTTCATAACAAACCAAGTACCAGTGGTTGCTATTACCGTAAAATGATATTAGGAACATGTCCGCATCACGGGCGCTCACTGGACTATCCCTATTGAGAAATGCAAGGAGTGCATCGAACTGTTCCCACTGTTTTAAGGTTTTCTTCCTCCTCCCTTTGACCCAAGCCTGCCATTCACCTACGAGAATGCCATAAAAAATGCATCCATAAAAAAAATGCGAGGATACTCATTCCGGGTGTCCTGACTCCTTAGCCTCAGAATCTCCACGTAGGCAGAGATCACATTGTCGCTCAACTAAGCCCCCAGAGCTAGGGAGGACATTTCGTCCCACGAGCAACTGTAATCCACGCCATTCGGGCAATCCACACTATATGACGCTTTGTTCCGATGGGCCTACTAAAGTAACGCTGGTGGATTAGCTGGGATTTTGCTAGCTATAGAGGCTTCAACGGATGCCCTTTGCGATAAGCAGGGGGGTCGACCGGGGAATATTGCCTGCGGGGGAAGGGGGGCCGGGGGGGGGGGGATGACCTACTGATATTGCCCTCAGGGTGGGTTGATAGGGGGATATTCCCCTTCGGGGGGGGGGGGGGCACAAACGGGGGATATTGCCCTCCCGAGGGGTCGGCCGACTGATATTGCCCTCCGGGGGCCCCGGAATGTCCCACCCACGGGACGATGGGCATTGACTCGGAGAGATTGATGTTTGTGAAATGCCAGTCTTGTGTGACTTGACTCTGAGAGAGGGGTACTGGTTCTGAGTCCGGAAGCAAAGAAAATGAAGGGACACTGTAATCATCCCATGGCGCTTGAGCCTGTCCCGTTATGGAGGGACCACTAACTCTCTCGCTTACCTTGGATGTATGCCCCGAGGGATCACCATATCCCTCGCTCACATGGGGAGGCTGCCACCCCGAATAGTCCATTCCCAGGGGGACGCTCGAAGCGGGTCCCGTATAATGGCGCACAAACTCCCCGCAGCCTTGGGCCAATGCATCAGCCCGTTGGCAAAGTTCCAATCCCATGGCATCCACCAGATCCTTCCGCTCACTCAGCTTCTGGAAGAAGACGAGCGAGGCATTAACCTATATCCAAAGAGATAATAAGCATAACCACAAAACAGACGAGATTGAATGTAAAACAAGAATCATTAAATCCAATTAATGATTGTACTGCTCGGGGCTACTCTCTTCCGGGTGATGCGGTAGTACCACTCGTTGTACTGCTAATCACGGGGTCAGGCTTCGACATAATGGCCGCCGACGTGTCCTGCCAAGAACTCCAAACCTTAATTTCTCGTGCGCACAATTCGTGCGCATTAACCTTGCCAAACCGTCCAACACTCGGTGGGTTCCTGTTAACCCTCATATCTGGGGCATCGGCTGATAACCCCTGCAGGTAGTCAAAATGGCGCATTGCGCGATCTAGCAGCTGTCAATCCACAACCTCGAAATGGATCAGAGGTGTGCATTGCAACCCGGAGAGCGTGAGGACGAATGACTCTGCCACCCGTTGCTCCAAACGCTTGTACGGTGCCCAACACATTTGGCCCAGAGATAGCCAGTCGAACTCCCCCTGATAGAGCGTAATGTTGTGATGGGGATCATCTATCCGCGGATAGTGGCTCAGCCTCCGGCTGTACTACCAAGCACACAACCGAGGCCACACTTTATCGATTCCCTCCCTACGGTTGGGTGAGCCGGTAGCAATGTGTTCATAAGACCACACCTGAGAACAAAGAGAAATTATATATAGTATCGTCAAAATTTATTGTCCATCGACTAATAAAAAAATATCGATGCGATACCCTCAACCTTGGTGACATCACCGGGCTGAGTTATCGATCATAATCACATTCAAAACCCTGTGCTGAATACAGAGCAACTACATCCTCATACTCATACATCAATAATAGACGCTCCAAAATGTGTCCTTACAAAAAAAATTCTTAACAAACATACATCATACTGCAGCGGAAGACTTTCAGGTCTTTAAACAACATGAATGTTTACAACCTAATATACGACAGTAGTCGTAGGACTCTTAACAACCTATCTCGCAACTTTATCTTTATCCCACCATTCCTAGCTGGTCTTACCTCACACAACTGATCCCCTTGCTAAACTTTTCTAGCTTGTTTCTTTTTCCTTTCTAGAAGGTTCTCCTTGATCAACCTTATAGCCTGCACAATACAACATAAGGAATGAGTGCAAATCGCCCAGTAAAGACAACACGAGGAGTATCGTGTACAAATGATTCAAGAGACCCGGATGAATAATAATCATCTCATCGATAGAAATGAATCAAGAGTTCCAATAAATTTTCGACATCAGCATAATTGTCAAACGATAATTTTTCTTTCGTTAGACTGAACAGCTTTAAGGCCCAACAAAATAACATTACTGCCACCTCTTCATGGATTGGACTGACTGACCGACTATGCAAGTGAACACAAAATCCAAGGTCGTAAAGATAAACATCATTGAAATACAAATCATAAAAATCATCAACATCAAAAGAAAATCAAATACAATGCACATGGACACGACAAAGAGGACTCGATCAGAAACGACAGACTCTGCTCGAGCGACATTCATCCTCTTTGGCCAGTGATCATAATTCATAGGCCATCCTCCTCATATTGATGTCCCATTTTACGGGATGTTCATCTCAGTCTCAAGTAAATAGAAGAGATACTGTCAACAAGTAGGGAACTCATTTAGAGCGCTTTCCCTAACCACGTTGTAGCCAAGTAACAAGACATGATCAACGGGGCGGACTAAGGGAAATTTTTTTTCCACCTTATGTCCTCACAACACAGCTCAACAAGGAATACCGGATCAGAAGATCAACCGGTGTTCAGACCTAACAACAAGAGTTCAACGTGACATCATCAACATGGCGAACTTGGGAGAAATTTTCCGCAAGCCCTCAATAGCGTTCTTACATAAGAGAAATGTCGGTTATCAATAAGTACCGACATTTCACAACAACAACGCAACGATCACCAGAACATCATCATCAACTATAGGGCGGACTCGGGAGAAGTTGCCACAAGTCCTCAATATTGTTCTCAAAGAGAAGAGATATCGGCAATCAATAATTGCCGGCATCTCACAACCACCACACAACAACCCCTACACAATATCATCATCAACTTCAAGTATACTAATCGAATCGAATCATATCATACTAGGATACGCATCATCCTCATTAAATACTATCAACATGGCGGACTAAGGGAATTTATTCTACCCTAAGTCCTCAACCGCACAATTCAAATATACGGATACCGGTCACAATGACTACTGGTGTCAACCCATAACAGTAAGAGTCCAACATAAACATCATCAACATAGTATGCTAATCGAAACAATGAATTAGCATAATAGAACCGCATTGTCCTTACCTGATTGGCTTATAGCCAAAGTAACTCGTAATCTCTTATCATAACGAACTGCATCACCTAGTCAAATCATACCATGCTCGTTAGTCAACATTCAACATATACACACTCTTTACCCTACCCCTTTCCCCTTAACCGTTCATAGCGTCTTACGACATCTTGTTAATCCGATCTGATAACCGGATCATTAACCCAGCTTTATCGACGCCTCCACAATAACCACTCCCATTATTTAACGTATTAACACCATTACTCACTTCCCACCATTCTGGACGCTTTAATAACGCGTGTTTCCCAAAGTTTTTTTTAGCGCTAACATGGCAAATTATCAAAATACCCCCAGATGTCCGTTACACCACCAACACCCCCAAAACCGCTTTAAAACTACTTCTTAGATGTACTACATCATTTACATACCAAATAGTTTCTCAAAAAAATTTAAAGGGAAAAATTACCAAAATAGCCCCCCTCGAGGGTTCCCGGCACCCGAAAAATCTCAAAAGCACTTAAAATGTTACTTTTAGCCTCCTGAAGTCATTCTAAATCTAAAACGTATTTTAGAAAAGTTTCGCTCGAAAATCCCGAACCGGTGTTCGGAATGAGCGCTTAAAAGCTCGTTCAGCTAAAAATAGCAAATGACTTCGAAATGACCCAAAATCTTGGAAAAAGAAATTTCTCAGTATCTTAGGGTTCCCATAAAAGTTTTACGTGAAACCGCGCTCGTTTGATATTTTAAATTTTACCGTAAGGTTCTAAACTTTCCGCGTTTGTTCACCCCCTTCCCGACCTCGAAAAAATCCAAAATATTTCCACAATACAGGTCTCCCAAATATAACTGGGGTTACAGTTTGGAACTTTGTCCAATTTTGGACTTAACTATTTAAAAAAATTTGTAAAAGAGCTGTCCAAATAGTTTTCCACCTTTAATGACACTTTCACTTCCTAATTCAAATTGTCACACTAAAACACCTAAAACACACACACTCCATCTTCAACCTTCAGCCGTGACCCATCTTCAGAATCACACATCAACTCACGAAACCATTGCTAACCCACTAAAATACCCACATATGTTTTCTTAACACACACATTAACAAAATTTAACCCAAAATCATTCCCCCACCACCTTACTCGAATGATGAACACACATATGGAAACCTGCTACACACATTCCCAATTATACCATTCATGAATTCACCCCCAATACATTCCAAAGCATTAGGAAAACATCACATCACCTTAGACATTCACTTACATACACCCCAAAACAACCAACACAATATATATAAACAACCAATACACAGCCGTGTTCACGGCTGTGTACATGCCCATTTTGCATCTGATTTTTACACACAATACCCACGAATTTAACCCATAAAATTTAACCCAAAATCATTCCCCCACCACCTTACTCGAATGATGAACACACATATGGAAACCTGCTACACACATTCCCAATTATACCATTCATGAATTCACCCCCAATACATTCCAAAGCATTAGGAAAACATCACATCACCTTAGACATTCACTTACATACACCCCAAAACAACCAACACAATATATATAAACAACCAATACACAGCCGTGTTCACGGCTGTGTACATGCCCATTTTGCATCTGATTTTTACACACAATACCCACGAATTTAACCCATAAAATCATCCAAAGGAAGTAGGGAATACCCTTATGAGGAAATTTATCCGTTTTCACCAATTTCTTTCCTTTTCCCCCCCTCTCTTCCCTTGTTCATCTTGGCCCGAAGCTTTGCTTCTTTCTGTTATTTTCCTGTTTTCATTTTCTGCTTCCTTCTTCTTGTTCTTGTTTTCTTTCCCGAAAGGGAAAGGTTTCCCTTTTTGTTTTTCTTCTTTACAATATACATTGATTAGTCATCCACAAAAGCAAGAGGTGGCATTTCATTATCCGAAACTTCTGAAAATTTGACAAATAAGGCTAAGCTTTCAAAAATTACGAAATAGCCCCTCAAGTTTCCAAAATTACATTTTGACCCCTCGACTTTGGAGAAATTACAATTTGACCCCAAAATCACCTTACCCCTCCTTTAGCCTTCTAACACCTCATTATTATCGAAATGATGCTACTTAATAAAATATTTATCCCGTTCACCATATATTCAAAAATTACATTTTTATCCCCTTAACTTTCCAAAATTACATTTTAACCCCGAAGGCCAAACCAACCTCCCATTTTATTCTAATAAGCCGATTACCGATAAAAATAATAATATCGATGAAAATAACTCCCTCGATTAATCTAATTCTTGGTTAGATTAAATCAGGGTATTATAATCGATAACGTAATCAAGATTTATATGATATACCTGCTACAGCGAGAGACATGCACATATAGCTTGGGAGTCGGGCCTCGTTGCCTTGTGGAATGCTCGGTACAGGTATGCAAGAGTGGCTGCACCCCAGGCATACTCCCCAACCTCTTGCAGGTTACCCAACAACAGTAAATATTTGACGCTGACCATATTCTTCGATGTCGTTGGGAATAGAATTCCCCCCATCACCCACAAGAGGAAAGCCTGTGTGTACAGCAGTGGCGTCCCATGCGTGTAGTTTTTCGGCAGAACCCTGTAAGTATCTAGCAACCACTTCAACTTTATCCCACCAGTGCTAAATTGATCTTCAGGTATCGAAGTAAAGAAGTCTCTAGCGGCTCTCTTATTCGTTGCTTCCGACAGAAGAGCAATTATCGGCCGCCCCGTCACCGGTAACCCTAAGATGAACTCTACATCTTATAGGGTAATTGTCATCTCTCCAAGAGGGAAGTGAAACGTATTCGTTTCACTTCTTCACCTCTCAACAAGGGCATTTATTAAGTTCCGGTCAAGTTGTTGAAAGATCTGTCCGTGCGTGAAAACCCCAAACTCAATTCCACGATGCAATTTTTTCTGGTATTTGTTCAATTTCTAGAGTCTGAAATTATCTGATACTTCTACTGTGTTGAGGAGTGCTCTTTCCTACGAATTAATAAATACAATTTAAGCAAAGCAAACGGTATACAATGTTCTTCAGAATAATAAAGTTGATAAAATAAGTATCTTATTCCACCATCCCATATGAGCGTACTGATATGGTTTGCTTGGTCGTATAATACGGAGGGATATTCTGGTCTAGGGTTAAACTCTATTTTTGCAACTGAAATTATGAAAAAACGTCAAGTTTGAAAGCTTTTATCAATCGCTCGCAAATTACCAACGCTGGCGCATGCATAATGCATACAACGCTAGCACATGCATAATGCATACAACGCTAGCACATGCATAATGCATACAACGCTAGCACATGCTCACATAAGTTCACATGCTCAATGCACACACACACACACACACACACATACACGAAGTCGGATTTTACCAACGCTAACACATGAACAAATAATACGCAATACACACACACACACACACACACACACACACACACACACACACACACATATATATATATATATATATATATATTACCAACGCTAGCACATGCTCAATACATAATCAAACCCATGCATAAAACACAATACTCATCACAACTCTAGATTATTAACAAATAAAAGATTGGTTTGTGAACTTATATGATTAATTAGACGATTAAAGAATTTCTTGAGAAGCAATTGCGCAGATCTGCTTGTCAACGCCGCTGAAAAAATTTGTGAGAAGAAAGAATGAAGAAGAGTTTCGAAGTTAGGTTTTTGTGTATATATATGGACCGTCCGCTACATAGTACAGCGGATAGTAAGGATCATCCGCTACATAATGTAGCAGAAAATATTTATTTATAAAGCTCGTCCGCTACATAAGTCAGCGGATAGTAGGGATAATGACAAAGTAACAGTCGTAACAGTCATGGGGGGACATGACTGATGTGACATGTGGACAGTCGTAACAGTCAAAAAGTCGTCCGCTACACTGTGTAGTAGACAACTTTATGCCTGACAATTGCCAGGGTAAAAAAGTCATCCGCTACACAGTGTAGCGGATGACATGGATGGGCAATTTGGTAAAAAAATCCAGTCCGCTACACAGTGTAGCGGACGGCTGACAATCTTTTTTAAAAAAAAGATTTGGGTTGTCCATCCTTAAAGGATGGATGACCAGATCGCGTTGGCAACTTCTTATATTTTACCCGCGCAGTCAACGGATTATATATATATAGGGGAAAACGAATATAAGGCTAGCCTCACGCAACTTGCGTGAGGCTAGCAACTAAAACGACATAGTTTTACAAAAAAAAAAAATCTAATTCTTCTTTTTTTGTTTTCTTCCTCCTCCGTAATAACTCTTTTTCTCTCTCTCCCCTACACATATCAGATCTCGATCGCAGCGCCACTCAGCCTCTGTCGCCGGTGACCTTCCATTTCCACCACCGATAACACACACAACCATCAAGGCCACCCATTTTCCTCCACCAGTCTGCCATAATTAGTTTGAAACAACAGTCCCAATCCGAAGATCCCTAATTTAAGAAAATTTAGTTAAGACTATAATGTACGAAAATTCAATTCAAAATTAAGAAAACAGCTTTTCAATTTTTAAAATCCTAGATTGTGACTGTGATTGGTTACTACAGCTTGTCACGGTGGCCGGATTTTGACGGTGTGATGGTGCTGGTTGCCTGCGTTAGAGATGGTGGGTCTGATGGTGGCTGCGGTGACTTGTGGCAGTGGCCGAATTTTCACGAACAGTCGTAAAGCTCGTAAGGTAATGGACGGTGGAGATCGTTTGCGGCAGGAATGGCTATTTACAGCGACGGCGATGGAAGGCTGGTGGTCCACGGCAGCGGACGATGGAAGATGGGTGGTCTACGGTGGCTTGTGACCATGGAAGCTGTGCTGGTCGTCTATGGGGGTGGTGGTATACATCCTTCCAGATCTGAACAGAAGAAGACGTCCTTGCTGGTCCACTCGTCGTCTCCTTCCACGGCTCCACTCCGGCCACTCATTCCAGATCTGAGCTCTTCTCAATAGAGAGAGTCGACTGGAGGAGCTGGTGTCTGCTGTCTATCGTCTGCTGTTTGGGGGGTGAGGCTGTGAGAGACAAGTCGCAGAGAGAGAGAGAGTCGCAGACCCAGACATGGTGAAATGTTCATTTCTGCGAGATTCACTCAATTCCTGATCGTCCGCCTAATTCCCACGGTAAGCACCGTCGTGATTCTGCTTCCAATTTGAAGCAGCACCAATGGCCACAGTGCAATAATAACCGTAGGTGTACATAACTTGTAGGCCTTTTTGTCACCACAAAGCATTTTTGTTGTAGTGGGAAGAGAGAGACGAGTGATTTGTTCTAGAGGGCAATTATGTCATTTTACACGAAAATTTAACATCATCCGTATTCCGTGTGGTCAACGGACATAACTGATATAAACGCAAACATGTGTCCTCGACTGTAATTAACCCCTAAACTGAGGGATATAAGTGATATTATTCCTAAAAACTAATTCTACGCATTCTGAAACTCTAGCATATTATGACTTAACTTTAACTACTTAATCCTTAAAATCACTCTTTAATATGAATATAAAAATTTATATAAAAAAAAAATAAAAATAACATTAAAAGAGATTAAAATGATGTTGCAATTGAGATTGAAATAATAAAAATAATGTAACACTTGATTCATATTTATTTTAGTATATGCTTATCCTAACGGATCTAAAGGTTTATCAATATAATATATAGCTTTTCGAATCTTTTGATATGATAAAAGAATTGACTGTGTTTTTTGGGTTGGACCAAACAACCAATAAATATTGTTAATTGAAATTACAGTATTGATAAAACTTATTCATAAATCTGGTAGTTAAAAAGGATTTAAAGCTATATAGTACACATATTTGTATCTCTAAAGGTATGCAAATATTATTTTTTTAAAGTTTCTTCAATTTTGCTATGCAAATATTAATTTTTTAAAGTTTCTTCAATTTTGCAAAAACTATATGATGGCTATATTATGAATCCTTATATAATATGAAAATTAATTCTAAAGCTCTAAATAAACTAATTTATTAGGATTTAATTTTTCCAATCATGTTCTTGAATCTAACTCTCTGATACGAAAATAAAAATCATATATCTAGAAAACAAAAATAACATATGAGATTTAGTAGAAAAAATTATGTTACAGTTAATTTAAGCTTCTTATAACATATGAGATTTAATTTCTTTTATATATATAATCACTGCAAAAATTATCCACAAATTTAAAAGATCAATAATACCATTGAATGCATTTAGTAGATATAGATAGAAACTATAACTTGGCGATAAATAATAGTCATAAACGATGTACGTGAAAAAGAATTTCAACACTCCAAAATAAGGACACGTCATGTTCATCAATTGAATATTTTCATTACGAGCATCTTACATGAATTAAAGAAAAACATATACATGAAAAGATTGGACATTTTATTTTTGTAAAAAGTAATAACTTATTTGAAAGTGATAAGGTGCATACATAAGTCCTGTTAAATTTGAAATTAAACTTTATTCCTTTTAAATTTATACTTAATAGTTATAATAACATCAGGAACATATATATATAATACCTTAAAGACCTTCTGAAGTTAAAGAATTAAATATGTATGTAACATTTACAATTCAAAAGGGATATTTGATAGCGTTATCATATTTTAATTATAATTATAATCGTATTCGCTATTTAACTCTATATGACACCAACATGACTATTCTACTACTCTAAGTGCTAAGCGAATATTCATTTGAAATACAACTTGACAACTTAAAACGAAAGCTTAAAGAAGACAAGTATCTAGCGGCTCTACTGTATCGCTATCTATTCTTTGTCTTTCAACTTACAATATAACGAAATTACAGATAAACACACGTGTATATATACATATGTCATAATTATTGTATGCAGTCTAATAAAAAAAAACAATGCTATTTAATAATCGAAAGTTATGAGTAATGCGAGTGAATTAAGTTTATTCTTTGTAGCTAAGTAAGATATTTTTTATATTGTTAATGTCTTTTTTGTCTTAAGATATGTGGTACAAATTAATATACTTTTTAAAACCTTATAATATACTGTATTTTATAAACTGGCCCGAGCTTGGCTCAGGTTACTGGACTAGTTAATGACTAAATATCGCATGGTTCAAACGATCAATCCCAAGTATATATTTTGGCTCTTTAGATCGGGAGCGGGCTCTGTGCTAAAAGATACAGAGAGTTATTTCATAATATATTCAACGATCCTAGATGGTCGGGACCACCAGATAATTTTTACCAATCATGGCTATCCCATTCACAAGTCAGCATTGCTTTGACCGGACAACATAGTACTAGTAATTCAGCTGCATATTTTTGGGTTTCCACATGGACAGTTCTAATCTCATATATGCTGGTTTGGAGTACTCCTAATATTAACTCTTCACGAAGTTGAAGTGTTTTACAAATTTCATTGAGATGGTGTGAACTTTATTTGCTTGGTGAAAATAGAATGCTGGGTTTTCCAGTTCCAAGATATGTATGGTTCAGGGTGACATAGCTAAATCTGGTGTTATTAATTATACTATCAATGCAATGCAGGATGAAGTGGGACTGTGGATAAATTGAAAACGTGGGATGTCATCACCAATGGTGCACATGCCTTTTATGTTCCCAACCATTTTCTCATGACACGCTAGTTCACAAAATCATCGATCTGGACTCCGATTCTGCCCGGGATTATATGCGCTAAGTAAACTGGCCTTACAAAGATCTTGTACAGAATTTGGATGGAAATGAACAACAGCTAGACTATGCAAAACGGAGAGAACAATGAATTGGGTTTAGAATGTTACGCTGGTAAAAACTGCAAAGGAAGTTTCGGCTAGCGTGGAACATCCTGCAGTAGGCTTGATATCTTGGACCATTTCACGTACTTGAGAATGTACAACGCATGGGTGGTGTTTGAGTTACGGACAGACACAGGCATCGGCAGGTCACCGTGGGGCTAACCCATCAAGTTTACGAGTCTGTTGGATACGGGTAAAATTTACTGAGAGTTTTACAGGTAAGATTTTTTTGGACCCATATCCAGCCCGTGAGTAATCGAAGGTCTTCCCCCCCTTCCACCCTTCCATTTTTTCTACCACACAAGATACTACAAACAGGCGCACGCCCGAACAAACAACACAGGCAAATAGGCAGCTAATAGGAAGGAGGTGGTGGGCAATCACAGTGGCCAGTTTCCCTTGGGTCGTGGTGGCATGAGGCAGGGGCGGAGCCAGAGAGTCTAATCGGGGGTGTCAAAAAACTATAAGAAAAATTAATGACTACCGTAAAAGAATTCGCATCACTATTTGATGTGTTAAATGCAAAATAGATTACTTAATTTGACTACTAATCATACAAGTTTACTATTCATACTGATTTACTTAAATTGGTAATGTTAGTCAACAACAAATTACTTATCTTTCATAGAAAAATTACCTCTTATTGTCGATCTATTCTGTATTACTATTAATTGTACGAGAAAAATAATCACGCATAAGTTAAAATACTGCAAGAATTTAAAAGAACTAACTTTGATATTTTCTTTATAACTAGAGATTTAAAATTTGAAAGAATGAAGATGAACAAGCGAACGAGAAAAACAAAAAATATGACAGCCGGTGAGACAAAAAGTCAAAGACACAACAAAATAAAATAATACATTAATGTTACAATATAATGACAAGTTTCCTAAATATTTTAAACTTGATTAACCATTGATTAAAACAATTAAACATAAATTTCCAAATTTGTAGGGGGGGGGGGGGGGGTGCCATGGCCCCCCTTGGTCATGCTTTGCATCCGCCCATGGCATGAGGGAAAAAAGTGTCGGGAGTTACTGTGTGGATGAGTGAAAACGAAAAAAATGACCGAAATATCAAAAGCTATAATCTTAAGTCTAATTTACCCATAGAAATGTCCATGCCCGACCCTTGCATGCACGGACAAAAATAACTCTCTAATTTACGAGTAGAGATAATGCATCTCAAACCCCCTTTTTTTTAGCTTGGGGTCGAGTGTACCTGAGGGCACGAATAAGCTTTGTCGGGTCTAGCTACCGAATCAATGCAACGAAACTTTAACGCACAAAAATTACTTTTCATTACCTGTACAAGATTAATTTTTAACAAACTATAGAACTACGTAATACAATTGTGGTCCAATCCTCCCAAGCCACAAATATGGCCAGAATTTACTGCTTCGAATGTTGGTGACTAGAGCGTGACAGTGGACGTCATCCAATTAAACGGTGGTGCACATTTGCACCATAATAAATGTGCCGGCTCTATCATACATGGTCCTTGATGACAAGAAAATCAATGTATCAGACCACATTATACGTGCATCCAATTATATGTGCACAATTGCACATGATAATGTTGACTGAATGCTGTAGTGTAGGGAGGGTTGCTTCTGTTGATGGGGCAACCTGGTGGCATATCTAGAAAACCGGCTAGTTGAATTACGTGTTTCAGACCACATTCATGTGTTTTTGTGCCACCAGCAATCCTTTTAGTTGATCGTACAAGAATAAACACTTCTACAAGTTGCCGTTCACTTATTTGGGTTGATTTTGAAAAAGCAAATTTAGAGTAAATCGTAGTTATTGTTAAAATCAGCTTTAATTTATTTTTAATCAAATTAGCCAGAAATTATGAATAATATTTGGGGGGAAAAAAAAAGAAAAAGTATTGAAAAACAGCTTCAATATGGGTGTCAAAGGTAGAGTGTTTAAAACAGTGCTAAAAAAAATTCATTAATAAATATATTTTGGTACTTTATTTGATCAACTAGCTAATGCATGGTCATTTTTTTTTTCTTTTTTTTTTCGGGTGGAAAATGCATAATATGTAACTAGATAAAATTATATTGTGTCTGGGCATTTAATAACCCTCGTGGCATTAGCATAAGGCCTTGATAATACAGTCCATATGTAAGTAAAGAGTCCCTAGGTAAATAAAAGTTCATAAATGATAAGATTTTTTTTTGTTAGACCACTCGGTATCCGGACACCACATTGGGAGCCGATTAATCTGGGTTCGAGCCGAGCAGGACCACATGGGCAGCGAAACTCTCCATACAATGTTTTAACGCAGCTGTATTTCCAAGGCTCGAACCCGAGACCTTTGGTTAAGTTATGACAACTCCCTGTCAGCTGAACATAAATAATAAGATGATGCAGCACTGCCACGCTTGGTAAAATGCCGGCGCCTCCATTGCTCTCGCGGTAGACATGGTCAATCTTGCGTTCCGCTAGTCGACCCATCAGCTCCTTGCAATCAAGTTTTAATAAACTTTATATGTGAGATGATATCAGTTGTTTTGATGAGATCCACAACGGCAGTGGCAACCAATTCAATGATGAGCTTTCTCATATTTAGATTGATTATAAGTTGAAGGCCTTTACGCTAGTGGCGGAAGCAAAAACATTGAGCGGGATGGGTACTTGACCAAAATTTTATAACTCAACGGTAAGTACGTATAAAAATCTTATGGAGTTAAGTCCTCAGTTTAAACTACTAGGAACAGAGGAAATCAATGTCCGTTAGTTTTGTCTAGTTAATTCTCATTACTGCTAAACATGCAAATTATAAGTTCTGAATTTTAATTGCGAAATTTTAGATCTAAAAGTTAAAAAATCTCACCACCTTCAAATCGCCGCAGGTCGCTAGCCAACAAACAACACTTAAGCTCGATTTATGACATCTCAAACACAAACAGAAAACCTAATTCCATTGTTATACCAATGGAAAGAAGCAAATATTCATCCCAAAGCTGGCAAAACTAAGAAGGTTGGCTCGACTAATTGGATCTTACGCCAGACATAGATCGGCCGAAGGAGGGAGAGGAGAAAAAAGGTAAGGAAGAGGCGGGGAATGTGGGGCAGCAGCCAGGGCCCAGAGACCGTGTGCTCTGTCACCTTGTAAACTGTGATTATAACTTAATGTTGACTTTATGTCTTTATCTATTTAGGGTTTAAATTTCTCTTTTTATTTGTGTTTATTTGTGTAAGTTTAGCATTTAAAATGACTAAAATGACATTTCTTTTAACTGCCCCCAAAACTCTGAAGCACTTTAACGTGTAAAATAATTGAAATAAGTAAAAAAATACCTCCTTAAAATATTTTAAAATTTTTTGGTGGACACTTCTATCAAAGTGGGTTAACTATGTCATATATAAATGGAAACATTTGGGAGGAGGAGGTGGGCACAGGCTCACCGATGCCACCTGCTGGCTCTGCCTATGCTTCACACACACCTAATACTTCAGTGGTAGGGGACTGTGATGCCGATCTTTCTAGTGTATTCCAGGATAACGTTGCCTTAGATATCTCTTATGAGCCAGCCACCTCTTGCATGGCCTAGACAAGCTTTTGCCGCCGCATCTGAATTGAGCTTAAACTAACCTAGGCGGTGCCTGGGGGCTCCGTTCAAGCAAGAGTGTCGTCTTGCTAGATATTGGTGCAGTTTATTGCAGGGCTAATGTTCTACTGATTTGGTGGTAATGATTTGGGAGAGTTGGGGGGTTGGAATGGAATATTGCTGTTAAATATGATGGAATTTCTAGAAGTCCAAGGAGTGTGACAGGCAATGAGGAAATAGAAAGACTAAGGAATTCTTAGGGGATGTGTGAGATTGGTGGTGGCATCTTTTTTCTAGGGAATTCGGGAAGGTGATACTCTCCAGGTAGCCAAAAGAAGGTTTGGGCGGAAGAGGCTGGAAATATTTAATTCGTCGTGTGGTATTGGCCACTGGGATATTTAGTTTTTTTTTTTTTTTTTGGTGCAAACTGGGATATTTAGTTTTATGTTGATGGTTACTAGTCGGGATGGCTAACATGACGTCTAAGATTTCTCGAGTATAGTGATCACTACAAGAAAACAGGCTTTTAGCGACGGGGAAATCCGTCGCTAAAAGCCAAACATCTGTCGCTAAAAGAATTAGCGACGGATTCACCGTCGCTAAAAATCCCTCGTATAAAAGCCCGTCACTAATAGTTTAGCGACGGAATTTTTAAATCCGTCGCTAAATATGTGATTTTTACCGACGGATTTATTTTTCATTAGCGACGGAATATCCGTCGCTAATTATATTTTTAGAAATTTTAATTTATTTTCTTTTTTGTCCAATTAGCGACGGATTAAATATTTAGCGACGGAATATTCCGTCGCTAAATAAGATATTTAGCGACGGAATATTCCGTCGCTAAATATTTAATTGAAAAGGAATATTTTAGCGACGGAATAAATCCGTCGCCAAAAGTCAATATTTTTAAATTTTTTGTTTTATTTTTCAATTACCTAAACCTGTACAGAAATCCAATTCTCAACAACAACGCGCAATAAGCGAAATACAGAAAAAATATATATAATCAATTATAAAAAATATTTATTATAAAAGAAACTAATACATGTACAAGCCGGGAACCGAAGATAGCCGGTTAGGAGAGGGGAGAAGAGTACAACCCGGGCGCGGGGGGGGGGGGGGGGAAGCTAGGAACGGGCACGGGAAGGGGCTCATCAGGGGTTCCCGAGTCCTGGATCTGGATCCTGCTGAACCGGGGCCGGGGCGGCTGGTCCAGCAGTGCCCTGCTCCCTCATCATCCGGCACACCACTATAGCAATGCGCTCGATATCCTCCTCGCGCAACTGAGGCCGAGGAGCCGGTGTCTGTGGAGGGGCAGCAGGGGGTGAGGACGCTCCTATCACGGCACGAGGAGTCGTGCTAGGCAGGCCGCGTATGCGGCCTTTCGGCCGATTCACGACCTCCGGCGTATCCAGCCATCGCTTCAACCCCCCAGTACTCGCAGCCGTACTAGTGGACGCTGATGGCTGTCCGGACTGCTGCTCGGACCCCCTTAGCTGTTCATACAAGGCCTGCAAAAATAGTGGTTTAACGATATGTTATGGCATTAATTAACGAAACAGACATCGAGGATAGAAAGAAACAGATTAACTTAAATAAATTGACTCACATCGATCCGCCGGGCAATATCTGAAATATAGTCGCCCGCCTGGTGCGTCTCGTCCTTGTCCTTCTTCCGCACATGCGTCTGAGTATAGGTCAGAGCTATGACCTCATCCTCCTCTAGATCCGGGTGCTCGACCGCGTTCATATGTCGGACGATGTCGTGTGGCACCAACCCCCCCGTGTGCGTCGGATCTCTGTTCTGTCTGTTCTCAGCCTTGCTCTTACTCTTGGCGTCCCAACCTGGATCCGCAGCCCACCGATCTATCATCTCCCCCCATACACGGTGAGATATCCAATGTGGGGGATATTTCGTCATGTCCGTCATCGGGGCACCCGCGGGCAGCACCCTCTTCGCCCGGTCCCGTGCATCGTGGAGCCATCGGCGGTAATTCTTGCCGATGTAGGCAAAGAAAGCCTGCTGCCCCAGTCCCTGCTGCTCAGGCGTATCAAACGTGAACCCCTCCTGTAATGCATTCAATAACACAAATTAACAACATAAAACAAACTGTAATTTAACATTTACTAACGCTGAAAAAAATACTTCACCGTACCAGCCACTCCTCCCATAGGGCCTCCCTCGCAGCGGCATCCCATTCCTTCCAGTACAGGCGTGGCTCGAAGAATCGGCCCTTCACAAGAACGCCGATCTTCGTCCTCGCCATATTCTCCAGGATCCTGCCAAAGAAGTAATTAAATTAATTAATACAGTTCAAATATAAATTAACACCCAAAATTTTTAAACATAAGGCATGAGGTGATATTTTTAGTACTTACAGGCCCTCCTGCGTGAGCGTAACTCTCTATTTACGCTGGGGGTCGATGCGTACCCCGCGTGTCGGACCACGGCCTCGTCGAGATCCTACAAAACACAGACATTAATACAGTTCTAAAATGGGGCTAGCGAAAATGTAGGAAACACCGTTATCAACTATACCTGAGGTAGAACCCGCGGAAGATGGAGACGGCTGGGGCGACGGCGATGGCTGGGGCGACGGTGACGGCGACAGCTGGGGTTGGGCCCCCGATGGCTGTCCGCGATCACTCTGTGCCTCGTCATCAGTAGGCAATGACAAGGTGGGACTAACCGGGGAGGAAGCAGCTCGGCGTCCAGCCCGGCCACGAATAGCCCGTATCCTATCCATATCTGACTTCATATAGATTATATACAAAGACATTAACACGTGAAAAACAATAATCTTGGCATAAATCATCATCGGCACTATATATATATGTATATATGAACGGATGTGCAAAAACACATCAATAAACACCAAGTTCTAAAATGTTACTACATTTTTCCCGTGATGTTACAACATTACAAGTCAATCATTTTCAGTTTGCGAATCATCTTCATCACTATCCTCGTCGCCCTCTTCTTCGTGGGACTCGTCGTCCTCTTCATCTTCTAATTCATCCTCTTCATCAGTAGACTCGGTCACATCATCTCCAACACTTTTAACATCTTCCACGTCATCATCTACGACTTCTTCTCCCACAAGAAGTGTTGTTGGAAGAGGAAGATCGTCCTCCTCGTTGTTGACCTCAACAGGGAACAAGACACGTGGTTGGTCGGCTTGAAAGGAGTCTAGCTCACTGTCATATGTCACGGGCAATTTCTTGGACTTGATAGTTGTATACCAATGAGATTTGGGATTGGCGACGTCCTCCGCGTAAAAGACTTGTACAGCTTGACTAGCAAACACAAAGGGCTCGTCTGATGCAATTAGGGGGTTCTATTGATTCAATTTAGGGTTCGGTTGATTTGAGGCATTCAATTTAGGGTTCAATTAGTTCAATTTAGGGTTCGGTTGGATTAGGGGGTTCAATTTGGGGTTCAATTAGGGTTCGCTTAGATTGGGGCAATCAATTTAGGGTTCAATTAGTTCAATTTAGGTACAATTAGGGGGTTCTATTGATTCAATTTAGGGTTCGGTTGATTTGAGGCATTAAATTTAGGATTCAATTAGTTCAATTTAGGGTTCAATTAGGGGGTTCTATTGATTCAATTTAGGGTTCGGTTGATTTGAGGCATTCAATTTAGGGTTCAATTAGTTCAATTTAGGGTTCGGTTGGATTAGGGGGTTCAATTTGGGGTTCAATTAGGGTTCGGTTAGATTGGGGCAATCAATTTAGGGTTCAATTAGTTCAATTTAGGGTTTAGGGTTTAGGGTTTAGGGTTAAGACCACATTTTCTTTAACATCTATCAATTTATCATGGGAAAATTCGTAACTTCTAACTCTTGAACACCTTTGCACCCACATCATCTTATTCTCTCTCCCCACCACCATCGACGTATGTATCACGAACAGATCCACCCGTACCACGCCCTGATAGCAACCATCGACATCTACCTAAATTACAAAGCCACCACCAAACTTCCTTAATCCTGATGAAAACTTGCGCCTGCCGTGAGTAGGTAGTTAGGTGGGTAGTACGATACATGTGCAACCAACTATTTAATCAGTCGAAGCCTTGTTCTGGTTGTAAAGATGTTTTTCCATTTCAGGTTTACGATAAGTCCTGAACGTGCTTGGCAATGACACATTCACTTTTGTAGTGTTTCCTGATGTTGGGTACATGATAGTTTTGGGCAATATAAGCTCTACTAATAGCCCCAACCATGAACGTGAAACTGCTTCTAATCACACCCATTTGCACTCGACTTGACTTGCTATTCTTTCTGAAAACCAAACAGTGTAATAAGAAGGGATTAGGCCTTACCGAATGAAGTAGAAGGATGGTTACTTGGTTGAGATGAGATAAGGGGCCATGAAGCTAATTTATGTGTTGGTGTTATCGTATTCCCCAAGCCTTTTTTTAAAACCAAAAGGTGAACCCTCCTCCAAGAGTAGATCAACCCCGCCAAGCCAAGCAAAATGCTATAACTACTAAGATCAAAGTTGTAAAAAGGGATTAAATATTCAGTATTCGTGTGTCTGTGTATCTGTGTTTCCTAAGCTTCCTTCAGTTCCTAGATCATGCATGAAAGTGAGCTCTGTCAGCAATATACTGGCATTTGCAATTCTTAAAGCCAAGATGCAACTATACAAGTTGTATCTTGGCTGCTCAATACAAATCAGAAATGAAAACCATGGAACCCCATCTCTTCAGTAACTACCCTCAGAAACAATGGAACACTGTCACAAGAGAAATTGTGGAGCACCTTTACAGCAGAAGGGAAATGGAATATTTAAACTTACAGAAACTTGGGCTGATTTGAAGATGGGCGGCGCGGTTGTGGTGGCGGCGCAGCAGTGGTGGTGGCGTCGCAGCAGCGGTCCTTCGGTTTTGAAGATGGGCGGCAGTGGCGGCGTCGGAGGCGGTGGCAGGATATATTCCGTCGGGGGCTAGGTTGCCGGGGATGGCGACGGAGGATAAATCGCCGGTGAGAGAGAGAGAGAGAGAGAGCAACGGGAGAAAGAAAAGAAGAAGGGGATTTGATCTATTTAAGGCATTTACCGACGGAAAATACCCGTCGGTAAAAGTCCGTTGGCAAAACCCTACTTTCACCGACGGGTATTTTTACCGACGGAATTATTCCGTTGTTAAATAGTTTTACCGACGGAACACACCCGTCGGTAAAAGTTCGTCGGCAAAACCCGACTTTCACCGACGGTTATTTTTACGGACGGAATTATTCCGTCGTTAAATAGTTTTACCGACGGACTTTACCCGACGGGTGTATTCCGTCGCTGAAAAGACTTTTAGAGACGGAATTTTGTCCGTCGCTAAAAGTCCGTCGCTAATTTCCTCTTTTCTTGTAGTGGATAGAGATTTTATCAAGATACCACGCCACTAGGTTGACTCTGACATCAACAGTGATGAGGTGAATGTCGTTGTTACGAATCGGACCTAGCAACACGCAAACGAGAGAGCCCTTATCGAATTAAATGTCTTTCCATAATTCAATGAATTTATGGTCCCCGATGATCCATTTGATTCATTGCGTAGGGGCCATGCAGATCGTAATGCACGGTCGTTGATGATACAAATTCAATGCACCCCGTTTTCTTTTGTTATTAATATGTACATATTGTTGACTGACAAAATGTCGTAGGGAAGGTTTCTTTTGTTGATGGGGGCAACCTGGCGGCATATTCAGAAAACAAGTTGGGCTAGTTCACCTAATTTTTTCACACCACATTCATGTTTTTTGTCTCACCGCCAACCCTTTTTTAATTTGGTTTCTCTTACAAGAATGAACACATTTACAAATTAATGATATGTTCGGGTTGATTTTCAAAAGTAAATTTTGGATTAAATTAGTATCATTTTGTAAAATTAAATTTAAATTATTTACAACAAAATTAGCTGTGAGCTATGAGTGATGTTTAGTTAAAAAGTATTAAAAGAAACTTTAATGTGTTAAAATAACCAAGAAGCTTAGTGTTTAATTAAAATGTGTTAAAAGTTTTTGTAATTACTTTATGTTGTCAAATCTAATTTTAAAAAAAGTGATTAATTCATAATTTTTTTCCTTAAAATTAGGATATAACCAGGTTTTTAGCTCTTTGGAGAGAATTTACTTATTTTTACATTTTTGTAAACCAAACAACCAATAACTTAACTTAGTCCAGATTAAATCATATATAGCCATCCCAAAGCCAATCCCAAAAACGATCTATATATAAAGCAAATTATCCACCATTTTGGTGTTAGAGCATATTTGGGGTTGATTCTAAAAAGCATATTCTAACTTAAACCTTAGTCAGATTTCATTCATTTTAAGCATAATCATTTTGTTGTTTGGTAAAACTATAAACTAACTTAAAGTTACAAAAGGTATTTGGACAAAAGCAGCTTAAATCTGTTCTACTATGACAAAATGATCATATAGGAAATAAATTTTCAATATACATTTAGAAAGGTAATGTTAGCATCACTTTCATCTGTAAATAACTTTAATACACAAATAAATTATCGAAAAGTTGTTTTCACTTACCTACAAAAGTTGTTTATTTTTTATTTTAAATTATAAATGCCCCACCCAGCACCTCATGTTAGTGCTTACAGTATAATAATTTTTTTCAAGTTAGTTGAAGGGTGTGAGATGTCATGCTGTGAGAAATATTAGGATAGTATATAGTACATTAGAGAAGTCAAATCTGATTATGAAAAAAGTGATTATTTCATGATCCTCACTTTTCAGGATTAAGCATTTAATCAGTTTTTAACTTTTTGAGGCAAATTAAATCTCTTAATCTTTTTTTTCCAAACACTCACATTCTTAATTTAATCTAAATTAAATCAAATTTGACCATCCCAAAATCAATCGCAAACACTCTCTTATCCATAACTACTTATCCAACTGTGAGACCTGACATTAAAAGTAAAATTTAAAGAGCAAGAAGGAAAAAAAAGAAACCTATTCAAAGTTCAAAATTTCTCTTTTTCCATTTCTCAATGGAACCTGAAAGATTTTGAAAATCCTTGATATTTTGTTAACAACATCAGCATGTTTAATGTAATACATGAGATAAAACGCCTAGTACACCACTCGGGACCTTTTTCATTAATGTTCGAAAGTAATACAGTAATTTTTTCCTGATTATGGTAAAACAAGTAATGAAATACTCCATATACACGTCTGCTTGATGGTGGAAGAGGGAGGGAACTAAAAGCTCCATTGTTTTTTATGTCAAAACTAAAGCACCTTAATCAAATGCATATATAGATATCCTTTGAGAAGTTCACCGCGGAAGTGAAACAGCTCAAATATACTGTTTTCAAGGTGCTAATTCTAAAGCGCATATTTTGTTTTATGCCGTTACAAGATTATGACAGGTAATTCGGATTAAGAAAGAGTTTGACTGCAACCCGATAGTTGGAACCGCTCCAAATTTTAACGTCACTAATGAAAAGCAACTAAGCATAGTTAACGACCATCATTTGACTTTGTACGGAGAGTTGTAAGCTTTTCTTACAAACTGAAAAATAATAGAACTGGTATAACAATCAGGATATGGCTTAGAGCATACGGATTTCTGTCTATAGTAACAATTACACGGACAACTACATTTTTAGTTCCATTCGGGGCAAAAGTGGAAAAGTAGAGAAGGCGAAGATTTCATTGCAGGAACCGGCATGAATGGCAACGATTTTAACTGTAAGAGAAAGTTCTGATGATTTGGATGTAACTAAAAATTCTTTTCCTCGGTCTGCCATACTGGTGAGTTAAAACTAGTGGATCCTTGTCTATGCAGGGCCTTGAGGATATTCAGACCGTGAGGCGATATGATGAATGTGATCAAAAGTCAAGATGACTAATTGACTATGATACTGTTGAGAAAAAGATGCCATTTCCAGGATGAAAGGAAAGCTATTTCATGGATTTCTGCCAAACATATATTTGGCCGCAAAAGAGGGATTTAGTCGGAACTACGTGACTGCAACTTTGCCTTTGCATTGCTACATAATGTGTGTGTCATGTCTTGGTGTTTTCAATGATGGAAACCAGCATTAGTGGTGAGTGAAAGCTCTTATGGTTTTGGTCTTAGCTGTAGCTGGGATTTGGCCTCTCTGTTTGTCGAGGGACTGTGATCGTTATGACTTACGGCTGCGTGGGGCTAGGCGCGAGGCTAGATATGGACAAAGTATTAGGAATTAGGACCATTGCTGCGTGTTGGTCCAAATCGAGGGCTTGGTATGGACAAAGTATCATGAATTAGGACCATTGCTGCATGTTAGTCCAAACCGATTGAAGAACTAGAGATTGGTGCTAACTAGGGTAACTTGGTATACATTCAGGCTAATGTTTGTGTAGTGCCATTCGGAAAGCTTGCTTATGCTTTTACTAAATACGATCGTGCCAAAACTGCTCTTTTTCATCATTTTCACCGTTACCTGTAATACATGTTTAACACCAATCTGAACTTTGTCAACACTTCACTTAGGCATCCTAAGAAATGTCCCATATAAAATAATTGCTTAAACCTAAACATGTAAGACTGAAAAAGATCAAAACTTGAAGCGAATAACAAGAAATTTGCTAGAAAATACAGCTCAAGAATAATGGTTTGCAGCAAGAGTGGCAATGAAACCAATATATGTACTATCATTTAATTTGTTCTCATATACAAGAAAGTACTTACCAGCACTATTAGTCAGGTTTTTATTTTGGTCATGGAATCGTATTAACATTGTTAGCGAATAAATAATTCGATTTGATCAATGAAATCATATAATAGCAATTTCTCTATAGAGTTGGCCAATGTGAAAACCATAAAGCTAAAGGATTCAACTTAGGGTAATCATTGTAATTGTACTTTGCCTTACAAGTCGATATAGATAAAGTTCTTTCCCTCTTGTATGCTATTCCGCCCCCATTGTTCGTCGCTAAAAGATCAATGCATGTCATTAGTAATACAGTTTTAACGTCAAAAAAAAAGATTGAAAAAGTATGAAGTGGTGAAATAACACTTCCTTGAAGAATATACCATTCTACGCAACCACTTTAAGGGTGTAACTTGAATGGGTTGGGTTGATCTTTTACCCGACCCAAAAAAACCAATATGCTTAAAAAGCCCAACGAGCTTTAACCCAAGAAAGATCGAATAAATTGGGTTGAGTAAGTGGGCTATTTTGGGTTTCAATGGGTCAATCAAAATAAAATAAATATGTTTTATATTTAAAGAAAAAGTGGAATGATGGCTAGTGATGGCGATAGCAGCCGGGGTGGTGGCTGCCCGCGACGGCAGAGCGGCGGAAGTGGTGGCCGGCGACAACAGTGGTCGGTGATGACGGTTGGCGATGGACAGTGAAGGCTGGCGGCGGCCGGCAACAGAGCTGCGAAAGTGGTGACCGGCGATAGCCGACGGTCGGCAGCGGCGGCGATGGTCGGCGACGGCCGATGGCGGCGGTGGCCGGCGATGATCGGCGGTGGTTGCGGGTGGCGGCGGCTACTGCCACCGATGGTGGTGCCTGCCGGCGGTGGTGGTTCAAATATGTGACTCTTTACCAAATCGATTTTAAAAGCCCAACTCAAATAACCCATTATTATATAAGCTTAGCCCATTCTAACCCACTTCATGCTTGGGTTGGGTTGGGCAAAATTTTAAATTTTTTTGGGTAGCACAACCCATAGTCGCAGCCCTAAACCACTTAACGATTGCTAACAACTTATGTATTTAGTGCAAAGCTTCCAAAGAACACAAGATAACCTGGCGCATTATACTTCCAGTAAGGTTCAACAGTTCTAAATCCATGGTTTTCCGGGAGAAGCCCCCATTTCCTGGCCGGATAGAAATGATCACTTCCAAACCTGAAACAGATGGTGTGCATTAATCTTCAGCTTCATTCACATCATTTCTGAAAATAACAGGGGCCACTTGTAAAAAAATGCCTCAATCCAGTGATCAATCAGCCATCAGGGTAGGAGACATCTGGTAAGTCCAGAGTAGAGACAAAGTCGAACATTTCGCAAACAATATCGCAACGCAAATATACAGGAAAGAACAAGCAGCCTGAACCCATTGGAGTACTTTGCCTGCAGCCCTTGCAGCCCAGAGTTTGCATAATCTCAACGTAACTTCGTGCTTCCTTTTTTGCTTCTGCGTGTTAATACAATATATACTAGTCATAAAGAAAGTTTTCTACGCTTATATAAACAACTGAGACGACTGCGTGAAGAGCATATACCCTATAGCAGTATCAAAAAATCCACACTAAGTACTCTTAAGTCCCCATAATTTGGATTGCCTAGGAGAAGCTGTTGCGCTTCTCTGCTACCACTAGAATATATGTAAACCTGAAAGTAACCAATTACCAAAAAGGCAATGAGGCCCTGAAACTATACAAACAGGGTAGCAGAGATGTAACCAAATGAGCTGAATCAATAATTCCGCCATGGTAAAGGCAACATACAGCCTCACTAAAGAGTATCTGTTCCTACCCTACTACCCAGAGAAAATCTCGATCAACTACCAAATCGCAATCAAAAAAGAGGAAAAGAACAATTGCTGGCGAGTTACTAGAACATCTCGAAAATCGCCAACAATAAATGGAAAACGGTAAATTAAGTAAAGAGGACCTTTTAGAGGCACCAATGCATTCTATCTTGTAGCAGCAATTTAAACATCAGGGTACAATGGGAAAGGAATATCTCTGCATGAACAAGAAAGGGTTCACAAACAAGAACACAATAATAGACACCATACTCGACATAACAAAATAACACAAATTTTTACTTTTCTAATCATGTCTGTGGATAACAGGATGAGCTTAAAAAAGGATAATGTGGAAAAGAAAGGAACAGAGAGAGAAGTTTTTGAAATAGCTTTGAACACAAAATAAGTCTCAAGAACAAAAATATATCAAGACTGCCAGATGCTTCAAGGCATCTGATCATTTTTCGTCAAGGATCGCAACAATGCCCCACCCCTACTTCATCCAGCACATGTCTAACGTTTGCTTTACATCTCTCCAACTAAGCTCTTTGCCGGATATTTCTTTTAGCTACGAGAATATTTTTTCTTCTGGACAAATATATCAGAATGATTCGAAGTGTATTGCCCCAGGACTTGGTCTATGTAGGAACCGGTGGCACCATGCACCCACACTAACAACATATTATCAGTGTAGTTAGTTTATAATTGGTTCAGCAATACATCCGTATATGTTTAGTATAATTTCAGGTTGATGAAAGGTTGATTTTACTTTCTGTATATAAGGAGCAGTCGTGTAGCTCAGCTGCCCCCGTAACCACACTTCGATAACAAAGTTCCACGCTAAAAAAAAAAGAAAATAGAAAATCAAAGCGGTAGTTGCTCTTTGTGACTTATACCGTCATCCATGAGTTGCCACAGATCCATGGCACAAAAAAAAAAAAAAGGACGTACAGAGACACATACAAATACCTTGACACCCAAAGCATGCCATCTTTCAAAAGCTTATGGTACATCATCGTATACCACAACTACCAACTCATCACTTTGAAATTCAGTTCTCCACATGTTGCCCTGCATTAACCAACATCATGCTTTAAGTCTCAATTCAAAGTCCAAACTTTTAAATCCGTATTAGCTTACTTGCAGTTGCATAAGATGAGTAACTTTTCTCTTAATCCTAATCATTGCTCCCACATTAGCAAGCAAAGAAGCAATCACCATATCCTTTCCCATTTATCAGGAGGGACTGGAATAAAACCAGTAGCACCTTGTTCTAAGTCAGCTTGTATTTGTGAACATAAACATCAGAATAAACACACAAATTACAAGAGAAGAAAAGATACCAAAGGTGGCATTCGTTGTCACCATAGAAGTGCGTACAAACATGAGACCATTGAGACGCATTCTTTTGGTGGGGGAGGAGGATCAGGGAAAGCAAGAAGTAAATATGAGCCATGACATGCAAGGGTATTCATGTCGCTGACCCAACTAGTCTTGGACAAACGCTCAGATGATGAGGATGACATGCAAGGCTATCAGTAAAATACTGTACTCTTACTGAAAACCAGCAGATTTAAACAATAACAAAGTCATGTTAGAAATATGGAGAAACAGAAAACCCAAAAAAGCAATTGATTGCATTTGAAAGGCTCTACTTGTAAGAGCCAGCATGAGATGAGAGTCGAGCTAATCATAAACAATCTGAGATGCAATATCAATGAATTACTACGTCCTTTCCATTGCTTTAGTAATGTATAAGATTCTTCGGTTCATCCACAACCAAAAGTCTTTTTATTGGTCCAAGATCTAAATGTCTCAAAAAGTACGAATTTACACAGCTAAGTAGAAATACCTTAGATGTTAATAAACTCCTTTACTGTAGTGTAGTGCCATCATCCAAGTTTTCTGATCAAGACATTACCAAATATGGAACCGTATGTCTCAAACTAATTGGTTTGGCCACATGAAACCAAAGGCTTCACCATCATCATGATCAACCTAAGGCTTGCATTCCAAGAAATATTGCCAGTCAAATTTGTTGCAAGAGTAACATAATTAATGCTCTATTCTCCATATAACCTGGTTCTTCAAATGACTGTAAATGGGTAAACAAGTTAAAGCTAATTTCTATCTAACCCTCACTTGGGTCTTGGCACTGATCCATGAATCTCCCCAAATATACATCCCATGGTTGCGAATAAGCACAGCTGTTGTCTTCGGGTAAGCTGTAGAGAAGAATTTTCTTTCCAAGCACTCGAACTATGAAGTCAGAAACAAAACTGAGAAGCCAACAAGTACTCAACTCAAATTCCATGTCATGTCTTGATTAAGTTTCCACTTCTTTATTATCTTTACTGGCTTGCTGGGTGGATACAAAGAGCAGGGAAGCAGAATTAAGAACTTAACAGTTTAGACAAGCTACAATAGGACATATGAAGCACACTGAAAAGTCTTGAGTAACTAGCTCGAGTCTTATGGCTGCCTCTGTTTTCTGTTTGGAAGAAAGACCTCAAGCCCCGACTAACAGATACAAACTCAGGTTACGAGCCACAACAACATCGTAAATGATTTCCTCTGGTCAATCTTTTAGACCTTTTACAGGATCATAATGCTAAGTAAGATTAGCCATCTCATCCGTAGGTAAACTTCCCTCCTTATGTCAGTGAATCAACTCAAAACTCTGCGATTATTTCTTTGTCAGCAACTTACCCAGAAAACTATAGATGCTAATTAGCAAAGGCTCGCTGCAGCTTGCGCAAGCATCGTCTGAGATTTCAATTCTACTATCACCTTTCTAAACCCATTACCGAAAAGCCAACGTCAATCAGAACATCGTCATAGCTCCGCAATTTGACAGCTCCCACTCCTATGTTCACTAAGCCCAACTTCAAAACCCAAAATTTGGCCCCACACCTGCTTCCCACAGACCCCACACACACAAAGGGGAACAAATAGCTGGTGTAGACACTAAAAGAAAAAAAAAATATTGTGTGTACAGCTGGTGTTTCACGTTCTTTCCAAACTACCATCTAACGACTGGATCTTAATCGAAGGACTCTAAATTGATCCCAAAGCTGCCACGTGTCCCATGTGTTCCTAAATTTAAGATACGTGGTTTGCTGGGAGAAATTAAGTAGGATCAAAATTAGCTCTATTTCAAATTTACAAAGCCCTCTTCCCACAAGAGGTCTGAGAAACCACAGCAGGCAAGAAAAACTTCTCACCCCCTAGCCAATTTCCAGTCCACTATTCGAAGATAGAAATTATCCTTTATTATTCAAAACTTCCAGCCACAAAATACTTAGTTTTGCAGCTAAACCAGAAGACATGTAGAACCTTCTTAACATATAGCTCACAAAGCTCACACCTGTTCAAGTAGCCAATCATGACTTCTTAATCAGATTGCAAGTTTCAGGGTATTTGAATTCCCTAATAACTTTCAGACTTATTGGCTTTTAGTCATTCCTTCACTAGCATCTCATTTCTAGTCGCTTGGGCAACTGTAATTTAACATTCCACATCAGCAGCTTGGTAGCAAGTACGAATATCATCAGCAGCATAAAACAGAAGCACCTTAAACCTTCTTAACTATTCTCAACTCTCAATCCAGTTTCTTTTATGAAAAATACTATCCTTCAAGCAGGATGGGCATACATTTCAAGTTTTGTTGTTCAATGTCTTTCCAGTATGTAAGGAGTAAGCCTTAGCATACCAAGAGCATAAAATGTCAGCCGAGTACAGTGGGCCTTCTCCCTACAGTTTTCTAGGAACTCATAGATTGGTTTCTGTTCTATTTTTTTAGCTTGATCTAGCTCATTTTATACTTCATTGCTTCCCTGATGGTCTGCATCACAAGACACCCAAGAAAGTGAAACAGATGGACATGCAGGCAAAGCTATACTCATTATAGAAGAAGTTTCTCTTGTCCACGCGCCACATGATCTATTTTTGGTGTCTCTCTTTTTTTGGTTAGGCTCGGTTTCAATTTCAACTAAAAAACTTCAGCCTATTCATAAAGCTAAAAATATGACAGAGAAGTCCTTGCCGAAGCACTTGGGTGGATCAAGGCCGCTTATACGGGTGTCTTTATGATATCAACTACAATAGGATAGCCACATTCACCCGTTACCCTAAGAACTACGGGCAAAAGCTATAAGACATGCAACCACTGATTTAGGTTGGTTTTGATTCTAAGGACTCGTAGGCATATCGTGCTCACGTGTAAGTCCTACAGACAATATTTTGTTAAGTTCGCTTATAATTGATTTTACAAATCTTCTTTAGTTGTACACATAAATTATAAAATAAAATAAAAAAGAGTTACTGGGTTATACATTTTGGGTTGTGCTATGTCAAAATCGATTACATTCCCAAAAAAAGTGTAGCAGGTTATCATTGATCTTAGTTTTAAAACTTTTATACTCTTTTTGTTCCTCATTTTGCCCTTAACCTTATACGCACAAGGGGAAAGCTGTGAATGACGGGCAGGGAATAAGAGGACATGACTATGCTACAAACCCCTGTTTTTTTTTTTGTTGTTGTAGAAAAATGTAGAATCTTAGTGCTCAAATTTTCTTTCCTTTTAACTGCATATGAAAGGCAATTGTCTCTCTTATTAAGGCCGTGACCACCCCATGCTCCCAGTAAATATTTAGTGTTCATATTGTATAACTCACTCTCGAGGTCATGGAAGTTTTGCAGCCATGCCAACCTTACCCCCCCAAAGTCAAGCCCTTGGAGGTGACTTTAGGTGGGCATTGCCAGTTTCTCATCCTGTTGCATAGATCCTCCAATACACATATTCTATAGGTTACAACAACTAGTTTTCTTGAGTGCAGACGTTGATGTTCATTCTTTGTTCGATAGTAAATAAATTCTCCGTAAAAGAGCTATTGCTATTAACTCGAGGATTTGTGAAGATCTTCCATCATAATGATTCAAAAGCTTCTAGCTCAATCAATGAAAAGATATCCTTATTTGTTTCATTAAATTCGGCAATGGCCCCATTCTAGAGGAAGCATTCTTTTTATGATGCTTAATTACGTCATTTTTACCCTAACAAATGTTACCAAAATGACGAGACTCTTTCAAAAAGGAAGATAGAAGGTATGTTTTCTCTGGCTAATTGTAGTGGAGTTCGATCAACAATAATTATTACAACTTTAATTACAGGTAAACAAGCAATCAAAAGAGATGCATACGATGGTAAGGATAACTGGGTACACGGCAATAGCTATGTATGACTACGCATCAAGGCCAAAGAAATGATAATCAATTTGATAGCAAACTTCGACACAAGTTTCATATTCAATTACTTATTGTCCATGAATTTATCAAAACCTGAGATCAAAATTATTTAATGAAGCTGAGGAATAAAAGTCATCTCAAGGAGCTCCTAGCTAGCTTGGGCCATGATAACTAGCTTCGGCTTCATGAACAAGCTTAAAACCTAAGTTCAAGTATAACGTGGAGCAATGGGACGAAGAGTAGGAATTACATCAATATCATCCCACTATGACCACACGTTATAGCATACTTCTACTCTTAGGCTGCGTTTGGCGACACGGATATGGATAAGGATAAGGACAGGATATGGGCGGATAAGGCCGGACAAGCTATACCGTCGGATAAGACCGGATAAGCAAGAAATCCTATCCAGCGTTTGGACCAAGTCCGGATTATAAGTCAGATATGCAATTTATAAAGTTATATATAAATATATATGTATATATAGATATATATGTATATATATATGTATATATGTGTGTATATATATATATATATGTATATATGTGTATATATATATATATATATATGTATATATATACCTATATAGATTTATATTAATATATATATATATATATATATAGGTGTATATACATATATAGGTATATAGGTGTATATATATATTTATACCTATATATATTTATACATACATATATATATATAGGTGTATATATGTATATAGGTATATATATATGTATATATATAGGTATATATATGTATATATATAGGTATATAGGTCTCTATATGTATATATATAGGTATATAGGTGTATATATAGGTATATAGGTGTATATATATATATATACATATATATATATAGGTGTATATATGTATATAGGTATATATATGTATATATATAGGTATATAGGTCTATATATGTATATATATAGGTATATAGGTGTATATATAGGTATATAGGTGTATATATAGGTATATATATATATATATATATATATATAGGTATATAGGTGTATATAGGTATATATATAGGTGTATATAGGTGTACATAGGTGTATATATAGGTATATAGGTGTATATAGGTGTATATAATGTATATATATATATATATATATATATATGTATATAGGTGTATATATGTATATATATATGTATATATGTGTATATATGTATATGTATATATGTGTATATATGTATATGTATATAGGTGTATATATATATGTATATAGGTGTGTATATATATATATATATATATATATATATGTGTATATATATATATCTATATATATATATAATGTATATATATATATATGTGTGTATATATAGATATATATATATATATATGTGTATATATATATATGTATATAGGTGTATATATGTATATGTATATAGGTGTATATATGTATATATATACTGTATATATACACACATATATATATATATATATATATATATATATATACACCCGCAATGTATATGTATATATATAATGTATATGTATATATGGCGTTGAAGGGAAAGAGGAAGAAAAGTGGGGTGGGTCCCATTCATTTTAGTCCGACATGATCTGGACTAATTTTATACCACCCCTCCCGGGTATTATTTTATCCCACTCAAGGGGAATAAAACAAGTCCAAGGGTACCTTATCCTGATGAAGTGCACGTTCAAACGCCGGATAGGATTATTTTTATCCTATCTCTTATCCGCGCCAAACACAGCCTAAAAGTTAGCTGATCATAAAAGTATTGTTGCAAAGACGGGCACAGAAATGTAGCTGATCATAAAAGCATTTGTATATGATATTTTTAAACTGATAGTTATATACCGCTTCTGTCAGAGATTCTGCAAGGTCTCTTTAATGCGCAGTATTCTCGATTATTGGGACCACAAGCTCATCATGGTACAATGCCCTTGAATTCCTTTTATCCTCTCCATATGAGTGATCTGCAGAATTTGTGAAAAAATCTCATAAAATCGAAAAAAGGAATATGAGAGGTTGCATGTTTTCAGTAGGCGTGCCATCTGCTTCAACCTGGGTATACCTTGTTTTGGCAAAAGCCAATCATGTTTTGATTATAGACATGGCCTACAATTATTGCAAATTCCTTTAAGAAACGCATATGAAATGGAAATAGCTTGGTTGAGCGATTACCTATAAATAGTAAACCGACATGTAGCTCTAATAATGTTACTTTGCATGAATTGACCTAACTATCACAGAAATCGAAGTTTCAGATTTGCAGCAAAAGCATCTGTGTCTTATAGTTGTCTCCTTATTCCAAGTACTAATATGGTCTCATCTACGATTCTATATAGCCAGCAAGGGTTGGTTCAGCGGTTCTCATGATCCCAATCCAGGCTTTTTACTTGGGTTCGAATCCTGCCTGCCGCACTTGTTGGTGACAAACTTACGTCATCGCCCTGCTTGTGCTCCACACACGGGTCCTTGTGCGCTTCGGCCCCGACATAGGTGCGGGAATCGGGGACTCAGATGTATGCGGCGGCCTTGTAGGTCTCCAAGGCGCAATACGACCATGCCGGTTGGATTAGAACCTTACGGTCCAGTCTTTTTTATATAAAAAAAAAATCTACGATTCTACATGCACCTCTAAGTAGGCAAATGGTACAGCCAGAAAAACAAAGCAAATAAAGTATAAGCTGAAAAAAAGGACTAAGGACTGCAAGAGTTTTCAGATTTCAATATATCCTAATGCTATTACATGGTTGTCCCAGCAATACAAGATCATTTTTCAAAACGAAAAAGGCCTCAACCGTAAAGTTAGGCAGAAACGAAAAAGGCCTCCCAAGAATTATTTGCCCCAAAAATAACAATAGATGGCCTCAACAAAGATTACCAAAACCCAAACAAGCCTGCAACTTTAGATTCAAGTGACAAACAAAAATGTGATAAGAGAGCATGCTTTGTCACTATCGTAAATAATTAAATGCATACCTTTAAAAATAGGGGAGCACAATCAGTGCATTTAGGAAGGTTATGAGGATAAGGCATGAGCGGAGGTGCAAACAAAAGATAGCCATCAGAGGAAAGCACAAACATGTCCTCTGGGACCATCCTTTCCTTCTGAACACCTCTGCACAACAAAGAAAGATGAATGACGATGCGTGTGTGAGAGAGAGAAAGCACCTGAAGGTGACATGACGATGAGTTGATAGACCTTGGGAATAGGAACATCGTGGACTTTAATGGTGACGATGCTCCCAGTGCCCGACACCCATCCAAGTGTATATAAGTGCCGGCAAAGTTCAGAAACCAAAATTTTCGGTTTCCTTCACAGCTTTGGTATCAAGATATGCCAGGGTCGAATTTGCCACTGTCTCACCAGTTTGAACCACTCGCTCAGACGCTTCCGTCCCTGCCGAGGACGGTGATGTCGACTCTATGCTCTTGCGTATATAGAGAGAGAGGGTGCACACAAAAATTAAGTTGAAGTCTACAGGGTTCAGCTTATGGGCTGATTTTGTGGAGAAAAATAGTGCGTGCACAAGCATACTTCATGTCTTCATTTCCTCTGTTTTCGATCACCAAAGGTGATGAAGTCGTTGACTGACATTAAGTGCAGCACGCCTGCAAAGATGGTGACGTATAAGAAAAATCATATAGACACCGGTTAAGGAACAATAACAATCCCGAACACTTCCCCACTTTATTGTGATCAAAGCATCGATATGCCACTTTTCTCTGGGTAAGAGCTGCAAAATGTTGGACGTGATGATTGCTAATTCCACTTCATGGTAATTGAGGCCATATTCCGAGGCAGAGTTACCTAATACCTCTTCCCTCCTAGTGTACCGAAAATTTGTACCCGGGGCCCCAAACATGGTACTCTGCCATACTCTTTTTAAATCTTACCAACGGAAACATGTTATAATTTTTTGTACAATGAAGTTGTCATATTACTATACAGATATCATGACTAGTCTAACATTGTTCTCTCTTCTTTCCAAAGTGACGTATAAATATAGCGTTCTATTTTATGCACCTTAATGTATAAACAGACTAGGCGTACCCGGTATGTAACACATGCCTACGCATTTACGCACCACGTACCAAAGTAAACCGTGAACCAGGTAACACTGTTCTGAGAACTATGGCAGAGTGATGGATGGTCCTATCACATCAATTTTTGTTCAGCTTAGCTTATATAACACCTTTTGGCATAGTTTTCAATAGGGGTGAGCAGCGAACCGATCAAACCGAGCCGAACCGTTCAACCCGAGAAAACCGAACCGATGGAATCCGAACCGTTGATGAGCTTGAACGGTTTGGATTCAAAATTTCAAACCGAGGCCGGTTCGGTTCGGTTCACGGTTCAGAAATTCCAAACCGACACCAAACCGAACCGAACCGAGGGCTTTTATTAGGAATTAGAAAAACCTTTACCTTGACCCTAGTTAGCTGAATAACTAGGGATACAATAGAACTATATATACTTTTCTTGACCCTAGTTAGCTCACCTCATTTCACCCTAATTCATTTCATTTTCAGCCTTATCTCCCACACTTCAGCCGCACCATACTCTTCTTCTCTTCGGCAACAACTGCTCCCAACTATACTTCACTTCAGCTGCCCCTACTTCTTCTTCTCTTCAGTGATAGCTCCCTCTTTGATCTTACGCAATACCCAATGATACCCATTTATCTTGAAGGACATGGGGGTTGGATACATAGAGAAACAAATCTTCAATACATAGGGAAACAGATCTGCGACAACGGGGTTTGGATCTCTTCAACGACGTTGGGACTCGGATTTACGATAAATCTGGAAACTAGCTTCTCTTCAGCGTTATGCTCAAACAATCTTGGTAAGCTATAGGAGAGTTTCACGGTTGAGTGATAACTGTACTTATCGCCACATTCTGGAATCGAAATAAGATCTTGAACTATACATGATCTTCTTCTCTATTTAATTTTTATGTATATATTATGGGGATACTAAATCTTTAATCTGAAACCATTTTTCCTCTTCTTTTTTTCTGGGACAGCATGTAGCACTTGTACATAAGTTGTTAACAGCTACTCTTTGGTAGGTGGTTTTTGTGTAAAAAGCTGCAGAATGATGCACTAAATCTCCATATTTATTGATCTTGGATGTCATGTAGATCACGGTAGAAACATGAAAAATTCAAGGTCTCAAACCTTTATCTAAATCATGAGACATAGGTAAGTGATATCTCATATAATGTATGAAGATATGGAGTTTGATATTTGGAGTTTCAGAATGACAGTGAAGTTTGGAAAGTTTTAATTACAATTTACTCGTTTAAAGCAGTTTGTAGTTCAAAACAAAATAATGTTCATACCAAGCTCAAACCGATCCGAACCGTTTAATTTGAACCGTTTGAACCGTTCAAACCGAACCGTCCAAACCGAGGTGTCTTGGTTCGGTTTGGTTCAAGAATTTATGAACCGAGGTCTATTGGTTCGGTTCACGGTTTAGCCCCCAAACCGGACCAAACCGAACCGTGCTCACCCCTAGTTTTCAAAGGCGACCTACGCTAGGTCAGCACAAGTGCCTTGCCGAGTCCAGGCTGACATGGGCCCCAGACCCTACAATGCACGCATGACCTAACATACCTCAGATCAGATTACTTTGTACAGTTTTTAATACTGGATGTTACTTCCCACTTCGGTAGGATCCTATCCACTGCTTGTGCGCAGTTGCAGGAGCCTTGGCTCTCTTGGATGATCATTAGGAAAGCATAGCATCGGATTTTGGATGATTATTTGGCTTTCTTTCCCTCTCTTGTTTAACTTGAACTACTTTCGGACGGAAACTTTTACTAGTTCACATTTGCTGAAATTTTGCAATGCCAAATGATCTTAAACTAAATTTGCACGCAGCTTTGATCACACTGATGCCTGTCCCTTGCCCCACCTCCAGGGCTTCGAGTTCCCTTGGCACCTTACGTATAAAGGGTGACATGAGGTTGGACTTATAGGAACATATAGCAGTACCCTCCTGGCTGTGAATATGGCACCCCACAGGCAACCATAGTAGACTTGTGGCCCAACATAGTAGCTCAATCTTTGTTGTAACCCACAACCGAAGTAGTCTACATGTCCATACTCAGGCTAGTTGTATTATGCCACATAAGAAAAGTACCATTAAGCTATGACCAAATCCAGTCTAGAAGAACAGACATAAACGGAGACAAAAACAAAGCGTGTGGGAACCATGAGTTCAAGTTCCAAATTCTAACAGAAAACGTAGCCATCTTAATTCTCTGGATGTTCATTCAAATTTGTGATTTATTGATGTTACTAAGAAGGAACGCGCCAATGAACTTTTGCACATATTTTTAGCAATTAGACTAAGTACAATTGCATCTAGCAAATATTTTTGTACCTAGGTTATAGGAATCATAGCATCAAAATTACTATAGCTTAGGTTATACGATAATTGTTCCTTTCCTCCATTTCTGTTGGACCAAAACTCTGGATGGGGAACATATAATTCCCGCAAATGGAGCTTGTAAGCTATGTTACATGACTCTTCAAATTGCATGAAGCCGGGTGCGTGTTGTGTTGATTCGTAGGTATGCAATACGTGGGGACAGAGTTCTTTGGTTCGCATGTTAAATACGCAATATGCTAGTGTTCGAGTGTATGATACGCTTTGGAACGATCTATATGATCATGTATGCAGTATATAAACCTACTGAATACTAGTTTGAAGTGAAAACCCACCAAAACTACCATAAATAGTGTTTCTTCCATTTAATGGAGAAAATCGTTTCAGCCTTAATGTTGTATTTTAAAGAAGTATACTTTTACTATATTAATCCATCTAACTGTGTAATTTCCCAAATAAATGGCGTTAACCGTGTAAGTTCTCTCTCTCTCACCATTTCTCTTTCTTTTTCCCTCTTACGCCTCTATTATTGAGAAAATGATAAGTTTCCCATAAACGGTAAGTTCTACAAGCTCAAGTCGTCCCCTTAACTGAGTAATCTATATCTATATATATATATAAAAAGCTGAAACCTTCGCTTAGAATCGCGACACGTAGGATTTTTAGAGCTCTATATTTACGCCACGTAAGACTTTTTAGGAACCTTCTCATTTTGCCACATAAGCTTCAACTTTGCATGTGGTAGTCTCCTATCTTAATTGGTTTCTTTATTTAGAGTAACTCTTTTGAATTGGATATGTATAATCAAGAATCCTATTTGTTTTGGTATTCTTTTCCCTTTCTACTATATTTAACTCTTTCTTATAATTTATTATTAAAAAATTCGTTGGTCTACTTTACCTTATATTTGTAAACTTTATAAAACTAAGAAACTAATTTTACACCTTCTAAAACTCTACCTAATTAATATACTCATATATTAGGCCTTAATTTTGCTTATTAAAACCTCAAAAGTACTTTGAAATAACAATATAAAATCTCAAAAATATAAAGTGCGAAAATCATACCCTACTTACTAATTCTTTTTTGTAATTTTACAAAGTTCCATTCTAATCTATCATACAAATGTAGGCATAATCAATTAATTCGTAATTATTTTAACTTCATTTACTTGTAAAACTTTTTATACAAGATTATGTCCTTTTTACAGTACATCAGATATCAACTTAAGAATTAGGTATTGCAACTACAACAATATGTACCATTTCTCTTTAAAATAAAGTTTGAAAAAATATTATTCTAATTTGACAATATTTTAGCACTTCGCATTATTAATTGGTTAACTTACTAGAATTTAATTTAATTAGTAGCACTTAATAGACTTTTAATACGAAAAACATTTACAATCCTACTTCTTAAGTTTTTTCAATGGTTTTTACTAAACATTTTGTGGGTATTTTTGGCCGAAGTTTTGTAAACCTTAACTATAAAACTAGAATATCAATTTTACATATTTTAAATCTCTATCTAATCAATCTATATATTCTTATTAGGCCTTGAATTTTTACTAATAATACATTAAAAGTACTTAAATATAACAAAATCATACATGAGAAACATTAACTATCTTTTCTCTTTACGGAACATACAATACTTAAAAGTATTTTTGATATATCAAGATAAGAGGATAGTTAAAAAATTAGTTTTAATCTATAACCTCAAACTCTTTTATAAGTCACATTCTCTAATAGACGCAGAAAAAAAAAAAATCATGCCTAATATGACTAAATTTTCAAAAGTACTTTAAGATATAAAAATAGCAAGCTACTCTACAAATTAAATTTTAACTAAGTAACCTTACATTCTAAAGGTTCATCTCATCAACTAATTAAGTTATTAGGATTTAATTTGATTACTAAAGCTTAAATAAATTTTAAATTCAAAAAAATGTTTCCAATAGTATGTGAAATAAAAAACTAAACCAATATAGCTCATAAGTCTAAAATTATAATCATTTAAGCATATTATCTGATATAAACTCAATCAACCATTTACAGTCTATTTGACAATAAGCATAATCATCATTATATGATTATCTATCTCAATCTTTTGCAAAATTTGTATTAACTACTATGACACTTTTATGATAAATTTAGTTATCTAATAACTGTAAAATGTACATATTAGGCCTTAAATTTCACTTTTAACATCTCAAAAAAAAAAAATTTAAAACAACAACACAAAATATCTCCATGGTAAATTATGAAAATCATATGTGAAATTTTAATATTAATACTTCACAAGATAAAAGATTTCTTCTTTTTTAATGTTTGACCTCAATATTGCAAAGTGTTACATGGGTAAGAATAGTCTTCACTTTATAACTGTTTAACCTCAATCATATGCAAAACTTTTGTAAAACACTCTAAAATTTTTATAATGAATTAAGATAATCATTAGTACTACATTGTACGCATATGTTTAAATTGATTGTCTTAGAAAGTCTTCAAAAATACATCAAAATGAATGGTCAAAAAATCATCAAACATGACTTTGAAGAAAACAATTACACACAGATATTGCCAATACATAATGCTATATAATCTCTTTTTATAGGGTATTTATTTGAAAGTAAGTGAAATAGCTCCACGTGCTTTATTTTTTATTACAAAGTTTCACAGCATGTTATAGTAAGTTATTTAAGTCTACCCAAATACTTACTAATAATAGTCATCAACTATATCAGAATCATCCATAAAATGGGAATGTTGATCAATGATGAGAACTGAAAAATGGAAAAGAAGAAAATGCCTACATTTACTTAGATAGAATATTGATAAAAAGTTCATCCAACGGTTAATAAGTAAATAAATAAAAATATATATAGATATGTTTGATTTCTTGAATGTATAAGCTCACTTTTTTTTTGGTACAAAACTAAAATTAGTTCTAACATTACCTTAAAATGGAGTAAAATTATAATTTGATGTGCAATAATTGATTATTTATTGCATGCTTTACTTTTTGAATGCTTTATTTTGTATGTTTTAATATTAATATTATTAATAGTTTTCAGTATATAAAAAAATTGAACGATTACAAAACTGTGTGCAAATGTCCCCATTAAATTTTACAAATCTAAATTCAAAGACAATAAATTTTTTATAAGACACTAAGTTTTTTTTTTGTATATGTGTAAGTATGATAAGCTAGGCATGAGCAAAAGTTTTCCTCCATTTGACATTTCTTTTACTCAAATCACGTAGTAAAATATTATTTCTAACAATGCATGTTACGTAATAATTAAAAAAGGATATAAAGAATTAAAAAATTAGAATGGTAGTCAAAACTAAATATATTTTCAATTTTATAGTAGTTTTAGATACATTGATATAATCTATTAGCATAGTGATGTACTAAAATGAGATACATTTTCAGTATTCTGCATAGTTTTTGTCAATATAATTCTAATCGTATTATGTAGTGGCTTATTTGATTCGTGAAATCTATATTCATGAGTAAGCTCGATTATTATGATTTATTATGCATATATGCATCGACGCAACGAAAGTCATTATATTTGTTATTATTTCAATTTAAAGCATTGTTAACTATATTATAATATATGATTAATGAGAAGCAAATTATATCTCAAACCGACCAAATAACATCTCTACCCGTGCATTTGCACGGGTCCATTAGCTAGTTATTCTTAACAGGCTCATCCTTTCCCTAATTAACTTCTTCTTTTCGAAACATTTCGTTTTCTCCATCTACTAGAACTAAATTAACAACTCACAACTCTTCTTCTCTTTCTCTTCTGGGTTCGCTCTCTTTGGAGTACTTGTAAATGAACTCCGCGCGTTTGAGGTTGCGAGTAACAGTGCACTGTACGCGCCAGCGAATTATGTAACAATGTGCTCGACACTTGGGCATGGGTAACAGGGTAAGTGTTATGTGTTCAACACATCTCATAGGATATGACACTAAGACACTATCTTATAGTGTTTCTTCTAATTTGTTATTGCTTTGAGATGATATAAGTCTTCAATTAAAAAAATATGCGTCACATAAAACACCATTTTACCCTAAACAAATAAAAGATATAAATTGGTTTTCATATCCCCGTATCTTTAGTTCTGAAGATTAGACGAATGCGACGCTTAGACACGTATCCAACCTATACACTCGTGCTGAGTCCATTTAAGATAGTGTTAAGCATGATAATACTGCTCAGACCATTCTTAAAACGTCTTAAGCTTTTTGAGCAAATGGTAACTTAATATGATATGAGACTCTGGTTTCGCAAGGTTTTGGGTTCGATTCTTCCCGCTTGCTTTGGTTCGCTTTTATCATAGTGCGATTTCTACTCGTTTTTTTGTAAACTTGGTGGTGTTGCACCTTAATGTCTCTCCATGGGCAATCAAGGGCTTGCCCGTCAGAGGAAGTGTTAAGCATGATAATATTGTCGGGTTTTGTGCCTAACGGCTTAAGGTTTTAAGGTCGTGGACCATCTTGGCGGATACTTCGCTCTCTGTAATCTGCCTAACATGGTACCACAGCTCTCGTTCCGCAAGGTCTAAGGTTCAATTCTATCCGCTTACATTAATATACCTCTTGTATTTGGGTGGTAGTGCATCTCGATTTATCTCTCATTGGTTTTCTCTCCACGTGCATCCAAGGGCTTGCATGTGAGGGGGTGTTAAGCATGATAAAATTGTTAAGCTCATTCTTTAATAACTTAAGCTTTAAGAGCATATGGTAACTTAACACATAGAATGCAAGTATAGTTGACCTAATCGTCGATTCTATCTGTACATAGATAAAAAGTGGTAACTGGCAAAAAATTGCTTAACATTGTGGACATGTTATCAATGAGAAGTTCCTCTCTCCTACTCACTCGTTCACTTAGGAAACACATTTACCCACACAAAAGAAGTCAACTCTGATATGCACCATCTCTTGAAAAAAAGTTCCACTGCACTCAAATACTGACTAGTTCCGTTAAAAAGTAAATTCCATTTTAATGCAGCCATATATCTTGCTAATGAACCATGCTAAAGTAAAGACAGCAGAAGAAGGAGGCATGGAATTTTCAACAAGGGCATCACGGCCCTGATGTTTACATGCTTCAACGAGGTGCATGTTCCATCACCATATGTAAGAGGCCAAATAAGACAAGTAAGGCACTGAGAAAGCAACTATTTTTGTAGTAAGAAACCTTTTCGTACAGCAGAACTATATAAATATAAGTGTCTACAATAGAAAAATGTGCTTGAGCATATATTTTTTGTGCATCTGGTCCTACATGTACCCCAGCAACAATAGCAGTACATGAACATTTAAATGTACAGGTACCCCAGCAAAAACATACTCCTAACATGTGCCATATAATTGACATGGAATTAGGTCTCAGAAAAAAAATGGATAAGAAGAAAACAGACCTGACCTAGCATTTCTCTGTGGATTTTTTCTTTGACATTGTAAAGATTCCTTGGATCTGATACTAGAATTGGGTTTCTTTGTCTCAGTACCTTGAGAACTTGACATGGCCGTTTACCAGTTGCAGTCATTTCTCTTATTATAAGGACCTCTTCCTCAGTGAAACGACGGCAAGAGGGGTGGTCAAAAATATCTGTTGGAGGTCCATGGTTATGCTTCCATGCTAAACAGTAAGTACCCATAAGGCATCGTCTTTTTTGCCCACAACTTCAAAAGGACAATTTGTTAGGCGAGAAGGTGCTTTCCTTTGACACATGTTTTCTCCAGTCTTAAGTCTCTTACGAGTTACGATAGACACCACCAAGATCACAAGAAAGGGTAACTTATCTATCCCTCGAAGAATCCCTGATTCACAACATGTATATCTGTGCCTGGGCAAACTCATGCACGTGATTTGAGAGGGTCTTCCCGGGTCTGGAATGGTGGAAGCATCTTATTCTGTTTTGTACTAGGATCTTGGATTCCGTCAAGAGAAAAAAGGCAAATCCTAGACAAGAGGAGAAGTAAACTTGACTTTACACGGTGTGTGATAGCACGAGAGAACCTACACACCAGAGAAATAAGAGCTTTGCTATTGTTCATGCCAGAACGACCTTGCATGTCCTGCAAAGTACAATTTATCAGAGCAGATTTTAACAGAATATTCCATGCTATAATTTCAAGGCTCCAATAGTACCACATGCATGGGCAGGGGCAATTTTATCAAGTTCTTTAGATTTGAGACCTGACAAAACTGCGGCACAACCAAAGGTTGAAAGGGAACAAGATGAAGTTGCTAGGGAAAGAATACTAAGATACCAGAAATAACATGTAGGCTCAAAAGTTATAGTAATAAAACTGTATAACTAGAGGCATTTCACTTCTAGATCTAGTAAAATACCGTCTCTAAGCTTTTACCCAAAATACGACCTCTTCCCATAGACGCACACAAAAGGGAAAAAGGATAACTTATATCCTCTTCCTGTACTATCTTCCATGTGAATGTGTGAATGTTTGACCTCATAATTCCAATGCAAAATCATCCGTTACAAAGAAAATGAACTTCTACTAGCAAAGGAGGCAAGATAAGAATGATACCAAAGACTAGTGTATAGGACTTAAAGAGACTACGATATGCCAACTCTTGTGTCTGAGGAACAGCAAAATAATCATGTAAGTACAGAATCAGTGAAATCGAGTGGCCCTTAATATCTAAACAGTGGCAACTTTTGAATCTTTACGTTCTGTCCTCTCTTTCTTGTTGCCAAGTCCAGCACCAGAAAAAGAATAAAGTCGCTGTACCACTTAGAACACCAAGCACCTTATAATAATGCATCAACTGCATAGTGTTTCCAGATGTACTTCCACCAAAGGCCCAAGCTATTTCGACTCGATTTGTAATTCAATGTTCTCCAAATGCATCTCTAGCCTCGAAGCCAAAATGTGCACTCTTTGACATCTCTTGACCTTCAATTTTCCCTACGTCTCAAATTCATTGCTTATATTTTTTGAAGCTATATACCCCATACTCAGGACAAGTCCTACAATAATATCTGCTTTTATGGGGCCTTATCTTGAGTGCACCTAGTCAACTCATCCCAAATCAAGGCCAAATGATGACGACTTAAGCCTAACCCTGTGTTACATGGACGCCGTACAAGTGTCCACGCCAAATACGTGTTGAATTGTCGATTCGTCTAATTTTTAAAACACAAAACCCCGAAACATGGCACAATATTCATATCTACTATTACTTTTTAGCGACCTCTAAGCTAGAATGGTGTTTTAAGTGTCGAGTCTCCGACATAGATACTCAATGCATTAATTCTGAAGAGTCCATACGACATAGGCCTAATCAACGATTGGAGCCTACATAGTAAGCCTACCTAAGCAAATGACGTCTAGGACTTCCATCAATTTTAGAACAATGGATTGAAGTTATATTGTTCAATCAGTGAACAACCGCAACAAGTGTGCTAAAATAGATTACTCGAGATTCCAATAGTAAGCCTTCAGGCCCGTACGTTTATCATATTCGTTTTCTGTTTTTTCATGCAAACTAAACCAATGTAAGAAAAAGTAGCTGAATTTTTTGGTGAAAATGATAAAAGTACAGGAGCGTTTTTTCTAACTGAATACGAAAATTATGAAAATGAAAACAAAAAACGAATATGATAAACATACGGGTTAATATATTGCTCTATATTACGAGCTCTCACCAAAAATTGCAAGCACAAAAAACGAATGATGTTTAGAAGCATGAAACAGACAAAAGAACTCGTGATGGTTCAGCTAAACTTCCGGTGAAATGTTATCGTAAAACGAAAATTCATCATCACATACACATACATGTGCAAAAGGCATGTTAGAAACTAGTACTACCGTAGAAGAAGAGTAGGTCCCTGCTCTCTGCGTTTGACAAAGATGATCGCGGAGTGTGGCGGTGGTGGAAGGCAATGGAGCAGAGGAGTGGAAGTGGAAATGGGGAGAGAGTATTTAAGAGGGAAAGTTGGAAGGTGGAAAGACTGATTTTGGAGGGGAATTTTCCAAGGAAGCAGAGTTGGGTATTTGTCAAGGGAAATTTTTTTGCTAGAACATGGGTCGTAGGAAGATTCTCATACTCTATTGTATAACAGTAATTAATAGTCGCGAAATATTTACGGTGACTTTTACTTAGTAATGTTAAAAAATTACTATTAAAAAGTGTCGCTAAAAGTGATATGAGAAAAATCCCTCAAAATATTTAATGACTATTAATTGTCGCTATATAAGGAGTTGTAGGAATCTTTTTAAAATCCGGGTAGCGCCAAAACCTTTTCCGTGCCAAAGAGTGTCCCTGAAAATCCAAGGAAACCGCTTTATTTTCAAGGGCATTGTCGTCTTAGTATCTCACCCGCAGCTCTATCAATTAGTTTGTTGAATGTACACTAAAAAGGTAAAGTTACCGGTAAACTACATTCATAACGAGAAAAATGGTAGAAAAGTATATGAAGGGGGGAAAACAATATTTTCGATATAAGTTTAATAATTTCTGTCAAAAAAGTACTATTGATGAGTGAAACTCGGACTCCATAGTTTTATAGTTGGTCATTCAACATTTTCTAACTAGTTGCCATGACATGGGTGATACCTGTGTAAAGATATTTAGAATAGGAAATATATAATTCTTTTGTTCTATGTGTTGGAAAATTTGGAGAGCCCAATTTTTTTTTCCCTACAATTCAACTTTGAAATCAAGATTTATAAATTGATGCCAAGGAAAGTGGGTCGTGTCTATGTGGAGGTGCCACAAAGGCTGCAGTCCGAATCAGCTTCCAAGGAGGCAAAGTGAGAGATAACAAGGATGGAGTAAGGGCTGAGAGCAAGGCTCCCCGGACAGGTCGCGAGGGCTGGCAGGGCGACCACGAACAGGGCCGGCAGTCGAAAGTCCAAGTCAAGGTCTAAGTCAGGGGTGCAGCGTCAGGGGTTCGATGTCAGAAGTTCAAATGTGTTTCTCTCACTAGAATTCCAGAGAGAAATAGGTTTTTAGAGAGAGAAAGCAAAAATGTCAAATGAGAGAGAGATCCCTTTAATGAGCTCTAGAGTCCACTATTTATAGGCAAAAATGCGCATGTGTCATCAGTCGACATGTGTCGTCCCCTGGGAGTGACACGTCACCAGGGGGTCCCAAAGTACCGATTCTCCGTTGGACTGCCGGTCCCCGAATTCGTGCTGCCCTGCCCTTGCAGCATCTCTCTGCCTGTCTGAGAAGACTGACCACACCGCAGTAGCATGATCAGAATAAGCCCGTTGCCCCAGCCACCGGTCCAAGCCCTTATTGAATCCCACAAGGGTGCGTCAAGAGACGCGCAGAGAACCTGACAGCTGTGAGGGTTGCCCCTATAGCCAACTGCTAGGTAGACTAGGCGCGATGCCCTCTAAGGACCTACTCTCGTCCAGGAGTGACCCGGGGGTCATTGCCTTGGTGGTGTCGACGATCAATGGTAACATGAGTGGACATGCTCACAGCTCAATGCTCAGAGTCCGTGGCGAGGGGTCCTCGTGCCGGAGCCCCCCGTGATTGTGACGGCGATGGCTTTGAGGTAACGAGCCCATCCCGTGGCGGTGATGACTTTAAGGTAATGAGCCCATCCCGTGGTAAGGGGTCCTCATGTCGGAGCCCCCCGTGATTGTGATGGCGTTGGCTTTAAGGTAGTGAGCACATCCCGTTGCGGCGATGACTTTAAGGTAATGAGTCAATCCCGCTGCGAGGGGTCCTCGTGCCGAAGCCCCCCGTGATTGTGACGGAGATGGCTTTAAGGTAATGAGCCCATCCCGTGGCGAGGGGTCCTCATGCCGGAGCCCCCCGAAACATGTAACATGATTGTGGCGTGTGGGCGCGGCGACTACCGTCGCAAGACAATACTTAGTGACGAGGCACGTCATGAAGGACTTTCATGACGTGCCCCGGCACCAAGTATTATCTCGCTACTTTCATTGAAAGTGGCACGACGCATGGGTGAGGCGACGAGTGTTAAAGAGAGTGCGGGTGATAGTTGTCGCGGAGACGGTACCCAGATGACAATGCATGGCCGCGAGTGACGGTTGTCGCGACGACGCCGCGCGGGCGACCACTGGTGGTGAGTGAACACTATAGAGTACGTTGAGTGAGCTGCCAGAAGGGGTCAGCAGCCTCCCCCCAAGACAAGGGTGGCCGACCCTTCCTTAAAGAGGGTGTCCGACCCCCTTTTTAAGGAGGTGGCCGACCCCCCTTTAAAGAAGGTTGCCGACCCCCCTTTAAAGAGGGTGGCCGACCCCCTCTTTAAGGAGGTGGTCGACCCCTTCTTTAAGGAGGTGGCCGACCCCTCCTTAAAGAGGGTGGTCGACCCCCCTTTAAAGTGGGTGACCGACCCCCTTCTCAAGGAGGTGGCCGACCCCCTCAAGGGACTTACGCTCTTCCAAGCAGTGATAGCGACAGATAACCTGATTGCCTGTGAATGTTCGAAGGGAGATGCACTTCGACCGGCTGATGGCGTTGAATAATTGACTGGCGAATGGGTGATGTGTCGCGCAAAATGAGTCCCTTGGCGGGCCCTGGGGTGCGATCCGAACAGGTTGGGAACATAAATGATACATGATCCTAATTTCAAGACAATGAAAAAGTTGGGATTAGAGATTTGACCATCTTAAATTTACGTAGTTTGACTAGATTCAACTGATGTTAACTTCAAGAACTCGAAACAAAGTATGTTCAACGCATTTGGCTTAAGAGTGTTCGTCAAATCACCTATTTTCTCTTAATAACATTCTTTAAAGAAAAAAATTTGACTGCTAACTAGGTTGGATCTTCCTTCTATCCGTCATATAAAGACAATTAACAGTCACTAAATGTTTTTAACAGCTTGTACTTAGTGACGCTAAAAAGATGCTATTAATTGTTACTATATACAAGATTTGATGAAAATTCCTACAATCTGAATAGCAGCCAAATTTTCTTATTCTTTGAAAGAACGATAAGTTATCTCATATTAAACGTGCGTAACTGAAAGTCTAGTCCCCACTGGTGACAAAAATTCATAACGGGGAAGCAAACACTTCATGGTCGAAAAGCTCTTATACTCTCTCCGTCCCTGAAAGATTGATCAATTTTACTTTGAACGTATATTAAGAATTTAGGTTATATATTGTGTGTCTTTCCCATTTTACCCTTTAGAGAGAGGGGGGAAAAGAGTGGGCCATGAGAGAGAATATTGGTTGATAGAGCGTTAAATGTAAAGAAAAAAAATATAATAAAAAAAGTGTAGAGTTGTGGGTCAGGAGAGAGAAAATGAGTTGGTAGAGAATTAAATGTGGTGAGAGAAATAGAATAAAAAAAGTATAAAAAGGGTAAGTATGTAAAAATACGTATAGAATCTTTCCTAATTTGTAAGTGATCACTTTTTTTGGAACGGCTCAAAAAAGAAATATGATCAGTTTTTTAGGGACGGTGAGAGTATCTTTTTCACCAACTTTATGTCTCTAAAAATACACCTCAGTGGCATGTGTTGATCTTTTGGCGATAAACAAGGAGACGGATTAACATACGAGGGGTGAAGATATCCCAATTCATATATTCTTCCAAAGTTTACTTCCACAAACACATGCATCAAGTTGGGAGTTCTTTCAATATGCAAGATATTCAAAAAATGGACCCTCGTAAGGTTCGAGTGCTGGTGTTGCAGTCGAGCCGGGCTGGATTATGGAAGAGGTAAGCGCTTTTTCCCCTGTTCTTGCCTCTTGGCCTCGTCTAACAACAAACTGTCAAACCTCTTGAATGCGCCTGTGTACAGAAAAAAGGACTTAGAGACTCAATTGCATTACGTTGTTTGCTTCCTGATGCAACAACCAAGCTGTAACACTCGCCTCTATAAAAGCCTTTGGCTTCGGCTCTATCTGTCTTCCACGTCCCACACTTGCAGGCAAATTGAAGCATTCTATTACCATTTGCGAGAAAGAATCCATCTGAGTTCCGATGGACGAAGCATAATAGGAACGGGGCCAGGCCGGGATGGAGCTGAGAGCCCCTGGTAAGGGGAAGTTGGAGATTCTTGTCCCATCTCAGTCGTATTTGGTAAAAGAGGAATTGCTTACCTGGACTTTCTCATATATGACTCATGAAAGCCGAAAAAAGATCTCTCTGGTGGCATTGCATGAGTAGTGCTTGCAAAGATCAGGTGTGCCACATATCTCTTTACAAGCTAGAAAGCGGGGAAGCAACGGTGATCCAGGCCTGGATTAAGCACCGAATAAGAACTTCCCGCGACTACCAGTCACTGCCGTACTGCAACTTCCCTTGAATTGGGAATAGCTTTCTCTGCTGGACTAAATTCCTCCAACTACTCTACTTCTAAACGAAGGTGATAAGACTGCAAACAAGCTGAATCAAGACCCCAAGTAAGAAAATCATCTTGTATCGCTTCTATAAATTCCTGAAACAGATATAGACTCCATTATCTAGTGCCACATTGCCACAGAACAACTGTATTTGGGACTCTCCACACCGCAGGTGGCAAAGTCCCTGCTGAGTCCAACCTAAATTCTAGTCTGTTTATTCTGACAAAAATTTTGCATCTCTCGCTAATCCTCCTCAACATGCAGACAAGTCGCCCTAAGACCTGACCTTTTCACAACTGCTAAATGCGTCTATATCACTGCAAATCGTATAGATAATGAAACATGATAATGGTGGTATTACCAACTATAGAATCTTAAATTTCTTTATGCACTGCAAACGAAATAAGAAAGGCCTTAGCCTAAGGAAATGGATTTTTACAAAATTAAGAAAGGACTGGACTTAATATCAAAATAATTGTATAACCTAGAACTTGAAAGTAGAGAGCAAAAGTTTCAAAAGGAACTAATCTTCAAAATATTCTATCCGCAATGCAATGTTAACTAACCGGTGAAGGTGACGGTGGAGGTCTTGGCACATGGGCATTTGGGCATGGTAATTTCAATTCTGTCTCTCCCAATTCAGTCCCCGAATCCAGCCTGCCTGTTTTAATCATTTCTAAAAATGTCTAGAGTGAAATGGGAAAAGCAAGACAAATGAACTAGGGTAAGGAGTTGCTGGTGTGGGTGATGGACACTGGTGGTGATGGTGGTGATGAGAAGCCACAGAAGATGAAACTAAACAGAACAAGAAAAAATCAAAACTTAACTAATCCCATTTCGCAATCAAACACAGCGGTCCAAACACGCTATAGAATGTCCAAGCCAAACATGATCTCATATTTTCCTTCTTAACTCTTTAACGAGTATCTAGTTGTTGATTTCACATACCATTTCGACGCCAAAGAGATAGCTATCACCCCCTGACCATCACACCTAAACACACACCAAGGGATTCAAACTAATCTCATAGCAAACCAAAAAGCACATTTCAAAACGACCAGAAAATCCTCCAACAAGAATAAGACATCAACGATCGCATTCAAAATGTTAAGTTCACACTTCAAGTTCACAAAATAAGGCCGTCCATACACTACCTGCTAAAACTGCCATCATAGTGAAACATAACACACATAAATACAAAACCAGTCATTCACATTCTAAGACCTTTTAAACACTGCCTTCTAATACTAGCACCGTACTAAAAATATCACACAGAACAGTACTCAAAAGTCAATTTCTCAAGCAGTTAATCTACCCTCCCAAAACCCACATTCCAGAACAGCCCATTTACCCTAACTACCAGCATTCAAGGATCGCCCGATCTCGAACGAGACATAGGCGTCAACACAAGCGTACTGAATCTGATCAAGGCTCAGCCAGTCATCGTCCCAGTCGCTCATCGTAACCCACTTCGGCTTCACAAACTCCTTGCCCAGAACCCTGGCCGCCAAGCCCACCAACCCAGCACAACGCAGATGATCCAGGCCATACTCATCCGCCGCAAGATCACGCAGATCAACGGCTTTCGCCACCTCCAAGCCACGCTCACTCCTCAACTTGTCAACGTCCCTCTCAATCCCAACGCCCACGAACGTGTAGTCTTGGTCAGCAAGGAAGTCAATGAGGGATTGTGGGATTCGGGGGGCGAAGAGGAGTTGGAAGATGAGGCAGTTGCGGCCCACGCAGAGCTGGAGGGTGGCGAGTGGGTTGTTGATGTTTGGGCCGGTGTTGGGGCGCCACTCGACGTCGAGGCCGACGATGAGGCGGTGGAGCTTCTGCTGGTGGAGGACCTGGATGTCGGAGATCCAGGTGTCGACGATGCAGGGGGTGTCAGTGACGAGGGTCTTGATGGTGTCGTCGAAGAAGGTGACGTCGTAGAGGCGGTAGGAGTTGTAGGGTAAGCCCAGGTCTCGGATGGTGATCGCCATGGCGGTTTTCTGGCAGAGAGGTACACTGAGAGGGGGTACGAATTTGAAAAAAAATTGATGAGGAGTTGCGCAGTTTCAAATTTCAAGGCAACCGTTACCTTTTCTTCAGTTGATTACGTCGTTATCTCCCTCTTGCCAAATATAAGGAGTGTTAAGGATCGCAAGCCATGTCAGCGACATTGCTTCGGCTGTAGCATCTTGCTTTTCAAAATAATCTTTCGGCCATACTTGGCCAATTTAAGCCATCAAGAGTTCAAGACTATTAGTGCCGAAAATTAGTTTAGAGAATCAAAAGAATTGAAAAATTGGTCCCCTTTGTACTCCACCAGGCTTCACGATACACTAATTTTGATTCCGTGCGTTTCATACGGGAGCAACAACTATCAAAATACTTATTGAGAGATATCGTATTTGTATGTCTAATAACAATTACAAAATTGGTAGTGACAATAAAATAATTAAAAATATATTTTTACCTTTTTATATGAGTTTCTTCTATCATTTTTTATAGTTAAAAATGAACTTGAGTAATAATTGTTACTTTTTAGTGACTAATGAAGATGAAAAATAGTGTATGAAATAAGAGAAATAGTTTCTACTAACTAATAGCAATTGCAGTGATAATACTAACAATAATAACCTCTGTGTTGAAGTTGTATTACTCCAGATCACCAAGAAAAGAGCAACAATACATAATAAATGATTGAAAAAAACGGGAGAGTAAACAATATATGAAACTTAAAATGAAATAAAAGGAAGAAGATTATGGTGGTTTAAGAGAAAAACTAATCGAGATTCTTGTGTTTTCCTAAACAATGAAAAGGATTTAAGATTAAAAATGAATATATAGAGAATTACTTTTATCAAAATTTAGGAATTAATGGAATTATAAAGATATCAATAAAATTTTTGAGTGGGGCATGTTAACATAGAAGAGAGAGAAATATAAAATCTATATAATTTGTTGAATTTCAAATTGAAAGAATTAATTCAAATCAAATTGTGTGAGAGAGGGGGGGGGGGGGGGGCGAAGTAAGAGATTGTCGAAGTAAGCGATGACTGGACAACATTCTCTCAGCTTCGGCTTACATATATATATAATTACATTTGTCCACTCTAGCACCTAGCTCTCAGACCATGAATATTAAAATTTTGGATCCAGTACTTCAAAAGAATAGTATAATTTCGTGGCTTCTCATTAAAAGCTTAGGTGTAGATTATCTCACCTTTTTAAACTGTGAAATGATTAAACTCCTTTCTGACCTTTACTGCACCTTTACTGTAGCATTTCTGGTCAAGCTATAAATCACGCTAAATCTTCCCTCTTTTGTAGCCCAAACTCTTATGCAGAACTTTAACTCTTTGCCTCCCAGTGTTTTAACATCAATTTAGAATGAAATTTTGGCTCTTACCTGGGTACTTCTCTTGACATTGTTTCAAACCGTAAGACCTTTTTTTAATCCCTCCTCCTTAAAGTCCAATCTTGTTATGCCGGCTAGAAAGGAATTCTCTTAAACAGAGCCAGTCGTGCCACTCTTATATCATCTGTCCTAAGCAGTCTTCTAGTTTACCACATGCAGGCTTTCCGTTTCCCGGTTTACATTTGCACCAAGCTTAACTCCATCTTCTGGTCAGGAGATTTCTCTAAACGAAACTTCCACCCCATAAACTGGCTCTCCCTCTGTCCTAACAAATCCCTTGGTGGTCTTGGTTTTAAGGACGCTCGTATTTTTAACCTTGCTCTTCTTGCTAAATACAGCTGGAAAATCCTTTCTCAAACCGATTGCCTACTAGCCAAAAAATTTCAAACCAAATACTGTAAAAAAAAGTTGGTCCTCTCCACACCTCTCTTTGGTCCCTCCTCTTGGGCCTGGAAACGTCTCCTAGCAGGTTTCAAAGTTCTTTCACAAAATATTTTTTCGGAAATTGGAAACGGTCAGTCTGTTAACATTTGGAAAGACTGTTGGATCCCTGACCACCCTCCTGACTCTATCTCCCTCTTCTTTTCCAAAGCCCGCCCCTAACCTCACCTATGTCTCTGACCTTATCTTGGATGATACCTGGAATTTCTCTCTTACCCTCCATATTTTCCCCCGCCAAATTGCGAACAGAATTGCGTGAATACATTTACCTTTCTCTTTATTCCCTGTTCTTCCTTTATGGCAACTCAACTCTTCTGCTCATTTTTTTGTTTCATTGGCCTATAAATCCTTATACGCAAAAAAAAAAAAGTTTCCTATCTTGAGCTTCCACACTCCATTTTACCTTTTTTCCTGGAAAAAATTTGGAAAGCTGTTTGGTCCTTAAATCTCCCTTCCAAAATAGCGTTCTTTCTCTGGCAATTATTGCTTGATAGACTTCCTACCCGAAAATTCCTCAACCATTTAGGTATCACCCAATCCCCTATTTGCCCTCTCTGCCGTTCTGCGGAAGAATCATGCGTTCACCTCTTCCTAGGCTGCTCAAAAATTTATCCAGTTTGGTACTCGATCAATATGCCTATCCCATATAATGTTGATTCTGATTCTTTTCGGGAATGGCTTATAGTCTGGCTCTCCATTTCAAATTCTTCAAGCTTATCTCGACTTCGTAATATAATTTTTATTTTTATTTAGTTAATTTGGAAATCAAGAAGATTAGTTATTTTTCAAAACCTCGACTGGTCTCTTAAAGGAATTCTAAGCCAGAGAAGTGTACTTTGTAACCTATACTGGCTTGCTTTTCAAAAAACTTTGAAACCCTTTCAACCCTTATGCCCTTAACCCCAACCCCAAAACACACTCCTCCCCTCAACCCCCTTCTTCCTCTACACTCAAAATTGCCTCTGCCCCTCTTTTAACACCTCTTCAGCTTTTTTAGGTTTCCACTTTGATGCTCTCTCCCACCGATTTAGCCTTTATATTTTTGTCAATATTTCTACCTTCTCTCACCCCGTGCATATCTTTCAAAAAAAAATTATGCTAACTTTCATAATGAAGTGGGTCTCAAAAGTCTGCTTATCTGTCTTCTTTGGCTTACCAGATTATCCATTTTTCATTTATCTCCATATACTCACGACAAATTCATTATTTATGTAATTCAGACTCATAGAGCAGCTAATGCTCATTATACTAGACTTTTGAAGGATATTCATTTTGTCCTTAGAGAATATCACTTTATCCATGTTTGCTTATGTACAAATGATCAGATCCAGGTAACTAAGGACAAGTCAAAGTAGCTTTTGACATCACCTGCAGGATTAGTAGACAACGTGACTACACAATCCTGACTTTTGCATCGTTCTACTGCTCTTCTTTTAACTTTATCTGTCTTTTATAACTTAAACAAACGTTCGATATGATTGTAATATGATACTTTATTATGTCTGCCCATGGAAAGTAGCTTTGCTACTCCTGTATCCTTGGATAGACTTACCCCTCCCCTTTATATATCATCATTCTCATGTTTAACTTAAAAAAACACATATTTGTGAAACATTAGACACTTCGTCCGGATATTGGCCTTTCTTTTATTCTTTATCATTAAAGAAAAGTTAAAGTTGGGTTTCACTTGTATAATGTTGTCCAAATAGATTTACATATGGATTTCAACTTGGAAACAATTGATTGTGCGCTGAACTTGACATTAGAAAGATATAACCTCTTTTTTTATGTAGCCAATTACACCAAAGTGGGGTGAAAATTGAGGTTGTAATTTGAATTATATTAAGGCCGGAGCATTTTTTAAAAAGTTTGATCTAAGATGAGGGCAGAATCGAAATCATGAGTCTGATATCAAAGCAATATATAATACGCCATTCAAAAAATTGAGGAAGTGGTCTATTGAGCTTAATTGCAAGGTCCTAACTCAACCACAATAGCCGTGGGCAAAGGTGTTGGAGGAAAAATGTGAAGAAATTTTGAGGATTGAAAGACGCTTAGCCGACGCAACCAATGAAACCAATGAACATTACGATACAACTAACCATGGCCATTTATATCTTTGTCACTTGTTGGCACATTTGGATTAATAGTAATAATTTCTATTTTAGCCATACAATTATTAACCCTTTTCTCATCACCAAAGACATCCAATCCCTCACCATCAACATGCTAAATTATACAGTACACCCAACACGGACTAAATCGTTGAGAGGTAATGTAACCACTATTCACACAACTGTCACAACAAATATACATCCGAAACCTATGACCCTTCCCATTAGTATACGGGATCAACACTGTGAATGCCCAGAAACCAAGTACATAAGAATTGTCATATGTAATTTCAACCCTGTTCGGCTCAGAGCTGGGATCGCTATTTTCTGCTATAGTGCGGGAAACTTTTGTTGCGGCTCTACGGCAACTTCAACTACGGCTTTGGACAGTCACACAACATAAGCACAGAGCTTCCTGATCCACCTCAAGTGGGCAATCAAACATAACATAATGCATTCAGTTCTTTGTACTAACTCTACATTTTTGCTCTCACAGATGTCGGGGAGTGATGACATTGCAGACACGGTGGCACCCATCTTTTTTTTATTTTTTCTATCTATTAGCTGACTCACACTTCGTAGTATTGATTAGGCTTTATAGCACCAAATGAGAGAAGCTAGGTCCTTTAGCTGAATATGCATGTCGTGCACGAATCAGTGGGTACCAGGATTGGGTACATGACAACATCTCGGCTTGTGGCTCTCCTTTACCGCGATAACATAGATAGTAAATAAAATGCCCTAAGAGTCAGATAATATGATGGATGCCAATCTATGTATTTGAATCATGAAAAATGTCATGACCTATAAAATATTATATAACTATTTCACATTCTAATGCCCAACGATGCAATAAATCATTTTAATCAATGTCATTCTCATATTACATAAAAAAAAATGTGGCATCTTTGGTAGTGTGAAACCTTTGGGTTTGGACTTCATTGAGAGTGTATGTAAGAAAAGTTGAATTTTATGAGAAAGAAGAACGTTCTAAAGGTGGTTCCAAAATTTTATGGTGCGTCCCTACGAGAGTTGGATGAAAGTTCCTGAAGTTTATAGGGTACAAACTTTAGTTGTGTGGGAATTTATAAGCTAACGACACCAATAATATAATTGGCTCGAATGTATGGCGTTCCAAATGAGTTTGTCAAAGAAAGTTTCCTTTGCAGATTGGAATACAAAAAATAAGAAAACAAATATATCTTTTTCTAAATATTTGTTTTAACAAAATTTCGTTCACTTCTAAACCTATAATAACGTTTGACAGAGGATTCACTCGGTAGATTAGAATACCAAAACAAAAGGTAGGTGGCAGCTCGGGGAGCCCAAAATTTTCCAATTAAGAGATAGATGAACCACTATTGACTTGCCAATGAATGCCGAATTCTGGCATATAGTACCTTTAAGAATCCCAGTCAGGCCCACAAAAAAATTTCACAAGCAAAAACTTAAATAAAAAAAAAGCACGAGAACACTTATATTGCTTCTGAAACTCATTAAGGGCTTCTTACCCAACTGCCTTTGACAAGGAAAACTAGGTTGAAGTGGTTAGTATCTTTGCGTCTAATCGGCCAAAATTTATTGAAGATATTATCTTGTTTGCGCACACGTATAGAAGAAATTTAAAGAACTGCATGTAATAAACGAAAAGAGAAGAAGACATAATTTAATGAGGATAGTTTTGTTTGCTTTGTTAAAGAGTAAAATTTTCTAACCAGCATAGCAGAATTGTTTACTGAAAATGTATCCCACAAAGGATTCCTTTTTTGTTAGAAACCACATCTAGGCTGATGCTCTGATAACTGCCCGAGTCTTTAACTATCCAAATCGCCAAGTGTTCTTGCAGCATATCGGCAGAGATAATTTAGACTGTTAGGGTTATAATAAGCGATGACTTCTCCAATTGATTCTTGTACTCGAGTCCTCACAGTAGTTATCAAGAAGGAGAGTCCAAGTAACCAAGCTTGGAGAACACGAGGTAATCATCTGTAAAAATGTATGATTTGTAGGGAGACGTTTGACGCTTCGCTACAATTTAAGACATGCAAGTGTTCTAAAATCTGGAAGCTGAGGAGATTAGTTGATAACACTTCTTCATAAAAGCATGAAAAGACAAGGAGATATGTCAGAAGGGGACCATTCACCATGATTATAGATGATGCAGTGGACTCATTTTGTTTAAGAATCATGTCCCTCGCACCGGAGGCGAAAATGGATATAACTATTGTACATTTAAATGAGTGAGCAAACCAAACTTGTAAAGCATTGATCATGAAAAGTAATCATAGGCTTTACTCATATCCGTCTTTAATGGACTAGTCTCTAATCCCTCTTTCTTAAGGGTGATATAGTTGGTAAGCTACCGAGTTATCAAGTTCTAATCATGTGAAATAATCTTGTAAACTCAGTTTCGAAAAAGACTGGCATGCCCGTAATCATTGGGAACTAAAGCTTCTAAACTTCTGGACAAGGACAATAAAAAGTGCTATTTGTTTCGCTTATGATGTAACCAGAGTTTAGAAATAAGAAAAGTTTGGGTTATCTGTTGACCCTCAATGCATCAATGACACAGATACAAAATGTCTTGAATCACGAAAGGACTATGGACTTCGATAGGAGTCATCGGAATAAAAAATTTCTTACTATTTGAGCTTGAATGGATTTGTTTATTTGAGATTTTTGGTCAGATAAGAGAGAAGTTCTAGAGCTCGAATGGATTTTGATGATCGTCGTATTTCGTGTTGAGAATGTTAGAAAGGAAAACATTAGTAAAGCGGCTCTTGTGGAAATATGTTCATGGTCTGAGATCGAGATACCATGTGGGTTTGTAATGGATAATGTACGATTTTTGCTTCTTCAGATAGTAATTGAGTAATGGAAAAATGGACTGTGTTGAAAAGGTTAGAAACCCTAATTATCTCTTACTTCTTTCTATCTCTAGAAAAGCCATCCCTTCCTTCCTCAGCTTCCATGGCTACGAAGATGGACGCTGAGGAAAGAACGGATGGCCCTCCTCCTCTTTTCCTTTTTCTTGTGTCTTCTCCTCCTCTATGAACATCCCACCTTTGCCGATTACATTCAAATCTGTTGTTGTCACCTAACCTTTTATTACGGTTGGTTTTGTCAAAGATCTCCGATATGGATCCGAGATGGCAATATTGTGGCTTGAAGATCCCGGATTGACTAGATTTAGAGGATGCACATTCTTTTCGAGCTACTAATCATTGCGATCACACCTTGGGAGGACCCTCCACTTTCTTTAGCTTTGATGCAATACTATAAGGTGTCATTCTATGCTGCCTTCAGAATTGATTCATGATTTCTTCAAATTTGTGTCAATTTTGCCTTGTTTAGATTATTCCCAAATAGTTGGTAACGTATAATATATACTTGATCCCTCAAGGCTAAGTTGGTCATGTTGTGTCCAGGGCTAGTAAGGTTTTGCTCTTGTTATGTATTTCTTTTTTCTCTTATTTAATGAATTTTTTGTTCAGCAAGAAAAAGAAAAAGAGTATTGGAAAAAAGTATTGAATAATTTAAATTATTTGTAGTCGTTATAACACCTAATTAATTCAAAAATAAAGCGGGCAAGCGGTTGGGGCCTGTAAAAGGGCACATTGCTTCAAAGGCACATGCGAGCTGGTTGGGATTTTATTTTTTAAGATTAAACATGAGAATTTTATATATCAAGCATAGAGTTTGTATCCCCAATTACATGAGTATTACAAGAGTAGTGAGACTCCTTTATGAGAAAACTAAAAGTTAAGGCCCCGTACGCTTACCATATTTGTTTTCTGTTTTCATTTTCACGATTTTCATATTGAGTTTGAAAACATGTTCCTGTACTTTTATCATTTTCACAAAAAAAAATTTAGCTATTTTTTCTTATATTGGGTTAAGTTTGAGTGAAAAACAGGTGAAAACACATTTTAGGTGTTTTCAGTTTTTTGTTACTATTTGAGTAATTTTATCCAAAACGAAAACAGAAAATGGTAAAAGTACGCAAAAAAAAAATCTTTTTCATCATCATTGCTAAAAACAGAAAACGAATATGATAAACGTACGGGGCCAAATATCTAGACATCCATATCGAAAGACAAATTGGGCCATAGGGACCAGTATTTACAATAAAATAACTACATCAGCTCGAATGAGCAGGTGAAAGGCTCTGCCTTCTCATTTCATCTTCAATTTTTTCAAAAAGTTACAACAGCTATTGATGATTGCGGATAACAGTTAATACTCCCTCAATTTCAAAATAATCGCTTCATTTTGACATGACACGCGTATTAAGGAATTGTGTGTGTCTCGCAAATCCTCACTGCTGCCTCAAACCACTGCCCACGGCCATCTCACCCAATAAACGACAAAAAAACTAGCTCCCTCCCGGTCTCTCTATTTCTCATCACACACGCCCACACACACATACATGCATATGTACGCTGCAAGTACCCACCGCCGCCACAAACCACGGTATGCAACACCTTATCGCCGCCTCAAACCACCACCCACAACCGTCTTCACCCAATCAACCAAAGTTGGAAGCATTACCACCAGATCGGAGAATAAAATTGAGTTTTTGAAGAAACCAAACACTTTAACATTTTGTCGGAGAGCAGTTTCGCCGGAGAAGAACAACTGAACGAACCGCGAGGTGACGTCAACCTCGACTAGGCGAACACCCGGCGACTACCCACCTCGCCTAGGTGAATACCTGCTAGACGCTCACACTGCCAAGGCCAACGCCCGACGCCTCTTGGACGGCCACATCACTGGGCAAAAGTCTGGCGAACATCACCTCTACCTGCAACTATCACGGCAAGCACCACTTGACGTCACCACTTATTTCAAGCAAAGCTAGAAATTTGTTGATGTTAACAAATCTGTAACAAATGGAAATCTGTAACAAACTAATGTTAACAAACAAATTTGGAAATTTGCTGATGGAATTGACTGTTTCAGCCGTGACGGAGGCGGTATAAATGGTGCTTGTTAAAGGGTGGTGGTCAAAGTGACCACTGTGGCTACCAGAAGGGGGAGAGAAAAGGCGGAGGGCGGTTGTGCGGTGGTTGAGGAGGAGGAGGAGAGAGAATGGTCTGAAGATTTGTTAATTAGAGAAGGACAAATGTGGAAGTTAACATAAATTTTAGTCTAAATTACGAAATGGTAACTTTTTTTTTTTTGGAGACAATCCAAAAATAAAATATAATCGATTACATTGAAAAGGAGGAACTAATATATATTACATATTTTCAAACACACCCCCTGAACGTAGATAAGTCTCTTACCTTTTCTCTAATACCGGAGTATTAAATATTTTCATTTGGTTATTGGTTGGATACTATTACGCAAATAAAAATTAAATGTCACATGTTTAATCTTGAAAGAGAAATTCACTGTAACTCATCGTGGTAACAAGGGCAAATTGTCTTCCGGATCAGACTTACCATAATTGACTAAGCCATTCTCAATACTAGTCAGCAACATTTTCTAACTATTGTTGAATTCTTCTTGACGTGAACAACCTGTTTCTTCTTCGTACCTGCAATGAAGTAATTTCCAACACCTCTTTCTGCGGCAGATAGTTATAGATATAAGGTTTTATAGTACTTTAATGATAAATAGCAAAATGTACTAGTACAAGCATATAAAAGTTACCAATGAAGTTTAGCATCAATCTCATATTGCAGAGTAGGAGGATTGGAGACAAGAAATTTGCTCAAACACACAACAAAAGGATGGTAATATCACTTTAATAATAACTAGAACAGTCGGTTCTTTTGGTGTTCTGCAATTTTTCTCCTTTAATCTCTATTTATATGTGATTGTTAACAAAAAACATCTGGCTCCCCCAAGGGTGTTTCATCGTAGTTGCACATGTGGGTTGTTCGTCCTGGCAAATTGTCATGGCGTCTCCATATGTTAAAAGGAATGACATTACCTCACCAGAGAACACAGACAGTCCGCTGCATTAGCCACTTTCTTTTTTCCCGCGCAGGGGAGAATGATCGATGTGAATCAACTTTCAGTTTTCATTAATATTCTTTTAGCAGCAAAATCACAATATTCATGGTGACTATTGACCAAGACGTTTAATCAAATATAGATTTCGGCCGTTAGTCATAGAAATCGCATAACGACGATTAATGGTCGTTTAATATAATTAGTAGGATTTTTTGTTAATAATTTTAACTTTATTTTTCTAGCATCACTGCATGAATGTTATTATAGATATTTAGCGACCATTAACCTTTTTTATATGAAAAAGTATAGCAACCTTTGTGTGTGCAGCCAATATTTTTGCTTAAAAGTGCACGTAGCAAGCCAACGCACCCTTATAGCGTTTCTCTTTCTTGCATGGGAGTGGGACCCTGCTATTAGATTTAAGAGCATGTGTGGCGTGACCGTGTGAGGAAAATGAAGCGGGGGAATGCAAGTTTTAAAGAAGGAGATATGCGGACCTCTTGACATCTTCGTTTACACGCCGTTGGATTGTGGGCAGGAATGTATTTCTGAACACATCCGACGGTTCTGCATTGAGGGTGCACCGCGAGACACGGCCTAAGATCCAGTGCAATTTACTTGATCTCTGCACAAAACAGAGACCCACCTGCATTCTATTTCCCACTGCAAAAGCGCGCTCTGTGCATATATCAGCTCTTCTCCTCAATATCGGACCCGGTTGTCGTGATCTCCTCCATCAACCTCCACGCAGCCTCTCTTCCTGTATGTCTCTCAATTCGGGAATTTGTCACTCGCTCTGTTCTGTCAAATTTCTTTCGATTGATTTTTTGCATATTGTTACGATTGTACTTGAGCTATTTTTGCCCTAACTTAACTTGTGAAGAGACACTTGTTTAAGTAATGATTTAGATTTTAGGTTCATTCGAAGTTCATACCGTATTAATTCAACCTAGATACTCGCAAAATGTCAAATGAAGAAATTTAATGGAACTGAGACAATATAAGTCTTTTCGTGAGGTATTATTTGCCTTTCGTGATTATTCAGGTATCGCTGCCTCTAATATTTCATTCACATTGTTGATGTTCTGCATTAGTAAGGTTCCTCTTTCTCCCTATTTTTTGCTACAATTTTGTGTTGATGTTTGAAGTAAGAGAATAGGTACTGTGGAACTGTAATACTATACAATGCATCCTCTCTTCTTGTATGTCTCTCAGTTTGGACATTTGTCATTCGCTCTCTTTTGTCAGATTTCTTCCAATTGACTTTTCGCGAGTTGTTAGAGACTAGAAAACAATACAAAGTCCATCCGACACAATTCCATCAGTTTTATGTCACCATTATCTTAGCTCTAGGATTATCATCCTAGGGCTGTTGCTTTATGTGCATTTCTTTTGAAATGGACACAGCCCTCCGTACACTTCTGAGCTTATTGTCACGGAACGAAATTCTCCACTTAGTCGAACCGTGCGGCACTTAACTATCAAGCCTCTGCTTGTGTGCTAAGTTAGCCTAACCGTAGAGTTGGGCGATGTTTAGAAGCAAATACGCAGTGAAACACAAGAGTAAAAGAATGATTCCTAATATATATTACTTGGAGAAAGCTTTGTACAAGGAAACTTGGATCACACTTGGATGCCTTGGCCAAATGAGGCCTTCGCCTTATATACTACTCCACCTCCTCAACGAATGGTGGAGATTACACTCGATCCTATAGCATGCATTATCCCTCTAGAACTCTCTAGACTATTTACAAGCCTCCATACTATTCTAGACTACTTCTAGAATAGTCTCCTATCTTTCTAGAGTTACCATCACTACTCTAGAATATTCACATATTTTATAAGACACAAATGTGTAGAGATATCTTGAACCTTCCGGAAGCCCTGCCCTCTATTGCCAAGTAAGAGTCCAGTAAGCGTCCCGTAAGCGCCTAATGAGCGCCCGCATGGCGTAACCTCCAAAAATCAGCCTCCTTGGTGAACGGTCCGTGACATTCTCCCCCACCTAATTTGGCGACGCCCTCGTCACAACCTCCTCGTCCACGAGGTCTTCGAACTGCCCGAGCTCTTTTGCTAACTCCCAAGTAGCTTCGTGCTCCGACAATCCCTTCCACTTGACCAAGCAGTGCTGCTTTAGTGGAACACCTCGTCCTCGTTCAAGCTTATCCCCAAGCACGTACTCGGCCTCGCGCCTTCGCAAGACATGCAAAACTTGCGTCGCATCCAAGAGTTTAGCCTCATCGGCTTGACTCTTCCCTTTGAATTTTTGGCACACATGACAAGTCTTGACACACATTTGCACCTCCTTCATTTGAGGCCAAAAGTATGCCATAGTCACCAAGGCATATGTCCGTCGATGCCCTGGATGCACTGTCGACTGAGTGTCGTGACTTTCTCGTATGACCATCCTTCGTAGGTCTTTCCACTTCGGCACGTACACTCGTCCATATTTTGTGTAGAGTTGGCCTCCCTTCACCCGGTATCGTTGGGTCTTCCCACTCTTGACAAGCTGTAGCAACTCCTTGGCTAAGGGATCACGTTGTAGGCCCTCCTTGATCAACTTGATGATCTCCCCCTTCGCCTTCGAAGTAGTCGACAACTTTTCCACCTTTGGTGGCACCATCCCACATGGTGCCACGTTTTGTGGCTTGGTCCCTCGTTCAAGCTTGCCTTCACGATCCACCTTCCTCCTAGGTGGTTGTCGTTTCTCGAACTCGCACGGCACAACGTCCGTCTTCCCCTTAAGGACGTCCTTGACTTCCCTTGATGGCTGCCCTCGCGGCATAGCGTCCTTCTTTCCCTTGAAGACGCCCACCATCTCCCATGGTTGATCACACGGCAATGCGACCTCCTTCCCCTTAAGGACGCCCACCATCCCCTTTGGTGGCTGCTCGGTCGATGATGTAATGTTGTCTTCCACCTTGAGACTCGCCAAGTAAGTACCCTCACTCTTCTTGGCTTCCTCCCCTTCGACTTCTTGCACTAGTCGCATACCCGATAATAGCATAAAACTCGTTTCGGAGTACGTAGAAAGTACTCTAGAGCTGAAAATTCCAGGTACGTGTTCTTTCTTCACTACGTTACTTTTCAATCTTTCTCTACTGTCTTTGGTACCAGAAGGTTTATTTCTGGAAAGAACTAAATGAATTGCTTTTGCTTCAATATTACATTTATAATTATCGAATCTAGGCCTTGTAAATTTGTCAATAACATTTTTTTTTTCCATGCATATGTCTGCACTTTTGTGTTGTCTTCATATGAAAACTTGGTTGTGCGGTTAAACATTTCATCACGATACCAATGTACACGTTTTCGCTTTTGAATATAGATGGCATATTGATGCCCTGAAGATGATATAACAATGAAACCGTCTAAATGCCTTGCTAGTAACGACTAATCACTGGATTAAGTAATATAGTGATGCAAAATGTATTTGGTAGTTATGGAAGGAGATATAATTGAATCTGGAATGTGATAAGAAGAACTTTGGGGAACTTCTAAATTCCTCCGTCACAAACAATCCCAAATGCTGTAGTATAGCTAACCTATACTGCACTCGGGCTCTATAGTTGTTTAACAACCTGTTAGTGCGACTCAAGAGTACCAAACTGTGACAGTGTCACCAATAAACTTAACTGCAGCTATCGCAGAACTTAAATCCCGGCTAAGCTACAATGTACTTGCCGCCAACAATTGCCAAAACTAACACAAACAAAACTAACAAAAGCAAAGGCGACCATAATGAATTTAATTTTATGCTGAAAATTTGAAGGAGATCGATGCTTCGGCCTCGAGAGCTTGATAAAGTGTGGGCGTACTGTAAACTTCAAGTTTACCATATCCTTTTTCGTTTACTTTCTTTCCATACGAGAATGAAGTCCGAAGAACTTCTGAAGGGAAACGATCAGGGTGATGTTCGGTTAACTCTGATTTTTGGGATAATAAAGTGGGTTGCATCAGTTTATCGTCTCTGTTGCAGCTATTGGTGTCACTCTTTGCTCCAAGCAACATCTTACCCCTGCTTGTCACAGTAGAGGATCTTTTAAGATTTGGAGAATACACTCAAAAACAAGATAGCAATTCCATGGAAGTATTATCTTCGGGTAGCCCCTTGGAACTCGTTAGATTCCATCAATTCATTGTACCACGTCATTGCTATGACGGTTGGAGTGAAGGTTTTCTTTTAAGGTTTGCAGAGGTAAAAGTCCTGCCAAGTCTTGAGCCTTAATTTCGACCATATTTGTAGTCTCTAGAGAAGGGTCACACGGATTCTTTGTTGACGAGCCGAAACAGAACAGCTCATTACTGGAGCATCCACAATCCTGCCCTGATTACTTCTGAAGTCGAGAATTTTTAAAGCTCTCTTGTAAGAAAAAGTCTAACATTCGTTTCAGGAAATTTGACTTGGTCCCTTAAATATCAAGTAAAGCACCAATTCTTATGATATTGAGAGGTGCATTATTCAGTTATGGTGCAAAAGAAACTTGCAGATAACATCAAGACATAGCTTGAGAAAATGTGGTCAAAGTTTGAAGGTTTGGCAGACAAAGTCAGTAGGGATCATTGGAAGGGATGTTTCTTAAAAAAGGTTGAAAGGGATCGCAAGATTTCGTGTGCATGGAATGTTTGATGCAGTATTCATTCTAAGGATATCTAAGGAGGGCAACTTTGCACTTCCCTCCTTTCAGTTATTTGAGCTATGAATATTTGCTGATCAACCTTCCCTTGAGGAATATCTCTCGATAATTTTTGGGCAATATGATTATAAATTTACTCAAGCAAGAAGATAAACAATTTGAGTGTATCATATGAAAATAGCTGTAAGAAATGCTTCATTGAAGCAAGTGGGAGACGCAGTACGGGTACGAGCTAAAGTGCCAATTATATATTTGAAGTTGCAAGTGTATATCAAGAGAGTGGTTAGATTAGTTGAAGAATATTGAACTGTTTCTACTACCGAGAAGATAAATTGCAAGGGTAAATGTAGGTGAGCTGAGCTTGAGCTTCCAGGCAACATTAATGAGGGAAACCCAATTTTACGTGGATATAAAGATAAACCTTGGTATCATTTCTCAAATCAACATGTTGTAACATACCCAGTCATCTCCTAGTGGAGTTGATTGACACTCCTCATTCAGGAAGAAACAGCATGTGCATGTGCATGTGCAGTCCTACGGTTTTCTAACTGGGGCAGTAGTTCCTACACGACTATTTGCCTTTAGTTTGTCTTGACCAGGGGATTTGTTGTAACTGGGATAGTAATTCCTACAAGACTAGTTGCCTTTTAGTTTTAGTGTCTTGACCAGGAAAAAATATTTGGTAGTTGTCTAACGCCACGTCTTCAGCATACGTGTTGTTAGCTAGACTACCACTAATATCGCGCCAATTAAGCGAGGTTGGCAAGTCGTGGCACCAATATCCAGTTAGATCAATCCATAATTTCATTTTGAAGTAGCCTTTTATGCTTTAATAACTTCAGTAATGACTCAATCAAGTGGAACTTTGTATGCTGAATTAAGTGAAATTCGGAACACTTGAAGATTTCAGCTAATTATGAGTATTAACAATTTTCTGCTGATTGATACTTTACTAGTCTTGCTCGTCCGCCTTCCCCAGGTCGTCACCGTATAGCCCCGAAGAGGTGAAAGAGGGAGAAGAAAGAAATGAAATGGATTGAAAATTTTAAACCTACAAATGAAAATGGTGGGTGGGAAATTCAGACACAAGTACTTCACATGTTCTGAAGAGTCAATGTGACATAGGTCATGGGACATGAAAATTATCGTTCGCAACACAACTTAAAAGAGAAGACAAAAGAAGTTTTAGGTTTGCTAAACGCGTTCCTGCCCCTCAAAAGCTTACTTCCTATACAGCAAACAACTGGCAGGAATTAACCCCCAAAGCTTCCAACCCCTGCTCTTTGACAGACACATATTACTTCAACAAGTCAACGGCCAAACAGGGCATTCAACTCGTTACCCAAAAGGTTGAGCAAAATATTGCAAACACTCCTGGTAATCGAGCATGCAGGAGAAGACATTGTGCCGTCTCACCGAAATTAACATTCACTCTTCTCCTCCCTAAAAGATTCTCCCCACTCAAGACGTGATTTAGGCCGCGTCACAAGAAAAGAAGCACACTTGAGAGGGGCTGATGAGCTCCAAAATGTTCTTCCACAAAAAAGAGGGACCTTCATCTGACCTCAAGCGACTTTCTCCAAGATTTTGGTATTGTTGCCCTCGGAGATTGTTTGACGGGTGTTAGATTCTGCTATTAACACTTCACATTGGCAGATCTTTCCATGCTAGAACGAGAAGACAAACTATGCAATTTGACTGGAAAGGAGTGGGTGTATACTCAGAGGACAGGGATCCTACGCTGCAATCCGGCTGGGAATGGTGTTCTGTAAGGTGGCCGAAGCAGTATGTGTGTGTGTGTGTGTGTGAGAGAGAGAGAGAGAGAGGGAGGCAACAATACTCAGAGAACGGCTACGATTTGAAGACCCATTCTGAACAACCAGGTGACAAAGGAGGCAATTACAGTTGACTCTAAAGAGAAGCATGCACTTCAGAGACAAGTCTCAACAGACATAGTGATATACCAAATCCATCAAATCATGTCACAAATGGAGCAAGTTCTGAGGGAACCATGGACATAATCCTTCGTAGTCTGATAGAAGCGCAAGGACAAATTTAACTTTATAAGGTCAAAGGTCCCTGCTTCCCTTACTCTTCCGTTCCTCTCTCAATTTTTTCATATTAACATGAATTGCATACTTTTGGAAGGCAGGATATGACAGCCTATTATGTGACATTTCTTTTGTTTCTTTAACAGTCAGTCTTTATAAGATACTCTCCTTCACCCACTTTGAGAAGGCCCAAAAGGATATTTGCAAACAGGAGAGGAGTACTTCTACATCCTTCTGTCTATATTGCAGACTCAGCCGCTACATTCCGCAGATATTGTGTAATGCAAATTCACGAAAACATGATGACAAGCGAAAGTATATACAGCTGATACTAAGAATTTTAATGTCTAATTTATTTTTATTTTTTTTCTCTTTAACTTAGCCTCTCCCAATTTCTCCTGTACAAAATGGTCGAATTATCTTCTTTTTCCAAGATGGAACCACGTACAAGTGAGCATTTACAACTTTTTTTGCACCTAGTGTAAGTTAGAATTTGTCTGAGAGTATTTATACTACAAAAATCCATGTTATTCAACTGTAAAAGAGCATGATAAGAAACGGTTGTGCAATGTAGAAAAACAAGGGGGGTACCCCCTAATAAAAGACGCAAAAACAATTTAAATACTTGTTTGATTGAGGTGGATGACGATAAAGCCTTGGCAATGGAGGATTTCACACATTGCGTAGCTTTCGGCAGGTTCTAAGAACAAACTACAAAGTGGTCAGTATAGGTACTAAAGGTGAAAACGGCTCATTACTTGGAGAATCTGTAACTAACCTTTAAACATCCCTAAGCAACAGGCACCTATGTCACCCTAAATAACCATATCATATCTTGCTTCCTAGCTATTCTAGTTTTATAAATCAAACCTTCATCCCACCCCCGCCATCAGAAAACTGTACAATAAACTTCGAAGAAAAGCTTTTCACCAAAAATACAGAATTCTGAGCAGCAATACTTCGCCTAGGTCCATGTCTCAGGCATCCCACAATCGAACTCTTCTATGCCCCAACATCTTCCAACACACCCTAAACTGGCGCCAAACCCTTTACCTGGATTTCTACTGTTTTAAATGTTGTATTTATAGGTTATTCTTATAATCACATTTAAATAAAATGCAGCTTCTTATGCTTCTACTTGCATGTCATCCTCTGTTCGGTTAGAGATCGAAAACATGGTGCATTCAAAGGGTAGACTATTAGGTCAACAACACACATATATATGATAAGAAATCCTAGTCTTCTGAAACAGGTGCATTGTGTATAACTCTCTATGTGATAAAGTATCAGCAGATGAAACATAAGCAATACGATCGGTGGTGTTCAGTGCTGCTCAAGTGAGGTAAGGAAATGTGTTAAAGCGGATATTTAACATACCATAATAATGAAAAGAAGATTCGATCGAACCATAGCACCCAAAAACATATTGAAACCGATTGGCTGCCCTGTTCGGGAAAATTCCACCACTAATCATACTGAAGTCACATAATTTCGGGTTGTACTCCTACAAAGTTAAAACAGTGAAGTTTTCAACATAAATTTTGTTAGAATACAGGGAAAAGGATAACAAAAAATGCATCAGCATTGTACCAAGAACAGAGGTGGCAGAAGTAACCTCGTCAAGTATTATATGAGAAGCAGCTATGTTTCGAATCAGGAAAGGTTCATACGACGGATTTCGAGCGTGGAATATTTTGAGGAGGTGAGCCAATCCAACAATTACCTTAATTCTTTGTAGCCAATCGAAATTATCTATAAATCAGAAAAGAACATCTCATTAGCAACGATTGTGGTGACTTATCACTGTGTTACGTTATTAACTAGTAGGTCTAGTCCTTCAGAATAGTAGTAATCCTGCAACCCAACAAGCTAAAGCAATGCCAGCCAAAAAATTATTCCATAATAAAATCCAACAAATGAAGCCTTTAGTCTTGTTTAACGAGAATAGACAATTAACGATAGGATCTACACACATTCAAGTTGAAGGCCAACAAATACTTTAACATGCAAACTCACTTGATTTTCTTAAAGCATATTTATTCTGTCTACGTGTAGTTAAAACAAAGTAAACGACACATAGTTTCATATTTGCAAAGAGAACATCCATGTCAGGAACTATTATTGAAAGACAATAACAAAGTTGAAAACGAGTCTCGGGTATCCTACAAAAGCAGGCGAAAATAAGATAAAATTCAGCAGCAGATATCCACATTGCGCTACACATGTAAGAGTGGGTGGAGAGGCTTCTTTGATTTTGGGACTGCTAATATCAGTTTCATCTCATACACTCTGATTCATGGTACGTTTAAAAAGTTATATTTGGATAGAAAGTCTTGTTCTTTTCGATAAATGAAACCACAGATGCATGATCAAGTTCCGGTCATAATGCAGTCTCTCTAATGATGCCCAATGTCATGTTCACATGGTGGTACAACATAATTGCTCCCACACCAAACAATTTTGGGGTGTTGGTTTTAAAAAGGAACTTGCAATTGGGCATACTGGACGTGTATCCTGAAATAACAAAAGAAGGAGAACTTACCAATTTCAAATATTAAGAAAAAGAAACTTGGTGATATAGGGTAGCTTGATACCTACAGCCTTTGAAAATAAAAACTAATGATTCCAAGTATTGACCGCATAGGGAGTCGCACCAAATTTGCTCCCCAAATTGAGAACAAAATTGGGTTACCAGCTTAATTTGTAAGCAGTATAGATGAAGCTTAGGATAGCTTCATGAGGTACAAGAATTTAAGATATCAACTACCCTAAACTAAGGGGACGTCGAAGGTATAAAAGTGCAGGTGCTTAATTGTAAAGAATGGGAAACACCCCAATACTTGTATGTGAAAAAAGGAAGGGAGAGGGGCTTGATCCCTCATATTACCTAGCTTATAAGGTTCAGAACCAACCATTTGTTAGCCACGTTGTCCAATGAAATGACAATAAATCTACTCACTGAAACTCAGATGCAATTCAACATCAAACATAAAATCTTCAAAAATACAATGAGATAATCTAAATCACTGGTTCAGGCATAGCTCGTATAAGTGCGAAATCCTAACAAACCAAATAAAAAGCCAACCAAGAGTTATTGACAAGAGAAGTCGGTAAGTTTCAACAAACTCGCACAGCGTCGGAAATCAGTAGTGCTTGCTACTCCAACAAATGTTAAACAAGAGATTCTTTCTTCTTAGCATTTCATACACGCCAATTCACACTAATTAAGGTAGTCCTTTCCTTGATAAATGTAGTTTTTGTTTTTTTTTTTCAGCAGGTGCGTCTTCGAACCAAGAAATTTCATATAAGAATCATGCAAGAGAAAGAAGGAAAAAAACTATGGATAAGGTATATACCTTTTGGGACGAGGTTGTAGACAGTATTTAGTGATTTAAAATCATAGACAACCCCAAAGTGTTCATCTTCATAGCAATACCCGAACAATCTCACCATGACTGGATGACGGGTCAGTTTTTCATGCCGAAGCAAAACGAGTTCATCCTGAAAGATTCCACCAATAATATAACGCGCTGACTTCAAAACTGAATGAACCCAACCATAGCAAAGCATAAATTAGACAACATACCAACATTCTCAGTTCATTATCTCCTGGATACTGTTTATATAGCTCACTGACTTCCCTTATCTTTACTGTCACAAGCTGTGGCTCAGCACATTTACCCTGGAGAACTTTTCCATGATAAATTTTGCCAAACTGGAAATCCTCAATGTAGTTCTCTTTGCTAAAATTGTCGGTATACAATTCTAAATCCTTGTAGGTTCTTTTACGGGACCAGGTTCCATCATTCTGGCAAACCCGCAACTGCAAAAATATCGCAAAACCTTGTTACGTGCTCACCATGACAATAGTATGGATTAATGGAAAAAAGCCTCAAAAATTCATATGTGAATCTTAAGTTTCAAACACCGCGTCAAGATTATCAATTTTCCATATACATACATGCATGCAGGAAAACAACGTGATTAGACAGCTAAAAGACCCAGGAACTGCATACTTCATCTATAGTTAGTTGCACAAAGCGGGGGCGGGGGCGGGGGCGGGGCGGGAACAGGGGCGGGGGAGCGTAAGCACCAAGAAGAATCTGAGGTTGGGAGCCGCTTGAATAAATAAATGCGTAAAGAGTATTATCATTTGTTTAGTATAGTTTACATAGCCAGCAACAATAGGTAATGAGACTTTAAGGACTTGAAGGAGAGACAAGGAATTGAGTTGAAAAGGGCTTGATTTTCAGGTATTCTCTCACTTGTTCCATGCATCTCTATCCAGCTAACGGGATCGAGTTCCCATATTAGTTTGGGACGTAATCCCATGGAGCTCCTAACATGGGATCACAAAAACAAGTTTCCGAAAAAGAAACGTCACCTTATTAGGAGTTTTCTGCAACTAAGATCTATACTACTTATAATGAAAAGTCATTTTTGAGTGTAATACCCTTTTGGTGTTACACTGAGGAGGACTCAAGTGATGACAAGTGTCCATTTTGAGGACAAAAAAGTAAATTACTCATTTCCCACTCACCACATTTTCATCTACCTAAAAACTCTCCCCACTCCCTCAAATTACGTAACTGCAATTTTCTATCTCCATCTTCATTGAGAAGCTCTAACCTCCAGAAACTACATTACAGGTTTGGATTTTTTTTTTCATCTGCATTGCTTTTTCATTTTAGTAGTAAGCTGTATTTGGCAATAGCGTGTGCGTTTCTTTTCCCCTTCAAAGCATTTCTTTATTTTTCGTCATTACCTCTTTTGCAGGAACCAAACTCTATTTCCCATGAAGAAACCAATCTCTAAAGGTAATTTTTTCTTTTTCCAATTCGTATCCATCTATGTACTTTACACTTTACAGGGGTGATTTTTCGGGCTACCAATCGGCCAGCGGGGTTGGTTGCGGCATTTGGTGGACGGCGGTTCTTTTTGGTGTCTCTCTGTTGGTCAGGCTCGGTTTCAATTTCAACTAAAAAACTTCAGCCTATTCATAATGCTAAAACCTGACAGAGAAGTCCTTGCTGAAGCACATGGGTGATCAAGGATTTCCGCTTATACAGGTGTCTTTATGATATCAACTACAATAGGATAGCCACAATCACCCGTTACCCTAAGAACTACTGGCAAAAGCTATAAGACATGCAACCATTGCTCCACAGATTTAGGTTGCTTTTGATTATTAGGACTCGTAGGCATATCGTGCTCCCATGTAAGTCCTACTGACAATAGTTTGTTAAGTTCGCTTATAATTTGTTTTACTGGGTTATACATTTGGGTTATGCTACGCAAAAATTGATTACATTCCCAAAAAAAAAAATGTAGCAGGTTATCATTGATCTTAATTTTAAAGCTGTTATACTCTGTTTGTTCCTCATTTTGCCCTTAACCTTATACGTACAAGGAGGAAGCTATGAATGACGGGCATGGGAATATGAGGACACGACTATTCTACAAACCCCAGTTGTTTTGTAGAAAAATATAGAATCTTAGTGCTCAAATTTTCTTTCCTTTTAACTGCACATGAAAGGCAATTGTCTCTCTTATTAAGGCCGTGACCTCCCCATGCTCCCAGTAAATATTTAGTGTTCATATTGTATAACTCACTCTCGAGGTCATGGAAGTTTTGCAGCCATGCCAACCTTACACCCCGAAGTCAAGTCCTTGGAGGTGACTTTAGGTGGGCGTTGCCAGTTTCTCACCCTGTTGCATAGATCCTCGAATACACATATTCTATAGGTTATGATAGCTAGTTTCTTGCATGCGGACATTGATGTTCATTCTTTGTTCGATAGTAAATAAATTCTCCATAAAAGAGCTATTGCTATTAACTCGAGGATTTGTGAAGATCTTCCATCATAATGATTCAAAAGCTTCTAGCTAAATGCTGATTTCATATCAACGAATATATACCCTTATTTGTTTCATTGAATTCGGCAATGGCCCCATTCTAGAGGAAGCATTCTTTTTAAGATGCTTAATTACGTCATTTTTTTGCCCTCACAAACGTTACCAATATGACGAGACTTTCGAAAAGGAAGATAGAAGGTATGTTTTCTCTGGCTAATTGTAGTAGAGTTCGATCAACATTAATTATTACAACTTTAATTACAGGTAAACAAGCAATCAAAAGAGATGCATATGATGGCAAGGATAACTGGGTACACGTCAATAGCTATGTATGACTATGCATCAAGACAAAGAAATGATAATCAATTTGATAGCAAACTTCTACACGAGTTCCAGATTCAATTACTATTTGTTGTCCATGAACTTATCAAAACCTGGGATCAAGATTGTTTAATGAAGCTGAGGAATAGAAGTCATCTCAAGGAGCTCCTAGCTTGGTCCAGATAACTAGCTTTGGCTTAATGAACAAGCTTAAAACCTAAGTTCAAGTATAACGTGGAGCAATGGGACCAAGAATAGGAATTACATCAATATCATCCCACTATGACCACACGTTATAGCATACTTCTACTCTAAAAAAGAGAAAATATTGTTGCAAAGACCAAGCGCCACAGAAATGTAGCTGATCATAAAAGTATTTATATATGATATTTTTAAACTGATAGTTATATACCGCTTATGTCAGAGATTCTGTAAGGTCTCTTTCATGCGCATTGTTCTCGATTATTGGGACGACAATATGAGTGATCTGCAGAATTTGTGAGAAAATCTCATAAAAATCGAAAAAGGAAAATGAGAGGATGCTTAGTAAATAAATAAATGAATAACAGTAGGCAGGGTCAAAGAAGTCAGCATTTCATAATTTTATTTAGACTACAAATTGCCAATTCTGAACTAATTGTATTTCAAAATTACAAAATACTCGTCACTTCTATTTGACAAAAATCTTTGCATCCCCCATTATTGCATGTGGTTGTGTTTATGTTAACCATTTCCGGTCACCAAAAGTTTTAAGGGAAAAATCATCCTTAAAGACTGGAAATACCAGAAGGAGCCAGAACCTAATGCTCAACGTGAAATCTAGTGCAAACTACTTTCTACACACATATATGTGGATAAATGTATATACACTGCAAAGAAAACCACCACTCCATCATGGCATTGTGATCATCTATATGGTAATAATTATTTTAGTCTTTCATGGTCAAGAGTCCGTAAATGATGCAATCAAACCAAAAAAAGTCTCTCAAGTTGGAACATCTTGAATAGCTTCCATAGAATAAATACTTTTTCTCTTTCCCTGTGCATGCGGGGGGATTGAAGATTGGATAAACATGGAAATTGGAAGTAACAGAAAAAGAAATTAATCTATTAAATACCATTAAGCTATGACCAAATCCAGTCTAGAAGAACAGACATAAACGGAGACAAGTGTGTGGGAACCATGAGTTCAAGTTCCAACTTCTAACAGAAAACGTAACCATCTTAATTTTCTGGATGTTCATTCAAATTTGTGATTTCTTGCTGTTACTAAGAAGGAATGCGCCAATGAACTTTTGCACATATTTTTAGCAATCACACTAAGTACAATTGCATCTAGCAAATATTTTTGCACATAGATTATAGGAATCATAGCATAAAAAATATTAAAGCTTAGGTTATACGATAATTGTTCCTTTCCTCCATTTCCGTTGGACAAAAACTCTGGATGGGGAACATATACTTCCCGCAAATGGAGCTTGTAAGCTATGTTACATGACTCTTCAAATTGCATGAAGCACGGGTGCGTGTTGTGTTGATTCGTAGCTATGCAATACGTGGGGGCAGACTTCTTTGGTTCGCATGTTAAATACGCAATACGCTAGTGTTCGCGTGTATGATACGCTTTGGAACAATCTATATGATCATGTATGCAGTATATAAACCTAATGAATACTAGTTTGAAGTAAAAAACCATCAAAATTGCCATAAATAATATTTCTTCCATTTAATGGAGAAAATCATTTCAGCATTGATGTTGTATTTTAAAGAAGTATACTTTTACTATATTAATCCCTCTAACTGTGTAATTTTCCAAATAAATGGCCTTAACCGTGTAAGTTCTCTCTCTCTCTCTCACCATTTCCCTTTCCCTTTCCCTCTTACGCCTCTATTATTGAGAAAATGATAAGCTTCCCATAAACAGTAAGTTCTACAAGCTCAATTCGTCCCCTTAACTAAGTAATTATTCTTAACAGGCTCATCCTTTCCGTAATTAACTTCTTCTTTTCGAAATTTTTCGTTTTCTCCATCTACTAGAACTAGATTAACAAATCGCAACTCTTCTTCTCTTTCTCTTCTGGGTACGCTCTCTTTGGAGTACTTGTACATGAACTAAGCGTGTTTGAGGTTGCGAGTAACAGTGCACTGTATGCGCCAGCGAATTAGGTAAGACTGTGCTCGACACTTGGGCACGGGTAACAAGGTAAGTGCTATGTGTTCAACACATCTCATAGGATATGACACTAAGACACTATCTTATAGTATTTCTTCGAATTTGTTACTGCTTTGAGATGATATAAATTTTCAATTAAAAAAATTGCGCATCACATAAAACACCATTTTACCCTAAACAATAAAAGATATGAATTGTTTGTCATATCCCCGTATCTTTAGTTCTGAAGATTAGACGAATGCGACGCCTAGACACGTATCCAACCTAGACACTTGTGCTGAGTCCATTTAAGATAGTGTTAAGCATGATAACACTGCTCGGACCATTCTCTAAATGTCTTAAGTTTTTTGAGCAAATAAACTTAATATGATATGAGACTCTAGTTTCGCAAGGTTTGGGGTTCGATTCTTCCCGCTTGCATTGGTTCACTTTTATCGTAGTGCGATTTGTACTCGTTTATTTGTAAACTTGTTGGTGTTGCACCTCAATGTCTCTCCACGGGCAATCAAGGCCTTGCACGTCACAGGGAGTGTTAAGCATGATAACATTGTCGGGCTCTGTTCCTAACGGCTTAAGGTTTTAAGGTCGTGGACCATCTTGTTGGATACTTTGCTCCCTGTAATCTGCCTAACATGGTATCACAGCTCTCGCTGCGCAAGGTCTAGGATTCAATTCTACCCGCTTACATTAATATACCTCTTGTATTTGAGTGGTGGTGCATCTCGATTTATCTCTTATTGGATTGTCTCTCCACGTGCAGTCGAGAGATTGCATGTGAGGGGGAGTGTAAAACGTGAGAACATTGCCGGGCCCATTCTTTAATAGCTTAAGCTTTAAAAGCAGATGATAACTTAACACGTAGAATGCAAGTAAAGTTGACCTAATAGTCGATTATGTCTGTACATAGATAAAAAGTGGTAACTGGCAAAAAATTGCTTAACATTGTGGACTTGTCATCAATGATAAGTTCCTCTCTCCTAGTCACTCATTCACTTTTTTTTTATTTTTTAGATGAAGTAGAATAGCATAAATAATAAAGAGTTCATCACCAAACGGTGAAATACAAGAAGGAAAGCCATGACTCACAGAGCTTCCGTCAACAGAAATACAAGAGATGACGAACAGAGCAAAATAATTACACAAAAACCAAAACACCCTCACGACACCAAGGAATTAAAGATCCTGTTGCGGAAAAAGTCATGCACCCAGTCCTGGTAAACGGGGATACGTGCATGGCAGGCAAAAGCAGCTAATGATCTGGATTCCTTAAGCTGAGGCGTGGTGGCTCTGTCAACTCTAAACTGATGGAAAAGCTGAAGCACATGGCAAAAGTCGTACATAATGGGAGTAGTAGTGTCAGGGATGTCCTTCAAGTCCGAGATCTGATCCAGCAAAAAATTAGAATTAGTCAAAACATTGATGTGTAATAAATTATTCCGCTTTGCCCACAAGGAAGCAGTAAGTAGGCCTTTTGAAATAGCATGCAATTCGTCGGAAGCTGAGAAAGAAATTGCCACTGTCGCACAACGGAGACCGCTAGCAGTGATACAGTAGAGCCCCAGACCCGATTTGTATGTGACTTTGTTGAATCTAACGTCTATGAACATTGTGAGGGGTCTCGCAGTAGCACAATTGCACGGATGGATGTTAGGCGCCAACTCAACAGGGAGAGATAGGTCAAAATGCGAGGGTTTTGGAGTGTCCGAAGAATGGGTTTTCTTGTAAGCAAAGGCTTTGCAAATGTTATCAGAGAGGAATGCAATATTATGTACGACATCAACCGGTTGGAGCGAGATGTGATTGAAGACCAGACTGTTTCTGTGCTTCCATATTGTCCATAAGGTGGATATAATATGAATCGATTTTGATAGTAAAGTACCACAACAGGCAGGGTTGAGAAGCCAAGATTTTAGCCAATTGCTAAAGGAGTTTCCCACTGTTTGACTATGTAGGTTAGCCAGTCCTCCGAACCATATAGATCTTATTGGTTGGCAAGAGAAAAAGAGATGGTCGGTTGTTTCTGAGCAGTTTTGACAGATAGGGCAAATGTCAGAATGTGAGATTTTTAAGCGGTGGAGGTTGAAGTATAACGGGAGTCGGTTCCACAGAAGTTGCCAAAGGAAGAAAATCAATTTTGATGGGATTGGTAAAGACCATGCATGCTTCCATATTATGGGGTTAAAAGAAGGAGCAGACGATTGACGATCTTGGTGGTTACGTTGTTCTAGGTCTTGAAGGTATAACATGTGATAAGCGGAAGCAGCATTGTAGTCCCCATGTTTGGTATACCTCCATACCAGAGTATCATCAATATCATGAGGCGATATATGAATGGCTTGAATCCTCCTAGCGATGTCGTCGGGAAACAGGGAGTTGATCAAGTGAGAGTTCCATGTATTGTTATGAATGAGATCTTTGACGATAGAGGCTGGATGGTTAGAGCTGTTGGTTAGGGGAATAGAAAGGGAGGGATCCGAATTTGGAATCCAATCATCATTCCAAATCAAGATTCTTGATCCATTACCGACCTACCATCGAAGACCAGATGTAATGACCTGGCGTCCAGCGATAACGCCCCTCCAACCCCAGGAGAAATTTCCTTTGGTTGGACAATTTCTGAAGTTAGAGCGGTTACAATATTTCCCAGTGAGGACTCTTGCCAAAAGACTTTCTGGTTCCTTGAAAATTCTCCAGCTAGTTTTGGCAAGGAGAGCAAGATTGTGTAACCTGATGTTCTTGAAACCTAAACCACCTGTCGATTTTGGAGCACAGATGGCGTTCCAGTTTATCCAATAAACAGAGGATGAAAGATTCGTCCCCGTCCACCAGAATTTACGCAGGATCGAACTAATGGATTTGCAGATCAGCTTTGGGAATAAGCAGACCTGTAGATGATAGTTTAGCAGGGCCATAAGAACTGAAGAAATAAGGTTTGCTCTTCCAGCTTTGTTTAGAAAAACACTTTTCCAACCTGCGCATCTTGACTGGATTTTACTCACTAGGTTTTGAAAGAAGAGGCGTCTTTCAGAAATAATATCCAATGTGCAACCCAGATAATGTCCGAAAGATTTGGAGATATGAAGACCTAAATCGTGCGCCCAGAGAGAAGCTAACAGATCGTCGGTATTAGGGCTGACCGTGAGAGAAGATTTGAGAAGGTTAATTTGTTGTCCCGAAGCTTTGCAGTAATTTTCCAGCTTTGATTTGAGGGTCAAGCAATTGTTGGCAGATAACTTAGTGAAAATAAGGATGTCGTCCGCAAAGAAGAGGTGGTTAATTGGTGGGCTGGACCGACCCACCTTGATACCTGGGATCTGGCCTGCGACTTGAGCGTTGGAAAGAGAGGCCGAAAGAACTTCCGCACATAAGACAAACAAATAAGGAGACAGTGGATCTCCTTGCCTTAGGCCGCAAGACGGATAGAATCTTCTAGATGGGGAGCCGTTGATAAGAACTTGGTATGAGGTGGTGGTCACACATTGCATAATGAGACGGGTAAGGTGGGAGGGAAATTTGAATTTCTCAAGCACTTCTTCAAGGAAATTCCAGTCTACTCTGTCATAGGCCTTGCTCATATCCATTTTAATAGCTCCCAGAAATGATTTTCCTTTTTTGTTCAGTCTGATTTTGTTCGTAAGTTCTTGAGCAAGAAGAACATTGTCAGTAATATGTCTACCACCAACATAGGCATTCTGAGTGTCAGAAATGAGGAATTGAAGAAGAGGTTTTATTCTGTTGGCTATAGTTTTGGATATGACTTTGTATATGGTATTGCATAAAGAGATTGGTCTGAAATCCGCTGGTTTAGAAGGGTCAGCGCACTTGGGAATCAAGACAATGAAGGAGCTATTTGCCTCTCGAAGCATGTGGCCCGATCTAAGGAAGGACAATGCTGCTGCTATGATAGGTCTTGCCATAAAACTCCAGCATTTTTGATAAAGAATTGCAGGTATACCATCCGGTCCAGGAGCTTTTAGAGGCTTAATCTGAAACAGGGCTAGTTTGATTTCGGCCGCTGTGAAGGGACGAGATAAGACATCGAACTGGGAGGGATTAAGCTGTTTGGAGATTTCGTGGATGCAAGACGGTGACGTTCTACGATGGGAGCCTTGTGAACTGTAAATCAGTGCAAAGTGTTTCAGAAAGCAATCAGTGATGTCAGCGTGAGAAGAGTGGTTGCAACCATCCTAGTCGCTGATATTTATGATTCGATTTCTGTTTCTTCGGATCATAGTAGAGGCGTGAAAAAAATTTGGTATTTCTATTTCCTAGTTTCAACCAGGAAATCCTGGATTTTTTAGCCCAAAATATTTCTTCGCAATCCAAAAGCCAATCTAACTTTACTCTTTCTGACTTTTCTAGAACTTGAGCGTCTGGGTTAGGAACTAAGGATTGGAAGTGTGCTATTCGCTGAATGGAATCTTTGATTTGAAGATCAAGGCGTCCAAAATTGCTTTGGTGCCACTTTTTTAAACCTCTGAGCATACGTTTTCCCCAAGACATCACTTTGAAGAGGGGCGAGCCCTCCACATTATTTTGCCAGGAGTCCAAAATCACAGCAAAACCTTGCGGATGATTGAGCCAAGATGCGTCAAAGCGGAGAGGACGCGGGAGGAAAATATTCACTGGAGAAGTGTCAAGAAGAGGAAGTGCATGATCGGATGATTGAATGCCAAGGTTCTTAACATACGCTTTGGTAAAGAAACTGATCCAGTTGGGATTTGCACAACATCTGTCTAGCCTCTCATAAGTGCAAGAGTGACCATCTTGATTGTTAGTCCAGGTATAAGCCGGACCTATCCACTTGATATCGATGAGATTGAGATGCTGTAAAAATTTATGAAGATATGCATGTCCGGGGATGGACATGAAATTGGGCCCGGTTTTGTCGGCTACACAGAGAACTTGATTAAAGTCTCCTATAAGTAACATCGGAAGCTGAATACCCGAGAGAATTCCAAGGATGTAGTCCCAAGTATGTTGTCTTTTGGCAAGATCGGGGTTCCCATAAATGAATCCGGAAACCCACGGGAGAGTGTTACCAGACTGAAATTGTACCAGTATAAGGTTTTTATCGGAATATAGGATAGATCCCGATATGTCATTTGTCCATCCAACCCAAAGGCCCCCTTTGGTACCAAGTACGCCACCGGGATCCGTACCCGCAACTGAAGAGAACCCTAGATTGGCAAATTTAGAAGATACGAAACTGACAGGTTTTTTTGTTTCTTGAAGAAATAAACAGGAAGGTTTGTGCTCCCGAGCCATTTTGATCGCTGCTCGAACTGTACGTGCTTGGCCAAGCCCGCGACAGTTCCAGCTAATGATTCTCATTGAGGGTGAAGGGGTTGCGAAGGGGCAACACCCGAAACCCTCGAAGAGTAGGAAATGGGATCAGAGACACGGAACAAACAAAAAGGGTTGTCGCGCTCAAGCAATGATCTTTTCTTCTTTTTTAAAAAGAAGACTTCTGAGCATAAGCTGTCAAGAAGTGCACGATTTTCCGATAAGGCCGCGGGAGACGGCAGAAGGTCATTGGAATGGAATTTTCGTCTTTTGACAGAAGGAACGAAAGATGATATAATTGAGGGAGGTTGGAAATAAATAGAATCGGGAGGGCGAACCAGAAGGGGCTTAGAATTATCTACGCATGTATGTAGGCACAATTTCTTTCTAGCAGAACAAACATGAGGAGCATCATAAGCAAGACACCACCATTTTCTCTTGTGTTTCTTTAAAGCATGCATAAACAAGAGACGGAAAAAGAACATGGCAAGATGATTATAAGATTCTAAGGGGAAAGCAGATAGAGAACCTGGATAAGGGGAGTCAACACCAAAGCCATTAAGTTTCTGTTTCTTGCCGAATGGCTCTTCAAGATTAGCCCTATTCTCCAGCTCTCCTCTTTTGTTACCTGATATTTGCTTAGAGATTTTATAACCATTAATCCTCATATGAAAAGCTGGTCTATACAGTGCCACCGTTTGATTGGCGGCGACACCATGAGATGTAATGGTTTCAATATCCGAGAAGCTGCACGAGGAGGGGGCATGCTGGGTTATGGTGAGAGTAATATCCTGTTTCAGCCTTAGCAGAAGATGATTGTCAGGTGCTATAATGGAAGAAATGGATGGAGCTTTGGCGTGAGAGAGGGCAACTTGCAGGAGAGGTTGTGAATCTGCTTCAGGCTTTGCAGTGCATTCCGAAATAATCCTTTGTTCCCAGCAATTTGTAAGGATGTTAGCAGGTGGGCTTGTAACTATGGTTTTTAAGGAGTCATGGGCTGAAAGAAGGTGAAAGGGACAGAAGTCTTGGGCTGCCATCTCATGATCTGAAGATGTAGTGGACTCTCGACCATAATTAAATAGGAGACTGGATCCGTAAAGGACTTGCTGGGCTAGTAACTTGAGCCCATCTTCAGGGAGGCTTAAAATGAGCTGGGCCAGCTTGCATTGCAAAGTGGGCTGCTGGCTTGGCGAACTGGAAAGGCCCATTTCGCTGGACCACTTATTCTGGATTGAATATCCAAGTGAAGGCTCAGGATCCTTTCCCACCACAGAATACATCTTTTCGTTTGTACTTGAGCTGGATTCGGCTCCAACGGCAGGTAAGATCTCCAGGGAAGGTGAAGAAGATTTTGGCCAAGATTTGAGAAAGTCAGATGGTATGGCCTCCTGAAAAGGTAACGACGTGGCTGCCTGATAGCTCCATATTTTGCGGGGAGTAGTTGCGGTAATCATAGATGTCAGAGAATGGTGGTCAGGTGAGCTCGGCGCGTGGGCAACGGGTTCTTGAGGAATAGTTTCAGGGGAAGATTTCGGCGAAAGGAGCGCTGTTTCAGCGTCATCGGTGTCCTCCGGTGGTGGTTCGTTGCTGTTTTGGCTCCCTCCTATGCTGATTTCCTCTGGTTCAGTGGCGTCTTCCATGTCGTAGTCATCTTCCCAAATATTTTCTTCATTCCAGTTCCCGTTATTCCAGTTACCGCCATTGAGGTTAACATTTAATTGTTCCAAATCCGCCATTAGGTCAGCCATATTAAGGGCCTGATTTTCTATTGCAATGATTTGCTGGGCTTCATCGATATTACCTACGGCGTTGATATCGGCGATGGGGAGTTCTTGGTTGAAGTTAGCATTATGAGGTTGTTCTTGATCATGGTTGGCGTGTGAATTGTCAGAACTAGCTTCCATATCCGACAGTGGTGAATTGGGTGCCGTTGTGAAGGTATCGTCGTCGCTGGAAGGTGGAGTCGGGTTAGGAGAGTAGGCATCATAAGTTTGGTTGAGATGAACACCAACATGGTCCCTGTAGATGGATATTCTCGAAGTGCGATTCCAGTCCGAGTTCGGGAGAGCTCGCATTGATTGTGCAAATAACGGGTACCCTTCTGCGAAGAAGGTGGGATAGAGATTTGGTCCGGGAAGATGCGCAGTTCTCCGAGCAAGCGATTCAATAACTTCAGGTATAGAAGACTGACACAATGTATTTTCGTGACCGATTCTTCCACATCTAAAGCACGCAGTGAACACTCTTTCATACGTGCACTTGAGGAGTTGAACTCCCATGTCATCCAGAAGATGAAGGAAAACGGCCGGAAGCAAGGGGTCATCAACATAAATACGGATTTTGATCCGAAAATAATCTGTAAATGTGGTGCACCTGTCGGACCAATCTATTGCTAGCAAAATTCCTGCGGTTCGACCAATCTTTTCCGCAAGATAATAGTGATAGCAGTCATTGGGTACATTGTGAACTTGCATCCACAGGTCTGCAGAAGGGAACTGGACCGTTTTGTAAATAACATGAGGGAACCATGGTCTCAGCAGAAGAAGAGCTCCGAAGAAGTTCCAAGGACCATGTGTGAGTACAATGTGTGCATCAGAGTTAGAAGAAAACTCGAACAGGAAGATATTGGGTACTTTGGTTACTATAACTGGACCATCAAGATCCCAACAATCGTTAACCCGAGATTGGATTTTCCTTTGGGAGAAGAACCGAGAATCTTGAAATTTTCCAAGGAGCAGAGATTCTTTCCCAACACAAGCTAATCTGACTAGGTCTTCATTCAGAGGAATGAGACATGATCTTAGGTTAACAGGATTATCCTCTCTGAGGTTGCCTTCCGGTTGGTACATCGCAAACTGCAGGATGAAGTAAAGGCAACTTACAATGAATGATTGGGTATTCAATATTGGAGACAAAAGGCTGAGATAAACTTGCAAATAGAAGGCTGCGAATTGAAGGCTTTCAGGCAAAGGTTGGTGGAGAGGTCAGAGGGATTTCGGGGTCAAGAGGATTTGGGTTTGCTGAAGTAAACATCTTTGTGATTCATGTTGAGGATGGATTGTATGGCAAGGACTACACAGGTGAAAGTAGAATCCGGTACAACAGTGGATAACCAGGATGGGGACTGTAAAGAGAAGCCAGAGAGAAAAATGTTTGCTACAGTACATTCACTAGACGAGTTTGTTTCTTGTTTGTGACAAATAGTCACTCATTCACTTAGGACACGCTTACCCACACAAAAGAAGTCAACTCTGATATGCACCATCTCATGAAAATAAGCTCCAGTGCACTCAAATACTTACTAGTTCCGTTAAAAAGTAAATTCCATTTTAATGCAACCATATATCTTGCTAATGAACCATGCTAAAGTAAAGACAACAGAAGAAGGAGGCATGGAATTTTCAACGAGGGCATCATAGCCCTGATGTTTACATGCTTCAACGAGGTGCATGTTCCATCACCATATGTAAGATGCCAAATAAGACAAGTAAGGCACTGACAAAGCAGCTATTTTTGTAGTAAGAAACCTTTTCGTACAGCAGAACTATATAAATATAAGTGTGTAAAATAGAAAAATGTGCTTGAGCATATATTTTTTGTGCATCTGGTCCTACATGTACCCCAGCAACAATATCAGTACATGAACATTTAAATCTACAGGTGCCCCAGCAAAAACAGATACTCCTTACATGTGCCATATAATTGACATGGAATCGGGTCTCAGAAAAAATAAGGATAAGAAGAAAACAGACTTGACCTAGCATTTCTCTGTGGATTTTTTCTTTGACATTGTAAAAATTCCTTTAATCTGACACTAGATTTGGGTTTCTTTGTCTCAGTACCTTGAGAACTTGACATGGCCGTTTACCAGCTGCAGTCATTTCTCTTATTATAAGGACCTCTTCCTCGGTGAAGGGGTGGTCAAAAATATCTGTTGGAGGTCCATGGTTATGCTTCCCATGCTTAACAGTGAGTATCCACAAGGCATCGTCTTTTTTGCCCACAACTTCAAAAGGACAATTTGTAAGGCGAGAAGGTGCTTTCCTTTGACACATGTTTTTTCCAGTCTTAAGTCTCTTACGATAGACACCACGAAGATCACAAGAAAGGGTAACATATCCATCCCTCGAAGAATCCCTGATTAATACCATGTATATCTGTGCCAGGGCATTTCACGCACGTGTCTGAGAAGGTCTTCCAGGGTCTGGAATGGTGGAAGCATCTTATTCTGTTTTTGTATAAGGATCTTGGATTTCCATCAAGACAAAAAAAGGCAAATCCTAGACAAGAGGAGAAGTATACTTGACTTTACACGGTGTGTGCTAGCACGAGAGAACCTACACACCAGATCAGAAATAAGAGCTTTGCTGTTGTTCATGCCAGAATGACCTTGCATGTCCTGCAAAGTACAATTTATCAGAGAAGATTTTAACAATATTTCATGCTATAATTTCAAGGCTCCAATAGTACCACATGCATGGGTATGGGTAATTTTATGAAGTTCTTTAGATTTGAGACCTGACAAAATTGCGGCACAACCCAAGATTGAAAGGGAGCAAGATGAAGTTGCTAGAGGAAACAATACTAAGAATGCCAATTTTAACTCGAAATAACATGTAGGCTCAAAAGTTATAGTAATAAAACTGTAGAACTAGAAGAATTTCACTTCTAGATCTAGTAAAATACGGTCACTAAGCTTTACCCAAAATACGACCTCTTCCCATAGATGCACAAAAAAAAAAGGAAAAAGGATAACTTATATCCTCTTTGTGTACTCTCTTCCTTGTGAATGTGTGAATGTTAGACCTCGTAATTCCAATGCAAAATCATCCCTTACAAAAAGAAAATGAACTTCTACTAGCAAAGGAGGCAAGATAAGAATGACACCAAAGACTAGTGTATAGGACTTAAAGAGAGTACGTCGGTACGATATGCTAACTCTGCGAGCCATGTGACTGAGGAACAGCAAACTAATCATGTAAGTACAGAATCAGTGAAATGGAGTGGCCCTTAATATCTAACCAGTGGCAACTTTTGAATCTTTATGTACTGATGGACATATTGCCGCCTCTTACATTCTATCCTCTCTTTCTTGTTGCCAAGTCTAGCGTCAGAAAAAGAATAAAGTTGCAGTACCCCTTAGATCACCAAGCACCTTATAATATATATGCATCAAGTCATCAACTGCGTAGTGTTTCCAGATGTACTTCCACCCAAGGCCCAAGCTACTCCGACTCGATTTGTAATTCAATGTTCTCCAAACGCATATCTAGCCTCGAAGCTAAAATGTGCACTCTTCGATATCTCTTGACCTTCAATGTTCTCTACGTCTCAAATTCATTGCTTAGACTTATTGAAGTTATATACCCCATACTCAGGACGAGTCCTACAATAATCTCTGCTTTTATGGGGACTTATCTTGAGTGCACCTAGTCAACTCATCCCAAATCAAGGCCAAACGATGACGACTTAAGCCTAATCCTGTGTTACATGGACGGACGCTGTACTAGTGTCCACGTCAAATACGTGCCCAAGTGTCAATTTGTCTAATTTTTAAAACACAAGACCCGGGAACACGGCAAAATATTCATATCTACTATTACTTTTTAGCTACCTCCAAGCTAGTGTGGTGTTTTAAGTGCCGAGTCTTTGACACGGATACTCAATGCGTTCTGAAGAGTCCATACGACATAGGCCTAATCAACGATTGGAGCCTACATAGTAAGCCTACCTAAGCAAATGACGTCTAGGACTTCCATCAATTTTAGGACAATGGAATGAAGTTAAATTGTTCGATCAGCAAACAACCTCAACAAGTGTGCTAAAATAGATTACTCGAGATTCCAATAGTAAGCCTTCAGAATTTTAGGCTCTATGTTCTGAGTTCTCACCAAAAATTGCAAGCACATAAACGAATGATGTTTAGAAGCATGAAACAAACAAAAGAACTCGTGATGGTTCAGCTAAACTTCGGGAAATGTTATCGTAAAACGAAAACTCACCATCACATACACATACATGTGCAAAAGACAAGTTAGAAACTAGTACTACGGTAGAAGAAGAGTAGCTCCCTGCTCTCTCTGTTTGACAAAGATGATGGCGGAGTGCGGCGGTGGTGGAAGGCAATGGAGCAGAGGAGTGGAATTGGAAGTGGAGAGCGAGTCTTTAAGAGGGAAAATTGGAAGGTGGAGAGACTCGTTTTGAGGGGAATTTTCCAAGGAAGCAGAGTTGGGTATTTGTCAAGGGAAAAGATTTCGCTCCAACCTGCAACGTGATTGTATAGCGACAATTAATGGTCTCAAAATATTTATAATGATTTCTATTTAATAACGTTAAAAAAATATTGTTGAGAAGTGTTGTTAAAAGTGATATTGGAAAAGGTACTTAAAATATTAGTTACTGTTAATTGTCGTTATATAATTTTTTTTTAAATCTGGGTAATTCAAAACCTTTTCTTTGCCAACGAGTGTCCCTGAGAATCCAAGGAAACCGCTTTATTTTCAAAGGCATTGTCGTCTTAGTATCTCACCCGCAGCTCTATCAATCAGGTTGTTGGAAGTACATTAAAAAGTCAAGTTATCAGTAAACTACATTTTTTTTATTAAGAGGAGAAATATTTAGCGAGAAAAATGGTAGAAAAACATATGAGGGGGGAGAAACAGTACTAACTAGGTTGAAGGAATCTTTCTTAACAGTCGCTATATATTTTTAGTAGCTTGTATTAGTGACGCTAAAAAGATGTTATTAATTGTCACTATATACGGGATTGCAGGAAGATTCCTACGACCCGAATATCAGCCAATTTTTTTTTATTCTTTCAAAGAATGATAAGTAATCTCATATTAAACGTGCGGAACTGAAAGTCTAGTCCCCATTTGTGACAACAATTCATACTAGGGAAACAAAGCCTAATTGCCTCACAATTCACGATCGGGTGAAGATATCCCATATGGATTAACATATGAGGGATGAAGATATCCCAATTCATATATTCTTCCCAAGTTTAGTTTAGGGATAATTACACTTATGTCCCTGAGGTTTAGGGGTAATTACACTCAAGGACACAAACTTTCAAAATGTAACACTTATGTCCAAAAAAGGTTTCAAATGTATCAACCGTGTCCAACCGTCAGGGTTCCGTCCAAAAAGTGTACTTTTTTTATGATATCATCAATACGTATTTTGAAAATCCCAACTTTACCCTTATACTGTATAGAACAGTATAAGGCCAACAATTTCTCACGTGCCAGGCATTTCCCTCTTCCAATTTCAAACTGTACTTGTTAACTCAAGTGGGTATTAAACAAATGGACAGAAAGGTGAAATTTGGACATTCTGTGCAATTGCAAAAGAAGAACAACGAACCCTATGAACGAGTGAGGCAAATTTGCTTGAAGGACTAAGCACGAAGGTGGACAGCTTGGATTCCGTGTGATTCCGCAGTAGGATATTCAAAAGCCGCAGCAGATTAAAGGTAAACTGAGCTAACCTTGGGTTACGAAATTAGGGTTTATCAAATTTAGGGCAAAATTTGGGTGTACTTCGAAATTAGGGTTGTCAACCCTAATTTTGGCTTTGTTGTCGTCGTTAATCCCCAAACATCTACTGTTATACATGCATCTATGTCTACTGGTATATATGCACACCAGATGTTTGTTAAAAGTCCCCAGTGTGTTTTTCAGATTTTTCATGTTTGTTACCTAAGCACTTATATCCTTTTCATTTGCAGATTGTTCATGTCAATATCCAGGTCTTCTTCAAGCATTGGACGTAAGAGGTCGAATCAACCATGTGACCTGAACTATGAGGACAAAAATTGCAATTGTGGACAGAAGGCTTTGATTAGGGTTTCATGGTCCAACAATAACAAACAGAAGCTGTACTACACATGTCCATTCGGAGAGTGCAACATGTTTGCATGGTGCAATCCTACCAATCTTGGCCTTCTTGCACTCCAGCTTGGCACCCAGAATGTACCTGAAGCCATGGGTCAGTTTGGTGGTTCAATGGAGCATTATAGGCCACTAGTTATGAGGGTTGACAGCTTGGAGGAGATCATCAAACTGTTGAAAATGGCTTTGATAGGCTGCTTCTTGATGTGTTTATTGGCCATTGCCATTGGAGTGAAGTAGTAGGGTTTGGGCAGTTTAGGGCTGTATTATGTAATGGTTGTTCTTGTTTCTTTAGTGAAGTAATTTGTGTATGTCAAACCTTTTATTTAGTGAAGTAACTTGTTGTTTGCAACAAATGTGCACAGAAATTGAACCAAAAAAAACCAAATGTGCACAGAAGTATTTACAGTAGATATTGTATGGTGATTATTGCAAAGATGTCCAAACTTCAACATTTGTGTAACAGTTATATCCAAATATCAAGCCAGTCGTGTAACATTTATGTCCAAACTTAAATTAACATGTATCATCCATATCCAACACTTACCAAACCTGTAACAGTTAACTCCAAAATGACAACTCATTCTCAAACTCTTTCTCATTGTCATACCCAAACCAACATTGCAACAACAATGCAACTCATAGCACAGGACTGTCAAGTCCAAAACACATCTTTCATCCAATATAAAATACCATATCTAAATTCATCTTGACATCTTTCATCCATTATAAAATGTAATTAACATCCCTAAGCACAATTAGCATCCCTGAGCAATTACAGTCATGTCCAAAAAAGACTGCTAATTACAAAAGTTTACACCTTAAGCACATTTACAAAAGTTTACACCTAAGGTCTGGAACTTGAAGGAGCAGCAGCTTGGGAGATTGAAAATAATGTAACATTAATGTCCAAATAACAAGAGCTTTATAACATAAATGTCCAAACATCAACAAGCATGTATCATTAGTGTCCAAACATCAACACTCATGTATCACTAGTGTCCAAATATCAACAATCATGTATTAATAATGTCCAAAAGTCACCAATCCTGCAACAGGGGGCAGACACAACCCATTCTCATCCTAATGGCCAATTGTACCCATCAATTCTAACAACATTTACAGCCCTGAATACAGTCATGCTAAAAAATACTGCCAAGTCCAAAATGACATCTTTCATCCAATTACCCTAAGTACATCCCTACGCAATTACAGTCATGTCCAAAAAAACTGTCAATTACAAACTTGGATCCCTAAGCACATTTATGTGGTGGCAGCAGCAGAAGTGGGGGCAGCAGCAGCAGAAGTGGTGGCAGCAGCAGCAGAAGTGGAGGCAGCAGCAGCAGAAGTGGAGGCAGCAGCAGCAGAAGTGGTGGCAGCAGCAGCAGCTCTCCTATTTCCAGTTCCCTGTCATGTAAGAGTGCAAAAATCCCTTAGAAAGAAGAAATGGAACATGAAAAAATGATTTGCAAAATTGGTGAGTCTTAGTCATACCCTTGCCCTTACAGGAGCCCTTTGGCATGTCCTTTTGTTGTGTCCAAGCTCTTTGCACACTGAGCACCTAAGTGTGCTTGACCTGTTTTGACTTGGTCTTGGCTCATCTTCTTGCCTTTTTCTATGCTTCCTAGGCCTGCCAGGCAGCCTTCTCAGAGGTGGGGGTAAAACAGTTGGAGGAGTGATGAAAATATCAGGCCACAGCTTCATGTCTGGTACAGGATGTATCATACCCTCATAGGTCTTCAACATTTTGTCCTTGTGGAAACAAGGATCACAGAAGTCCTCAAGCATACCCCTTCTGTAAGATATGCATGCAGCAGCATGCCTACAGGGAATCCCAGTCACATCCCATGCCTTACATTCACAGCTCATCATCTCAAGATTAACAATGTAGTTGATGGTAAACTCACTAACTTGAAATTCATTGTCATCAGCTGCTAAAAGTGTACACTTTCTACCATCCTCTCTATTCTTGTTCAACTTTGCCAGAACATTTGGGGGTACAATAGAGTCCCATGTTGATACTGACTGTAACCTCATGTGAAACCTGCCCATCAATTTGCTCCTTAGCTGCTCCACCAAGCTCAATATAGGCAGATACCTCAAGTCCCCTACCCAACTGTTGAAGCTCTCAGTGATGTTATTTGTGATACTATCACACCTTGCCATTGGATCAAACCCACTCCTTGTCCATGATGATAATGGTAGGTTAGCTAGCCAATCATGAGCTCCCCTACTCTGGTCCTTTATTTTTTCCATTGCATACTTAAATGTTTTTGCATTATAAGCCCTAGCAGCCATCCAAAAGCTATTTCTCAACAATAAACCAGGGTGCTTGGCTTTGAAATTTGCATATACATGCCTGCAACAGTGCCTATTGTAGACATTTGGGAAGATATGGTTGATTGCCTCCCCTAACCCCTTCTGCCTATCAGTCATAAATGTCCAAGGCTGCTCATCCCTGCCCTCCCCAATTTGGCTTTTCAAATGGCCAAAGAAAAACTCCCAACTGTCCCTGTTCTCACTCTCAACAATGCCAAATGCTACAGGAAACAAGCCATTGTTCCCATCAATAGAAATGGCAGCCAACAGTACACCTCCATATGTTCCTTTTAGATGGCATCCATCAAACCCTATCCATGGCCTACACCCTTTTAAGAATCCATCAATCATAGCAGGAAATGTGACAAACAACCTTTTAAATGAAGGTGGAACTGACAGGTCAGGCCTATTGTATTCTAACTCCAATACTGCTTCAGGGTTTGTCCTCTTAACCATCTCTTTATACATTGGAAGCTTAGCATATGACTCTGCATTTCCTCCATCTATCTCATCTAATGCCCTCTTCCTGGCCCTATACAACTGCATTCTACTAGGTTGCACCCCATACTTCTGCATTTCTGCCATCATTCCAGCAATTTTGATATTTGGATTTGATCTAATGAGATCTATGAGCTTGTTAGCAATCCAAGGTGATGTAGCTTCTGGGATTCTACCTTCTCTAACACAAGTGTGGGCTGGTCCAATAGACTTAATCTTGAAAGTTGTTCTATCAGGGCATACAGATGCATGAATTTTCCAAGGGCAGTTATCTCTTGCACAATGTCCACTTACTCTTACCAAATCACTCTTATCTCTGACCAATTTAAACCCCTCTTGTATCACATAGTCCTTCAATGCACTTCTGAAAGAATGCACATCCTCAAATATCAGGCCTACCTCAAAACAATCCTGCCCAGCAGTTGTCTTTTCAAATACCTTTCCCCTCAGTTGTTCAGTTCTATCCTTCACAACATCAACACTGGAGTCACTGTCATAATTTGGTTCACAGTCATCACTCCCTTCATACTCAGGCATATCATCCTCATACAAACCCACCCCATCACTACTGTCACTTTCCCCCAGGCTAACAGACTCATCATCACTATCCTCACCACTGCTCAACCTTGCACATGTTTCATTAGTATCTTCTTCACTGCTTTCCCTGTCTCTTGTCTCATCCCTTTCCTCCTCACTACTCACCATGTCCCTTGTTTCATTTACATCCTCTTCACTGCTCTCTATGTTCCCTGTTTCAGATATATCCTCCTCCCTATTCATTGTTTCAGTAATATCCTCCTCCCTATTACTTGTTTCAGTAATATCCTCCTCCCTATTTCTTGTTTCAGTTATATCCTCCTCTCTGGTATTTGTTTCATTTGTATCCTCTTCCCTGTTTTCTGTTTCAGTTATTCCTTCTTCCCTGTTATCTGTTTCAGTTATTTCTTCCTCCCCACTTGCTGTTGCAGTTATTTCCTCCTCCCTACTTGCTATTTCAGTTATTTCTTCCTCCCTACTTGCCATGTTCCCTGTTCCAACCCTATCCTCATTGCTGCTAACCCTGGGCAATGTTTCAATTACAATTACATCATCATCTGCTTCCTCAGCTTCATGTTCAGGAGCAGCCTTAAGTTCTAGGGTCTCATATACTATTTCTGGTATTGCCTCCACAGCAGATACATACACATCTATCAGTTTGAACCTCTTGTTTAACCTAAACATCTCCATTAAACTCCTATCATCTACGATGTCAATGCACATCTCAGTCCCACCCACTAAAGCACTCATAGCAAACATAACACTAACATTGCTCATAACATCACTAAGTCCCAGATTACATATGTCATCTAGCAGGTCTATGTAACTGTACCTATCTGGATCAACGTTGGGTATAATGAACTCAAACTTCTTGTCATAATGTACCCTAAGATCATGGTAAAGAGAAGCCATATCTGAACCTGGTATAGGATGAAAAGAAAATACTCCTAACTTTAAATACATATGTAAAGGGTAAAGAGTAACATGTAAGGACAAAAGACTGCATACACAACGATATTACGGCATCATTTGTCACTAATTAAGCTTTTTTCAGAAAAGCCCCAATTTTTCATTCCCGCAAACTACTTAACCTAAACAGATACATCAAATGCATGAGGAGAAAACATGCTACACAACATACAACCCACTACACTTTTAATTCAAGGGATATCTTAAGTGCAAAAACCCTAGACATCCTTAGATTTGCATGATAGCACAGACATACGTTTAAATCGAAAAAGAAAACCCTAAACCGTAAAATTCAAACTGAGCAGACGAAGATCATAACATGCAGTCATCAACTGGGTGTTGATCTACGAGAAAATGAGTTTTAAAAATGGCTAAATTTTGCAGAACAAAACCCAAACACAGTGTATTCACGTTCATACAAAACAACGTAAATGGCTAACAGATGGGTTCGCGATTACTAACCTTAAATTGTTTCTAGCACAACTTTCTCACGCCGACCACGACTTCAATCTTCCACGAACTAGGGTTTTTTAGTGTCTGAGAGAAGAACAGACGGGAAACGAGGAGAGAGAGGGAGAGGGAGAGAGAGAGAGAGAGAGAGAGGAGAGAGAAAAAGAGATATAATAAAATGACACGAGCTTCCACTTTCCCGCTTTTTGTCTCCCAAGGGCAATTCAGGATTTCAACTTTTATTTAAGGGCAATTAGGTCTTTTTGTCAAAACCGTTATGTATTTATGTATTCCGTTTGGTCAAAGGACATAAGTGTAATTATACCAAACTATTGTCCTTGGCTGTAATTATACCCAAACCTCAGGGATATAAGTGTAATTTGCCCTTTAGTTTACTTCCACAAAGTCACAAACACATGCATTAAGTTGGGAGTTCTTTCAATATGCAAGATAATAAAAAAGGGTCCCTCGTAAGGTTCGAGTGCTGGCGGTGCAGTCGACCCGGGCTAGATTATGGAAGAGGTGAGCGCTTCTTCCCCCTGTTCTTGCCTCTTGGCCTCGTCTAATGATGAACTGTCAAACCTCTTGAATGCGCCTTTTGTGTACAATAAATTGGACTCAGAGACCCAATTGCATTGCCTTATTTGCGTCCTAATGCAACAACCCAAGCTTCAACACTCGCCTCTGTAAAAGCCTTTGGCTTCGGTTCTACCTGTCTTCCACGTCCCATGCTTGAAGGCACATTGAGGCAATTTATTGCCATTTTGCGAGAAAGAATCCAGCTGAATTCCCGCGGCCGAAGCATACTAGGAATGGGGCCAGGCCGGGATGGAGCTGAGAGCCCCTGTTGAGGGGAAGATGGAGGTTCTTGTCCATCCGAGTCGTATTTGGTGGAAGAGCAATTGCATGCCTGGACTTTCTCATATGACTCGTGAAAGCCGATAAAAGGTCTCTCTGGTGGCATTGCATGAGTAGGCCTTGCAAACAAGAACGGACTTTCTCATCCACTTCCGATAAGGGCCTGGATTAAGCACCGAAAAAGAACTTCCCGCGACTACCAGTCACTACCGTACTGCAACTTCCCTTGAATTGGGAATAGCTTTCTCTGCTGGACTAAATTCCTCCGACTATACTTCTAAACGAAGGTGGTAAGACTGCAAACAAGCTGAATCAAGACTCCAATTAAGAAAATCATCTTGTAGCGCTTCTATAAATTCCTGAAACAGATATAGACTCCATTATCTAGGGCCACATTGCCACAGAACAAGTGTATTTGGAGAAAATATTTAATGGTTGTCTAACACCACGTCATCAGCTTACGTGGTGTTAGACTACCACTAAAAATTTGCCATTTAAGCAAAATGATCAATTAGTGGGATAAGGACAAAATGATCAATTAATTAATCAATTAATTAGCAAATCTAACCATGGTCAACCACAACCTAGTGAATATAAACCTTGAAGATTTCATATTTTTACCAAAAGTTTAAAACTCCCGCCTACCAATTTTCTACAATCAAGGTATTTTCAATCCTCATCATTCTCATTCTCGTAGTCTCATTTTCATTTTTCTCCTTCCAACCCTCTGTTTTCTCTTTTTCTCTTTTCACGGGATGAGACAAATTCGATTGAACTTGTCGACATTAACAAAACAGAAGGCCTTAATAAATGGGAAGGAATTGGAAATCCTAACACCCAGAAAGAGGAACTTTGTTTTAGTATCAGTTTGGTTTTCATCTTGTGTTATTTGCAGAAACATTTTCCCCACAACATATGTAGATTAGGATTGGTGGACTACGTAAGATGTAATCTGAACATGAATTATCTGTTCCCTTGGAATCACTTCATTGAATCTTAACTTGTAAGCTTGTAATCAGATAGTCGCCTTGTGACTTCTTCTTTATACAAGTCCAGGAGAAAACAATGGTGCAAGATGAGTCAACCATATCCATTCCTGAAAAGGATGAACCTCTGAACATAGAGTAGCCCATTGCAAGTACCGCTCTGGGAGTCCATCAAGATGATAAAAGTCATTCAAATGAAGAACAAAGATAAGCTAAAGAATTGTGGTAGAAATGACTAAATCTGGTCTTGGACTAACTCAAAAACATTTCTCACGCTTTTTTAGACAGTATTTAGGCTCGCCAAATGGCTACAACCTGTGAGAGTACATAGAATTTACAGAGTATTCCAACAGAAACATTCTGAATAGATAAATCGTTATTGTACATGGGATTACTACAAAAAAACTTGTATCCTAAACAGATCTCAAAACTTGCAAACTGGGCGTGAATGCTACTGCTTCTGGAATACCAATTGTTTTGATCGGCGTTGACGGAAGTTCCATCACGGAATACATCAGATCTAGCCATGAACTACTTCTTCTCGAACACTAATTCGATGATGCAATTGTCAAGCGAGAATATGGTGATAAACCATAGCTATGGCGGTGGAAACTCGTACCCATACCAGTGATTTGCAAGAAATCCGAGAAGAGATTGTTTCACAGTCCATCAATCTCGTGTGGAAGTCGTGATCAAGGAACTCACAAGATCGGGTGTGTATCTGTGGGGAGAGAGGGATGGGCCTGGAGTGGTGGCTGTTGTAAGAATATGGAGATTAGGGTTGCAGTTGTGGCTTATGTATTTTGTGTTTGTTTTTTGTTTTTCTTATAATTGCTAACCATGGTTAAGATTAATATTTAATTTTGTCCTTATCCCACTAATTGATCATTTTGCTTAAATGGCAAATTTTTAGTGGTAGTCTAACACCACGTAAGCTGATGACGTGGTGTTAGACAACCACTAAATATTTTCTCGTGTATTTGGGGCTCTCCACACCGCAGGTGGCAAAGTCCCTGCTGAGTCCAACCTAAATTCTAGTCTCTGTTTATTCCGACAGGATATTTGCATCTCTTGCTAATCCTCCTCAACATGCAGACAAGTCGCCCTAAGACCTGGCCTTTTCACAGCTGCTAAATTCGTCTATATCACTGCAAATCGTATAGATAATTAATGAAACATGATAATGGTGGTATTACCAACTATAGAATCTTAAAGTTCTTTATGCACTGCAAACGAAATAAGAAATGCCTTAGCCTAATGGATTTTACAAAATTGGACTGGACTTAATATCAAAATAAATTGTATAACCTAGAACTTAAATTTGAAGAATACTTTCTGCGTTTATAGAGTAAAGGTTTCAAAAGGAACTAATCTTCGAAATATTATATCCCAAATGCAACGTTAACTAACCGGTGAAGGTGAAGGTGGTGGTCTTGGCTCATGGGCATTTGGACATGGTGATTCCGATTCTGTCTCTCCCACTTCAGTCCCCGAATCCAGCCGCCTGTTTTAATGATTTCTAAAATTCTCTAGTGTGAAATGGGAAAAGCAAGACACATGACTTAGGGTAAAGAGTTGCTGGTGATGGACACTGGTGGTGGTGGCGGCGGCGGTGGCGGCGGCGGCGGTGGCGGCGGCGGCGGCGGCGGTCGTGATGAGAAGTCGGTACCGGTCAAGTGGCAGAAGATGATACTAAACAGTACAAGAATGGCCAAACATTAATACTTAACTAATCCCATTTCCCAATCAAACACAGTGGTCCAAGCACGCTAAAGAATATCCAAGCCAAACATGATCTCGTATCTTCCGTCTTAACTCTTTAACGAGTATCTAGTTGTTGACTTCACATCCCGTTTCGACACCAAAGAGATGGCTATCACCCCTGACCATCACACTTATAAACACACAACAAGGGATTCAAACTAATCTCATAGGAAACCAAAAAGCACATTTCAAAACAACAAGAAAATCCCCTAACAAGAATAAGACATCAACCGTCGCATTCAAAACGTTAAGTTCACACTTCAAGTTCACAAAATAAGGCCGAGTCCATACACAGCTTGCTAAAACTGGCATCATGGTAAAACATAACACACATCTATATACATACATATATAAAAGCACGTATGGGCTTAAATGACTAATTTTTTCTTTCTTTAAAGTACCCTTTTCTAATTGATATTTACATAAAAGATTAAGGGTGAGTAAGGGTGTTTTTGACTTATAACAATTTTTTTTCATTATATTATATACCCTTTTTAAGTTAGAGTGTTATTTAAAAATGAGGGTATTTTTTACTTCTCATAGGATATAAAGCCTATTTCCTTAAAATACCTTTATTGGGATATATGTTTTGGTTAGAGTTAAGGATTGTTTTGACTTTTAATTCGATGACAACTTTTTTTTCCATTAAATACAGATTTCCAATAAGAGTGTGACTAAAAAATAAGGATGTTTTTTACTTCTCATATGATAACAAGCCTCTTTTGTTAAAATATCTTTATTGAAATATATAAGTTTGTTAGAGTAAAGGGTTGTTTTGATTTTTATTGGAAAAAAAAAAAAGAAGCTCTATGAAAATTCCATAAAATCACCCTTGAACTCTTGCATGCTCTCTAATTATTGAAAAAATCTTATCAAACCCTACCGCCCCCATTCACGTCAAAACTAAATTACCTTAGAGTTATTACATGTTTTCCATCATATTTGATTAAAGAAAATAACTTGCAGAGAACAGAGTTTTTTATAGACTTTTTAAAAAAATGTATTATATTTAAATTCAATTGAATATTTTATCAGAACCTCAAACCTTTTTAAATTTTTATTTCATATATGTATGTTGATGTGTATGCTACAGATTTGAATTATTCTGCATATATAAAGATTTAATACAAACATATTAGTACATTGAAACTAATGTAAACCTAAGGTTTAATTCTAGATTTTGAATAAGGATATTGGTATAAGGAATCGCAGTCGTAAAACTAGAGTTTTGTAGAATTTTCTAAATGCATATGTAATCCTGACCGGAGTTCAATGGCTAATCTTTTTTCCCCCCAAAGATGCCCTTTTTAAACTAAAATCTTCATACAAAATTAGTGTTGATTAGAAGTGTTTTTTATTTGAAAGTTTTTTCCCCAAACTAGAGTGTTGTTAAAAAAATAAGGATTTATTTGGCTTCTCTTAGGATATCAAGCGTCTTTCCTTAGAATACCCTTATAAGAATCTATGCTTTAGTTAGAGTTAAAGGTTATTTTGTCTTTTAGTAAAAAAAATTATGAAAGCCTATAAAATCACCCTTGAACTCCTGCATGTTCTTTGATTATCGAATTTTTTTTATCAAAACCTACCGCTTCCATTCACGTTAAAGCTAAATACCTCAGAGCTACTGCATCTTCTCCATCAACTTCGATTAATGAAAACAACTTGCAGAAACCAGTATTTTCCATAGCCTTTAAGAATAAACATAATATACCTACACTAAATTGCATATTTCGTCAGAAACCCAATCCTTTTCTAATTTTGTAAACCATAATTGTATGTTGATGTGTATGCTACAAATTTTAATAATTTTGCATGTATATATATTTTAATGCAAACATATTCATACGTTGAAACTATCATATAATTGAAGTTTAATTCCATATTTCAATTCCGGACACATATTGGTGTAAGAAAGCTATCGTAAAAACGGAGCTTCAGAAATTTTAAATACATATGAATTGTTAGATCATACATCTCTGCTCTTAATTATAGCTTGAGTTCGTGGCTATTACATAATCTTATATTCGTATTAGAGTTATTGGAATACCCTTATTTACATGACAACATATCCTTCATATGGTTATTTACTTTATATGATCTACTGTATCCCGAAATATCGTATATTTACATGATTATATATTATTCATATAACTATTGTCTTCGTATGTTTCACTCTTATAAGTGATAGAATTAAATGAAATCCAATTGATAAAGATCCAATTTATTTCGGGTCAAATGATTAATTTTTTTTTTAGCCTAAAAACTCTCCAAGTTTTGATACACAAGGGGTTAAGTAATTATAAAAAAAAAACTCTTATACTATTCTTTTCAAGTTTAAAAGTTTTTTAAATATTTTGACTTTTTAAAAGGTCGGACTAAATTACTGCCATTTTGGCTAACTTTAAATATTTTAATGCTAAAGAGGTTCACTAATGCATCTTTTAGTGACAAGAGACTATGAATATAACCAAAACGGGTAAGGACTGTCCCAACGTATAAAGTAAACTCAAGGGACTAAAATAGCTAAACATTTTTTTCATAAAAAATTACCTTTTTTAAAAATAAAAGGTTTGCAAAAATAAGTGTATTTTTTACTTTTAAGAACGTGAGACTAAACTATTTTTGGCTAAATATAAACAATTTGCTATTAAAGAGGTTAAAAATTCACTAATGCGTTTTTATGTGACAAAAATGTGGGAGTGGACCTAGCCTATTCTTATAAATATGATGCTAAGACTCTGTTCACCTTTAAAGAAAACCCTATCAAACATAAACTTCAAAATTATCAACATCTAATTAACCTATATCCCCGAGATTAGGGTGAAATTACAATCAATGACACTAAGTTTCAATCGTATTAATCCGTGAAAAAATATAATTTTAATCTATAAGGTATATGCAATATAAAAATTTACAAATCCTAATTTTACAAATTAGGGTTTCAATCCAGATTCTTCCCCCGTCTCACCGCCACACTTTCCTCGGCAAGCATGCAGCCTGAAAGTTGGCAAACTGGCTCAGCTCACCCGCCTAATTCCGGCGGTGGCGAATGTCGGCCTCCATGTTATCCCACCCCATCCGGCCGCTTCCACCACCGTAAATGTCCTTGACAATAGCACAAACATGAAAATTTCAAAGCCGCCAAATCAGTCATAAGTCTGTAACATTAATTGAGTGTGTCTGTTGGCATGTTAACTAGAGGTGTGGTGGGTCGTAGAAAGCTGATTGATGGTGATTATGGTTTGTGGAGGTTGATTTGAGGCGGTGGTGGGTCATCTGGTGGCGGTGGGTGAATTAGACATGTGGTGGGCTAATTGGACGCAGTGGTAGGCTGATTAGTGGTGGTGAAAGGTTGCTCTGATGGTGGTTAATGGAGGCGGTTGCCATGGTGTTAGGGAGTAGTTTGAGCAAACAATAATCTTGTACATCTTCTAGATTTTAAACCTCAAATTCATTTTTTTCATTTTTGTTCATTTGGTTTGTTGAATCGTGATGGTTTGGTGCAGGTGATTGGAGTGAGAGAGTTGTGACAATTTATTAAGTAAAAAGGCTGGAGAAAGCTGAAGAACACGATGATGGTGTGACACGATTGTGGTTGTGGCAGGTTTTGTGTGTGTGTGTGTGTGTGCGCGTGCGTTGAAGCTGAAGAAGTGTAAAGGGGTGATGGTGATGGGGCTGTATGGTGAGATGGAGTGACGAGAAATGATATCTAAAGAATTTCATTCATAGAGAAATTGTGCATAGAGAAAGAATATATATTGGTTCCATTTGCATTCATGCTCTAGCTTCTCTACAAGGTTTTGTTATGTTTGAAGAAGGAACTCACTGCATGATCAAAACCCATCCTATTCTATTCAATATGGAAAAATCAGAATTACACCAATCATGATGTTTTGTAGTATCATGTTTTGTAATATCATTTCCTACTATTTTTTCAGTGAACAGTGACTGCAGTTGTATTTGGAGTTGGCATGTGGACCAGCTGGAAGAGCTTGATTTCTCGTATTTGCTACTTTCAAGTGATTGAACGTTAACGTGGTGTAATCTATTTGAACTATTAACTATGATGTAGTCTATTTTGAACATTAATTTGAACTACGTTGTAACTTATTTGAACTATGTTGTAAGTTACTAATGTCTTCTTTAGGATTTTTAGACATTAATATGATATGATGTGTATAGTTTATTTTTTGTGACACAGGTGCAAGTTTTGGTGTAATACATGTTTAAAAAGTGTGAAAAGTGTGAAATATTTGCTAAACCAAACATAACAGGTCGGGTTCGGGGCAGGGCGGAACGGGGCGGGGGCGGGGTTTCCTAAAACCACATAGGATTGGGGTATGGTATGTTACATGCATAACCTGGTCCGGGGCGGGGCGGCGCAAATTTCAGTGACTAGCGGGGCGGGTTCGGATTTTAGGAAATCCGCATCCAACCCACCCCATTGCCATCCCTAATACTAGCATTCAAGGATCGCCCGATCTCGAACGAGACATAGGCGTCAACACAAGCGTACTGAATCTGATCAAGGCTCAGCCAGTCATCGTCCCAGTCGCTCATCGTAACCCACTTCGGCTTCACAAACTCCTTGCCCAGAACCCTGGCCGCCAAGCCCACCAACCCAGCAAAACGCAGATGATCCAGGCCATACTCATCCGCCGCAAGATCACGCAGATCAACGGCATTTGCCACCTCCAAGCCACGCTCACTCCTCAACTTGTCAACGTCCCTCTCAATCCCAACGCCCACGAACGTGTAGTCTTGGTCAGCAAGGAAGTCAATGAGGGATTGTGGGATTTGGGGGGCGAAGAGGAGTTGGAAGATGAGGCAGTTGCGGCCCACGCATAGCTGCAGGGTGGCGAGTGGGTTGTTGATGTTTGGGCCGGTGTTGGGGCGCCACTCGACGTCGAGGCCGACGATGAGGCGGTGGAGCTTCTGCTGATGGAGGGCCTGGATGTCGGAGATCCACGTGTCGACGATGCAGGGGGTGTGGGTGACGAGGGTCTTGATGGTGTTGTCGAAGAAGGTGACGTCGTAGAGGCGGTAGGAGTTGTAGGGTAAGCCCAGGTCTCGGATGGTGATCGCCATGGCGGTTTTCTGGCAGAGAGGTGCAGTGAGAGGAGAGGGTAGGAATTTGAAAAAAATTAATGAGGAGTTGCGGAGTTTCAAATTTCAAGGCAACCGTTACCTTTTCTTCAGTTGATTACATCGTTATCTCCCGCTTGCCAAATAAGGTGTGTGGATCGCAAGCCAATTGGTCATACTTTAGCATCTTCCTTTTCAATATAATCTTTCTTCGGCTTTAGCATCTTGCTTATTGTTATCTCCCTCTTACTTCGGGATTTGGATCCCTTGCTTTAAGTTACAACAGAGGATCCAAATACCTTGCTTCGTTATCTTACACTGTTATCTCCCTCTTGTTTAGGCTTTAGCATCTTTCTTTTCAATATAATCTTTCGGCCATACTTTAGCCAATTGGTCCCATTTGTACTCTACCAGGCTTCACGACACATATGTCCACTCTAGCACTCCAGCTCTCAGACCATGAATGTTCGATTTTGGATCCAATGATTTAAAAAACTAGTATAAGTCCGTGGCTTCTCACTAAAAGCTTAAGTGTCGATTATAACAGAAACATTAGTCACTTTGTCCGGATATTGGCCTTTCTTTTATTCTTTATGATTAAAGAAAAGGGAAAGCTGGGTTTCACTTGTAAAATACTGACCAAATAGATTTACATATGGATTTCAACTTCGAAACAATTGATTGTGCGCTGAACTTGGCATTTAGAAGGATATAACTTCTTTTTTTAATGGGCGAATTAGACCTATATCCCTGAAGTTATGGTGTAATTACAATCAAGGACATTAAGTTTCAAAATGTAACATACCGTGACCAAAAACTTTGAAAATGTATCTGCCGTGTCCATCCGTTCCAGATCCATTAAAAAATTGCACTTTTTGGCTGATGTCATTCGTGTGTATTTTCTAAATGCCAATACTACCCTTATATTGTATATACATAATAAAAATTGTTTTTTTAATTAGGGTAAACACCTAATTTTCAAAAAGTTTCTCTCCCCCAATTTCTTTAGAAACCCTAAATCTGAAATTGCCGCCAGCAGTCCCTCGTCCCCCGCCCCCGCCGCCGGCAGCCTCCCTCGCCCCCACCACACCGGCAGCCTTTTCCCACACCACCCCACAACGCCAGTAAGCCCGTCCCCCACCCACACCGCCAGCAATCCCTTCGTAAACCCACGCTGCCGGCAATTCCTTCGCAAATCCACGCCGCCGGCAGCTCTCTCTAAAAACCTATTTCACCTCAATGACAGCCCCTCCATCATCCCAAACCTCGCTGGCAGCCCCTCCCCTTATCCCACACCGGCGACAGCCCCTCCATCATCTCTTTTCGCTGGGCAGTGGATGGCTGTTGTGGCAATATGCCGTCGCTGATGCCATAACAGTAAAGATTACTCCATTTTTTGTTTCAGTTTTCCTCTCTTCTTGAAATTTTATTCTTAAACTTCTTCTAAATGTTCTTCTAAATTGTCACTACACAAGATCTTCAATTTTATTCTGCCGCCATCAAA
>JAVXUO010000398.1:0-141476 GCA_033065855.1 Escallonia rubra | reverse complement strand
GAAGGCCTTAATAAATGGGAAGGAATTGGAAATCCTAACACCCAGAAAGAGGAACTTTGTTTTAGTATCAGTTTGGTTTTCATCTTGTGTTATTTGCAGAAACATTTTCCCCACAACATATGTAGATTAGGATTGGTGGACTACGTAAGATGTAATCTGAACATGAATTATCTGTTCCCTTGGAATCACTTCATTGAATCTTAACTTGTAAGCTTGTAATCAGATAGTCGCCTTGTGACTTCTTCTTTATACAAGTCCAGGAGAAAACAATGGTGCAAGATGAGTCAACCATATCCATTCCTGAAAAGGATGAACCTCTGAACATAGAGTAGCCCATTGCAAGTACCGCTCTGGGAGTCCATCAAGATGATAAAAGTCATTCAAATGAAGAACAAAGATAAGCTAAAGAATTGTGGTAGAAATGACTAAATCTGGTCTTGGACTAACTCAAAAACATTTCTCACGCTTTTTTAGACAGTATTTAGGCTCGCCAAATGGCTACAACCTGTGAGAGTACATAGAATTTACAGAGTATTCCAACAGAAACATTCTGAATAGATAAATCGTTATTGTACATGGGATTACTACAAAAAAACTTGTATCCTAAACAGATCTCAAAACTTGCAAACTGGGCGTGAATGCTACTGCTTCTGGAATACCAATTGTTTTGATCGGCGTTGACGGAAGTTCCATCACGGAATACATCAGATCTAGCCATGAACTACTTCTTCTCGAACACTAATTCGATGATGCAATTGTCAAGCGAGAATATGGTGATAAACCATAGCTATGGCGGTGGAAACTCGTACCCATACCAGTGATTTGCAAGAAATCCGAGAAGAGATTGTTTCACAGTCCATCAATCTCGTGTGGAAGTCGTGATCAAGGAACTCACAAGATCGGGTGTGTATCTGTGGGGAGAGAGGGATGGGCCTGGAGTGGTGGCTGTTGTAAGAATATGGAGATTAGGGTTGCAGTTGTGGCTTATGTATTTTGTGTTTGTTTTTTGTTTTTCTTATAATTGCTAACCATGGTTAAGATTAATATTTAATTTTGTCCTTATCCCACTAATTGATCATTTTGCTTAAATGGCAAATTTTTAGTGGTAGTCTAACACCACGTAAGCTGATGACGTGGTGTTAGACAGACTAAATATTTTCTCGTGTATTTGGGGCTCTCCACACCGCAGGTGGCAAAGTCCCTGCTGAGTCCAACCTAAATTCTAGTCTCTGTTTATTCCGACAGGATATTTGCATCTCTTGCTAATCCTCCTCAACATGCAGACAAGTCGCCCTAAGACCTGGCCTTTTCACAGCTGCTAAATGCGTCTATATCACTGCAAATCGTATAGATAATTAATGAAACATGATAATGGTGGTATTACCAACTATAGAATCTTAAAGTTCTTTATGCACTGCAAACGAAATAAGAAATGCCTTAGCCTAATGGATTTTACAAAATTGGACTGGACTTAATATCAAAATAAATTGTATAACCTAGAACTTAAATTTGAAGAATACTTTCTGCGTTTATAGAGTAAAGGTTTCAAAAGGAACTAATCTTCGAAATATTATATCCCAAATGCAACGTTAACTAACCGGTGAAGGTGAAGGTGGTGGTCTTGGCTCATGGGCATTTGGACATGGTGATTCCGATTCTGTCTCTCCCACTTCAGTCCCCGAATCCAGCCGCCTGTTTTAATGATTTCTAAAATTCTCTAGTGTGAAATGGGAAAAGCAAGACACATGACTTAGGGTAAAGAGTTGCTGGTGATGGACACTGGTGGTGGTGGCGGCGGCGGTGGCGGCGGCGGCGGTCGTGATGAGAAGTCGGTACCGGTCAAGTGGCAGAAGATGATACTAAACAGTACAAGAATGGCCAAACATTAATACTTAACTAATCCATTTCCCAATCAAACACAGTGGTCCAAGCACGCTAAAGAATATCCAAGCCAAACATGATCTCGTATCTTCCGTCTTAACTCTTTAACGAGTATCTAGTTGTTGACTTCACATCCCGTTTCGACACCAAAGAGATGGCTATCACCCCTGACCATCACACCTATAAACACACAACAAGGGATTCAAACTAATCTCATAGGAAACCAAAAAGCACATTTCAAAACAACAAGAAAATCCCCTAACAAGAATAAGACATCAACCGTCGCATTCAAAACGTTAAGTTCACACTTCAAGTTCACAAAATAAGGCCGAGTCCATACACAGCTTGCTAAAACTGGCATCATGGTAAAACATAACACACATCTATATACATACATATATAAAAGCACGTATGGGCTTAAATGACTAATTTTTTCTTTCTTTAAAGTACCCTTTTCTAATTGATATTTACATAAAAGATTAAGGGTGAGTAAGGGTGTTTTTGACTTATAACAATTTTTTTTCATTATATTATATACCCTTTTTAAGTTAGAGTGTTATTTAAAAATGAGGGTATTTTTTACTTCTTATAGGATATAAAGCCTATTTCCTTAAAATACCTTTATTGGGATATATGTTTTGGTTAGAGTTAAGGATTGTTTTGACTTTTAATTCGATGACAACTTTTTTTTCCATTAAATACAGATTTCCAATAAGAGTGTGACTAAAAAATAAGGATGTTTTTTACTTCTCATATGATAACAAGCCTCTTTTGTTAAAATATCTTTATTGAAATATATAAGTTTGTTAGAGTAAAGGTTTGTTTTCATTTTTCTTGGAAAAAACAAGAAGCTCTATGAAAATTCCATAAAATCACCCTTGAACTCTTGCATGCTCTCTAATTATTGAAAAAATCTTATCAAACCCTACCGCCCCCATTCACGTCAAAACTAAATTACCTTAGAGTTATTACATGTTTTCCATCATATTTGATTAAAGAAAATAACTTGCAGAGAACAGAGTTTTTTATAGACTTTTTAAAGAAATGTATTATATTTAAACTAAATTGAATATTTTATCAGAAACTCAATCCTTTTTAAATTTTTATTTCATATATGTATGTTGATGTGTATGCTACAGATTTGAATTATTCTGCATATATAAAGATTTAATACAAACATATTAGTACATTGAAACTAATGTAAACCTAAGGTTTAATTCTAGATTTTGAATAAGGATATTGGTATAAGGAATCGCAGTCGTAAAACTAGAGTTTTGTAGAATTTTCTAAATGCATATGTAATCCTGACCGGAGTTCAATGGCTAATCTTTTTTCCCCCCAAAGATGCCCTTTTTAAACTAAAATCTTCATACAAAATTAGTGTTGATTAGAAGTGTTTTTTATTTGAAAGTTTTTTCCCCAAACTAGAGTGTTGTTAAAAAAATAAGGATTTATTTGGCTTCTCTTAGGATATCAAGCGTCTTTCCTTAGAATACCCTTATAAGAATCTATGCTTTAGTTAGAGTTAAAGGTTATTTTGTCTTTTAGTAAAAAAAATTATGAAAGCCTATAAAATCACCCTTGAACTCCTGCATGTTCTTTGATTATCGAATTTTTTTTATCAAAACCTACCGCTTCCATTCACGTTAAAGCTAAATACCTCAGAGCTACTGCATCTTCTCCATCAACTTCGATTAATGAAAACAACTTGCAGAAACCAGTATTTTCCATAGCCTTTAAGAATAAACATAATATACCTACACTAAATTGCATATTTCGTCAGAAACCCAATCCTTTTCTAATTTTGTAAACCATAATTGTATGTTGATGTGTATGCTACAAATTTTAATAATTTTGCATGTATATATATTTTAATGCAAACATATTCATACGTTGAAACTATCATATAATTGAAGTTTAATTCCATATTTCAATTCCGGACACATATTGGTGTAAGAAAGCTATCGTAAAAACGGAGCTTCAGAAATTTTAAATACATATGAATTGTTAGATCATACAACTCTGCTCTTAATTATAGCTTGAGTTCGTGGCTATTACATAATCTTATATTCGTATTAGAGTTATTGGAATACCCTTATTTACATGACAACATATCCTTCATATGGTTATTTACTTTATATGATCTACTGTATCCCGAAATATCGTATATTTACATGATTATATATTATTCATATAACTATTGTCTTCGTATGTTTCACTCTTATAAGTGATAGAATTAAATGAAATCCAATTGATAAAGATCCAATTTATTTCGGGTCAAATGATTAATTTTTTTTTTTAGCCTAAAAACTCTCCAAGTTTTGATACACAAGGGGTTAAGTAATTATAAAAAAAAAACTCTTATACTATTCTTTTCAAGTTTAAAAGTTTTTTAAATATTTTGACTTTTTAAAAGGTCGGACTAAATTACTGCCATTTTGGCTAACTTTAAATATTTTAATGCTAAAGAGGTTCACTAATGCATCTTTTAGTGACAAGAGACTATGAATATAACCAAAACGGGTAAGGACTGTCCCAACGTATAAAGTAAACTCAAGGGACTAAAATAGCTAAACATTTTTTTCATAAAAAATTACCTTTTTTAAAAATAAAAGGTTTGCAAAAATAAGTGTATTTTTTACTTTTAAGAACGTGAGACTAAACTATTTTTGGCTAAATATAAACAATTTGCTATTAAAGAGGTTAAAAATTCACTAATGCGTTTTTATGTGACAAAAATGTGGGAGTGGACCTAGCCTATTCTTATAAATATGATGCTAAGACTCTGTTCACCTTTAAAGAAAACCCTATCAAACATAAACTTGAAAATTATCAACATCTAATTAACCTATATCCCCGAGATTAGGGTGAAATTACAATCAATGACACTAAGTTTCAATCGTATTAATCCGTGAAAAAATATAATTTTAATCTATAAGGTATATGCAATATAAAAATTTACAAATCCTAATTTTACAAATTAGGGTTTCAATCCAGATTCTTCCCCCGTCTCACCGCCACACTTTCCTCGGCAAGCATGCAGCCTGAAAGTTGGCAAAATGGCTCAGCCCACCCGCCTAATCCTGGCGGCGACGAATGTCGGCCTCCACGTTATCCCACCCCATCCAGCCACCTCCACCACCGTAAACGTTATCGGCAATAGCACAAACATGAAAATTTCAAAGCCGCCAAATCAGTCATAAGTCTGTAACATTAATTGAGTGTGTCTGTTGGCATGTTAACTAGAGGTGTGGTGGGTCGTAGAAAGCTGATTGATGGTGATTATGGTTTGTGGAGGTTGATTTGAGGCGGTGGTGGGTCATCTGGTGGCGGTGGGTGAATTAGACATGTGGTGGGCTAATTGGACGCAGTGGTAGGCTGATTAGTGGTGGTGAAAGGTTGCTCTGATGGTGGTTAATGGAGGCGGTTGCCATGGTGTTAGGGAGTAGTTTGAGCAAACAATAATCTTGTACATCTTCTAGATTTTAAACCTCAAATTCATTTTTTTCATTTTTGTTCATTTGGTTTGTTGAATCGTGATGGTTTGGTGCAGGTGATTGGAGTGAGAGAGTTGTGACAATTTATTAAGTAAAAAGGCTGGAGAAAGCTGAAGAACACGATGATGGTGTGACACGATTGTGGTTGTGGCAGGTTTTGTGTGTGTGTGTGTGTGTGCGCGTGCGTTGAAGCTGAAGAAGTGTAAAGGGGTGATGGTGATGGGGCTGTATGGTGAGATGGAGTGACGAGAAATGATATCTAAAGAATTTCATTCATAGAGAAATTGTGCATAGAGAAAGAATATATATTGGTTCCATTTGCATTCATGCTCTAGCTTCTCTACAAGGTTTTGTTATGTTTGAAGAAGGAACTCACTGCATGATCAAAACCCATCCTATTCTATTCAATATGGAAAAATCAGAATTACACCAATCATGATGTTTTGTAGTATCATGTTTTGTAATATCATTTCCTACTATTTTTTCAGTGAACAGTGACTGCAGTTGTATTTGGAGTTGGCATGTGGACCAGCTGGAAGAGCTTGATTTCTCGTATTTGCTACTTTCAAGTGATTGAACGTTAACGTGGTGTAATCTATTTGAACTATTAACTATGATGTAGTCTATTTTGAACATTAATTTGAACTACGTTGTAACTTATTTGAACTATGTTGTAAGTTACTAATGTCTTCTTTAGGATTTTTAGACATTAATATGATATGATGTGTATAGTTTATTTTTTGTGACACAGGTGCAAGTTTTGGTGTAATACATGTTTAAAAAGTGTGAAAAGTGTGAAATATTTGCTAAACCAAACATAACAGGTCGGGTTCGGGGCAGGGCGGAAGGGGGGGGGGGCGGGGTTTCCTAAAACCACATAGGATTGGGGTATGGTATGTTACATGCATAACCTGGTCCGGGGCGGGGCGGCGCAAATTTCAGTGACTAGCGGGGCGGGTTCGGATTTTAGGAAATCCGCATCCAACCCACCCCATTGCCATCCCTAATACTAGCATTCAAGGATCGCCCGATCTCGAACGAGACATAGGCGTCAACACAAGCGTACTGAATCTGATCAAGGCTCAGCCAGTCATCGTCCCAGTCGCTCATCGTAACCCACTTCGGCTTCACAAACTCCTTGCCCAGAACCCTGGCCGCCAAGCCCACCAACCCAGCAAAACGCAGATGATCCAGGCCATACTCATCCGCCGCAAGATCACGCAGATCAACGGCATTTGCCACCTCCAAGCCACGCTCACTCCTCAACTTGTCAACGTCCCTCTCAATCCCAACGCCCACGAACGTGTAGTCTTGGTCAGCAAGGAAGTCAATGAGGGATTGTGGGATTTGGGGGGCGAAGAGGAGTTGGAAGATGAGGCAGTTGCGGCCCACGCATAGCTGCAGGGTGGCGAGTGGGTTGTTGATGTTTGGGCCGGTGTTGGGGCGCCACTCGACGTCGAGGCCGACGATGAGGCGGTGGAGCTTCTGCTGATGGAGGGCCTGGATGTCGGAGATCCACGTGTCGACGATGCAGGGGGTGTGGGTGACGAGGGTCTTGATGGTGTTGTCGAAGAAGGTGACGTCGTAGAGGCGGTAGGAGTTGTAGGGTAAGCCCAGGTCTCGGATGGTGATCGCCATGGCGGTTTTCTGGCAGAGAGGTGCAGTGAGAGGAGAGGGTAGGAATTTGAAAAAAATTAATGAGGAGTTGCGGAGTTTCAAATTTCAAGGCAACCGTTACCTTTTCTTCAGTTGATTACATCGTTATCTCCCGCTTGCCAAATAAGGTGTGTGGATCGCAAGCCAATTGGTCATACTTTAGCATCTTCCTTTTCAATATAATCTTTCTTCGGCTTTAGCATCTTGCTTATTGTTATCTCCCTCTTACTTCGGGATTTGGATCCCTTGCTTTAAGTTACAACAGAGGATCCAAATACCTTGCTTCGTTATCTTACACTGTTATCTCCCTCTTGTTTAGGCTTTAGCATCTTTCTTTTCAATATAATCTTTCGGCCATACTTTAGCCAATTGGTCCCATTTGTACTCTACCAGGCTTCACGACACATATGTCCACTCTAGCACTCCAGCTCTCAGACCATGAATGTTCGATTTTGGATCCAATGATTTAAAAAACTAGTATAAGTCCGTGGCTTCTCACTAAAAGCTTAAGTGTCGATTATAACAGAAACATTAGTCACTTTGTCCGGATATTGGCCTTTCTTTTATTCTTTATGATTAAAGAAAAGGGAAAGCTGGGTTTCACTTGTAAAATACTGACCAAATAGATTTACATATGGATTTCAACTTCGAAACAATTGATTGTGCGCTGAACTTGGCATTTAGAAGGATATAACTTCTTTTTTTAATGGGCGAATTAGACCTATATCCCTGAAGTTATGGTGTAATTACAATCAAGGACATTAAGTTTCAAAATGTAACATACCGTGACCAAAAACTTTGAAAATGTATCTGCCGTGTCCATCCGTTCCAGATCCATTAAAAAATTGCACTTTTTGGCTGATGTCATTCGTGTGTATTTTCTAAATGCCAATACTACCCTTATATTGTATATACATAATAAAAATTATTATTTTTTAATTAGGGTAAACACCTAATGTTCAAAAAGTTTCTCTCCCCCAAGTTCTTTAGAAACCCTAAATCTGAAATTGCCGCCTGCAGTCCCTCGTCCCCCGCCCCCGCCGCCGGCAGCCTCCCTCGCCCCCACCACACCGGCAGCCTTTTCCCACACCACCCCACAACGCCAGTAAGCCCGTCCCCCACCCACACCGCCAGCAATCCCTTCGTAAACCCACGCTGCCGGCAATTCCTTCGCAAATCCACGCCGCCGGCAGCTCTCTCTAAAAACCTATTTCACCTCAATGACAGCCCCTCCATCATCCCAAACCTCGCTGGCAGCCCCTCCCCTTATCCCACACCGGCGACAGCCCCTCCATCATCTCTTTTCGCTGGGCAGTGGATGGCTGTTGTGGCAATATGCCGTCGCTGATGCCATAACAGTAAAGATTACTCCATTTTTTGTTTCAGTTTTCCTCTCTTCTTGAAATTTTATTCTTAAACTTCTTCTAAATGTTCTTCTAAATTGTCACTACACAAGATCTTCAATTTTATTCTGCCGCCATCAAAGATCTCGCTCTCGCTTACTTCATCTCCCTTTACTCTATTTGGATTCCTGATGGCAACTATAGAACGAAGGAAGACAACATCGGTATCAACGACATCTTAAGCCGCCGTTTGAAACTCCTTTGTCAGACGGTGACAGTGAACCGGCATTGGAAAGCCTACAGTCGGCATTGTCGGAATCTTCGAAATACTTTGGAACTCCAGATCTGTTCTTATGAACCCAATAAGTGGAGTAATACAAATGGAGTAATGGCATTAAAAAAATAACCTTCAAACTCAAGGGCAATAAAGTCTTTTCATTAAAATCGTTAGGGTTTTTAAGATTCCGTTTGGTCAACGGATATAAGTGCAATTTATCCAAACTATTGTCCTTGCCTGTAATTATGCCATAATCTCAGGGACATATGAGTAATTAGCCCTTTTTTAATTTAGCCAATACACCAAAGTGGGGTGAAAATTGAGGTTGTAACTTTGAATTATATTAAGGCCGGAGCATTTTTTAAAAAGTTCGATCTAAAATGAAAGCAGAATCGAAATCATGAGTCTAATATCAAAGCAATAATACGCCATTCAAAAAATTGAAGAAGTGGTCTATTGAGCTTAATTGCGAGGTTCAAACTCAACCACATTAACCGTGGGCAAAGGCGTTGGAGGAAAAATGTGAAGAAATTTTGGGGTTGAAAGATGCTTAGCCGACGCAACCAATGAACATTACGATACAGCTAACCATGGTCATTTATATCTTTGTCACTTGTTGGCACATTTGGATTAATCGTAATAATTACTATTTTAGCCATACAACTTTTAACCCTTTTCTCATCACCATAGACATCCAAAACCTCACCATCAACATACTAAACTATACAGTACACCCAACACGGACTAAATCGTTGAGAGGTAATGTAGCCAATGTTCACACAGCAAATATACATCCGAAACATGTGACCCTTCCCATTAGTATACAGGATCAACACTGTGAATGTCCAGAAACCAAGTACATAAGAATTGTCATATATAATTTCAACCATGTTCGGCTCAGAGCTGGGATCGCTATTTTCTGCTATAGTGCGGGAAACTTTTGTTGCGGTTTTACGGCAACTTCAACTACGGCTTCGGATAGTCGTACAACATAAGTACAGAGCTTCCTGATCCACCTCAAGTGGGCAATCAAACATAACATAATACATTCAATTCTTTGTACTAACTCTACATTTTTGCTCTCACAGATGTCGGGGAGTGATGACATTGCAGACACGGTGGCACCCATCTTTTTTTATTTTTGCTATCTACTAGCTGACTCACACTTCGTAGTATCGACCAGGCTTTACAGCACCAAATGAGAGAAGTTAGGTCCTTTAGCTAAATATGCATGTCCTGCACAAATATGCATGTCCTGCACAGAGAAGTAGGATTGGGTCCATGACTACATCTCGGCTTGTGGCTCTCCTTTACCGCAATAACATATATAGTAAATAAAATTCCCTAAGAGTCAGATAATATGATGGATGCCAATCTATGTATTTGAGTCATGGAAAATGTCATGACCTACAAAATATTGTATAACTATTTCGCATTCTAATGCCCAACAATACAATAAATTATTTCTATCAATGTCATTTTCATATTACATAAAAAAACGTGGCATTTTTGGTAGTGTGAAACCTTAGGGTTTGGACTTCACTGAAGTGTATCTAAGAAAAGTTGGATTTTATGAGAAAGAAGCACATTCTGAAGGTGGTTCCAAAATTTTATGGCGCGTCCCTACGAGAGTTGGATGAAAGTTCCTGAAGTTTATAGGGTACAAACTTTAGTCGTGTGGGAATTTATAAGCTAACGATACCAAGAATTGTCTAGATATATGGCGTTCCAAATGAGTTTGTCAAAGAAAGTTTCCTTTGCAGATTGGAATGCAAAAAATAAGAAAACACACACACACACACACACACACACACACAGATATATATATATATATATATATATATATATATATATATATATATATATATATTTTTTTTTAACAAAATTTCGTTCACTTCTAAACCTACAATAACGTTTGACAGAGGATTTACTCGGTAGATTAGAATACCAATTTCGTAACAAAAGGTAGGTAGCAGCTCGGGGAGCCCAAAATTTTCCCATTAAGAGATAGATGAACCACTATAGACTTGCCAATGAATGCTGAATTCTGGCATATACTACCTTTAAGAATCCCAGGAAAAAAAAAAGCACGGGAACACTAATATTGCTTCTGAAACTCATTAAGGGCTCCTTACCCAACTGCCTTTGGCAAGGAAAACTAGGTTGAAGGGGTTAGTATCTTTGCGTCCAATCGACCAAAATTTATTGAAGACATTATCTTGTTTTTGCACACGTATAGAAGAAATTTGAAGAACTGCATATAATAAACGAAAAGAGAAGAAGACATAATTTAATGAGGATAGTTTTGTTTGCTTTGTTCAGGAGTAAACTTTTCTAACCAGCATAACATAATTGTTTACTGAAAATGTATCCCACAAAAGATTCCTTTTTTGTTAGAAACCACATCTAGGCTGATGCTCTGATAACCACCCGAGTCTTTAACTATCGAAATCACCAAGTGTTCTTGCAGCATATCGGCAGAGATAATTTAGATTGTTAGGTTTATAGTAAGCGATGACTTCTCCAAATTGATTCTTGTACCTGAGTCCTCACAATAGTTATCAAGAAGGAGAGTCCAAGTAACTAAGCTTGGAGAACACGAGGGAATCATCTGTAAAAATGTGTGATTTCTAGGGAAACGCTTGACGTTTCACTACAATTTAAGACATGCAAGTATTCTAAAATCTGGAAGCTGAGGAGATTAGTTGATAACACTTCTTCATAAAAGCATGAAAAGACAAGGAGATATGTCAAAAGGGGACCATTCACTATGATTATAGATGATGCAGTGGACACATATTGTATAAGAATCATGTCCCTCGCACCGGAGGCGAAACTGGATATAACTATTGTACATTTAAATAAGTGAGTGAGCAAACCAAACTTGTAAAGCATTGATTATGAAAGTCCTATTTGATATAATCATAGGCTTTACTCGTATCCGTCTTTAATGGACTAGTCTCTAATCCCTCTTTCTTAAGGGTGATATAGTTGGTAAGCTAGTTATCAAGTTCTAATCGTGTGAAATAATCTTGTAAACTCAGTTTCGAAAAAGACTGGCATGCCCGTAATCATTGGGAACGGAAGCTTCTAAAATTCTGGACAAGAACAATAAAAAGTGCTATTTGTTTCGCTTATGATGTAACCAGAGTTTAGAAATAAGAAAAGTTTGGGCTATCTGAATGACGCAGATACACAATGTCTTGAATCACGAAAGGACTATGGACTTGGACACGAGTCATCGGAATAAAAAATTTCTTACTATTTGAGCTTGAATGGATTTGTTTATTTCAGATTTTTGGCTAGATAAGAGAGAAGTTCTAGAGCTCGAATGGATTTTGATGATCGTCGTATTTCGTGTTGAGAATGTTAGAAAGGAAAACATTAGTGAAGCGGCTCTTGTGAAAATATGTTCATGGTCTGAGATTGAGATACCATGTGGGTTTGTAATGGACGATATACGATTTTTCCTTCTTCAGATAGTAATTGAGTAATGGAAAAATGGACTGTGTTGAATAGGTTAGAAATCCTAATTATCTCTTACTTCTTTCTATCTCTAGAAAAGCCACCCCTTCCTTCCTCAGCTTCCATGGCTATGAAATGGATGCTCAGGAAAGAAGGGATGGCCCTCCTCCTCTTTTCCTTTTTCTCGTGTCTTCTCCTCCTCTATGAACATCCCACCTTTGCCGATTACATTCAAATATGTTGTTGTCACCTAACCTTTTATTACAATTGGTTTTTTCAAAGATCTCCGATATGGATCCAAGATGGCAATATTATGGCTTGAAGATCCCGGATTGACTAGATTTAGAGGATGCACATTCTTTTCGAGCTACTAATCATTGAAATCACACCTTGGGAGGACCCTCCACTTTATTTAGCTTTGATGCAATACTATAAGGTGCCATTCTATGCTGCCTTCAGAATTGATTCATGATTTCTTCAAATTGTGTCAATTTTGCCTTGTTTAGATTATTCCCAAATAGTTGGTAACGTATAATATATACTTGATCCCTCAAGGCTAAGTTGGCCAAGTTGTGTCCAGGGCTAGTAAGGTTTTGCTTTTGTTCTGTATTTCTTTTTTCTCTTATTTAATGAATTTTTTGTTCAGCAAGAAAAAGAAAAAGAGTATTGGAAAAAAGTATTGAATAATGTAAATTATTTATAGTCGTTGTAACACCTAATTAATTCAAAAATAAAGCGGGCAAGCGGTTGGGGCCTGTAAAAGGGCAGGTTGCTTCAAAGGCACATGCGAGCTGGTTGGGATTTTTATTTTTTAAGATTAAACATGAGAATTTTATATATCAAGCATAGAGTTTGTCTCCTCAGTTACATGAGTATTACAAGAGTAGCGAGACTCCTTTATGAGAAAACTAAAAGTTAAATATTTAGGCATCCATATCGAAAGACAAATTGGGCCATAGGGACCAGTATTTACAATAAAATAACTACATCAGCTCGAATGAGCAGGTGAAAGGATGTAACGTGCCTTTGCCTTTGCTTTCTTTATGTTGCCTCTAATCGGGGTTGTGCCTTCTCATTTCATCTACAGTTTTTCCAGAAAGTTACAACATCTATTGATGACTGGATAACAGTTAATACTCCCTCAATTTCAAAATAATCACTTCATTTTGACATGACACGCGTATTAAGGAATTGTGTGTGTCTCGCAAATCCTCACTGCCGCCTCAAACCACTGCCCACAGCCATCTCACCCAATAAACGACAAAAAAACTAGCTCCCTCCCGGTCTCTCTATTTCTCATCACACACGCCCACACACACATACATGCATATGCATGTTGCAAGTCCCCACCGCCGCCTCAAACCACGTTATGCAAGACCTTATCGCCGCCTCAAACCACCACCCACAGCCGTCTTCACCCAATCAACCAAAGTTGGAAGCATTACCACCAGATCGGAGAATAAAATTGAGTTTTTGAAGAAACCAAACACTTTAACATTTTGTCGGAGAGCAGTTTCGCCGGAGAAGAACAACTGAACGAACTGTGAGGTGACGCCAACCTCGCCTAGGCAAACACCCGGCGACTACCCACCTTACCTAGGTGATTACCTACTGGATGCCCACACCGCCAAGGTGAACGCCCGATGCCTGTTGGACGGCCACATCACCGGGCGAAAGCCTGGCGAACATCACCTCCACCTGCAACTATCATCGCAAGCACCACTTGACGTCACCACTTATTTCAAGCAAAGCTGGAAACTTGTTGATGTTAACAAATCTGTAACAAATGGAAATCTATAACAAACTAATGTGATGCCAAGGAAAGTGGGTTCGCAGTCAACGTGGAGGTGCCACAAGGAATGCAGTCCGAGTCAGATGTCAAGTGTGCTGATGTGGGACACAGTAAGGGTGGACCAAGGGCAGAGACCAAGGGCTTCCCAGACAAAGCCTAAGGGTGGCAGTACTGCGAAGGCGACGGCGCACGGTGAATATAAGACGACAGTCACAGTTCGATGCTTGGGTCCAGCGTCAGGGGTCCAGCATCAAGGGTCCGATGTCAGAGGTCCAACTATGTTTCTCTCTCTAGAATTTCAGAGAGAATAGGTTTTGGAGAGAGAAGTGAAGTTGTCAAAATGAGAGAATCCCCTTAATGAATTCTCAAGACCCCTATTTATAGAGATTGAGGTGATGATGTCATCAACCGACACGTGGCGCTCCCTGGGAGTGACACGTCACCGAGGGCTCCACAGCTGCCGGTGCTCCACAGACTATTGAATCGCATAATCACCCGGCCTGCCCCGCACAGCGTCACTCTATCTGTCTGGAAAGACTGGCTCCCATAACGTCGGTGTGGCCAGAGAACCTCATAGATCTAGCCACCAATCCAAGCCTTTGCAGAGTCCCGCAGGCCTGGCAGCGGAGAGGAAAACTCGACGCCCAACTGCCAGGTGGACTAGGCGTGATGCCCTCCGAAGACGTGCTCCCGTCTCGGAGTGAACCGGGGGTCATAGTCCCTAGGGTGCCGACGCGAGCCCCTAGTGCTGGAGCACATAGGCCAGCCACGAAGACACCATGGCGGAGATAGTATCCTGGAGGGCTCGCCTATCCCGTGGGTGAGTCCTTATGCCGGAGCACTCAGAGCACGTCAAGGTAGTATCCCGGAGGAGTCGTCTACCCGACAGGCCAAGGTAGCATCCCAGAGGAGCCGTCTACCTGGCGGAAAGGGAGTTAAAAAGCTCCCTAGTGGAGATAGTGTCCCGGAGGAGTCGCCTATCCCCACGGGTGAGTCCTTGTGCCGGAGCACTAGGAGCGCGTCAAGGTAGCATCCCGGAGGAGCCGTCTACCTGGAAAAAGGGGAGTTGAAAAGCTCCCTGGCAGAGATAGTGTCTAGAGGAATCGCCTATCCCCGCGGGTGAGTCCTTGTGCCGAAGCATTCAGAGCGCGTCAAGGTAGCATCCGGAGGAGTCGTCTACCTGGCGGAAGGGGAGTTGAAAAGCTCCCTGGCGGAGATAGTATCCCGGAGGAGTCGCCTATCCCTGCGGGATGCTGCACACTCTGAAGAGTGGGTCGAAGCATGTTCCATAACCAAGGCAAGGTGCGCATGGTGTGGTGATAGGATGGACCAGCGTAAAGAGCGTGGTAGTGTGACATAGAGCCGGGGGCGCGACTGTATCAGTGGCGCGGCGCATGGGTGCAGCGAAGTGAGTGAGGTGCTAGGGGCACGATTGTGTGACAGAGAGTCTAGGGGCGCAGCTGTATCAGCGGCGCGGCTCATGGGCGCGTTAGAGTGCTGGAGACGGCGCGTGGGCGACGGACGCCATGGAGTCGACCCGCGGTCGCGGGCGACAGACGCCGTGGAGCCGGCGTGCGAGCGATGGCGACGGGCACCGTGAGGCCAGCACGCGGGCGACGCCGGACGTCGCGGCGATGGCGCACGACAACAAGTGATAGGGGCTGTGAAGTCGGTGCGCGGGCGAAGGCCAGCATTGTATGGACGGCGCGCGGTCGCGAGCGACGGTCATCACGGTGACAGAGCGCGGCCGCGAGCAACGGTCGTCACGGAGACGACGCGCGGGCGACGGCCAGCGTTGTATGGACGGCGCGCGGCCACAAACGATGGTCGTCGCGGTGACGGAGCGCGTCCGCAAGCGACGGAGTGCGGCAGCGAGCAACGGTCGTTGCGGCGACCAAGCGCAGCGGCGAACGACGGTGAAAGTACGGCGCACGACCGTGAGTGCCTGTCGTCGGTTGGGAAGGTAGGTGGCCGACCCCCTTAGGTGGCCGACCCCTTTAAGGTGGCCGACCCCCCTAAGGTGGCCGACCCCCTAAGGGGGAAGGCACGCCAGGTTGCTTCACAAAGGAAAAATGCACGTGACTTGATTATGTGTCGCTTTGACCGGCTTATGAGCGTTAAAAAGTTGACCGTTGAATGTGTCGACGTGTCATGAAAATTGAGACCCCCAGTGGGTCTATAGGTGTAGCCAAGATAGGTTGGGAACATAATGTTAACAAACAAATTTGGAAATTTGTTGATGGAATTGACTGTTTCAGCCGTGACGAAGGCGGTATAAATGGTGCTTGTTAAAGGGAGGCGACGGGGCGGTGGTGGTCAAAGTGACCACTGTGGCAGGTGGAAGGGGGAGAGAAAAGGAGGAGGGCGGTTGTGCGGTGCTTGTGGAGGAGGAGAGAGAATGGTCTGAAGATTTGTTAATTAGAGAAGGACAAATGTGGAAGTTAACATAAATTTTAGTCTAAATTACGAAATTGATAACTTTTTTTGGGGACAATCCAAAAATAAAATATAATCGATTAATTTGAATAGGAGGAACTAATACATATTACAAATTTTCAAACACACCCCCTGAACGTAGATAAGTCTCTTACCTTTTCTCTAATATTAAATATTTTCATTTGGTTTTTGGTTGGATACTATTACGCAAATAATAATTAAATGTCACATGTTTAATCTTGAAAGAGAAATTCACTGTAACTCATCGTGGTAACAGGGGCAAATTGTCTTCCAGATCAGACTTACCATATTTGACTAAGCCATTCTCAATCCTAGTCAGCAACATTTTCTAACTATTGTCCAATTCTTCTTGACGTGAACAGCCTGTTTCTTCTTCGTACCTGCATTGAAGTAAGCTCCAACCCCTCTTTCAGAGGCAGATACTTATAGATATAAGGTTTTATAGTACTTTAATGATAAATAGGAAAACGTACTAGTACAACCATATAAAAGTTACCAATGAAGTTTAGCATCAATCTCATATTGCAGAGTAGGAGGATTTGAGGCAAGAAATTTGCTCAAACACACAACAAAAGGATGGTAATATCACTTTAATAATAACTAGAACAGCCGGTTCTTTTGGTGTTCTGCAATTTTTCTCCGTTAATCTCTATTTATATGTGATTGTTAACAAAAAAACATCTGGCTCCCCCAAGGGTTTTTCATCGTAGTTGCACATGTGGGTTGTTCGTCGTGGCAAATTGTCATGGCGTCTCTATATGTTAAAAGGAATGACATTACCTCACCAGAGAAACAGACAGTCTGCTGCATTAGCCACTTTCTTTTTTCCCGCACAAGGGAGAATGATCGCTGTGAATCAACTTTCAGTTTTCATTAATATTCTTTTAGCAGCAAAATCACAATATTCATGGTGACTATAGACCAAGACGTTTAATCAAATATAGATTTTGGCCGTTAGTCATAGAAATCGCATAACGACGATTAATGGTCGTTGAATATAATTAGTAGGATTTTTTGTTAATAATCTTAACTTTATTTTTCTAGCATCACTACATGAATGTTATTATAGATATTTAGCGACCATTAACCTTTTTTATATGAAAAAGTATAGCAACCTTTGTGTGTGCAGCCAATATTTTTGCTTAAAAGTGCACGTAGCAAGCCAACGCATCCTTATAGCGTTTCTCTTTCTTGCATGGGAGTGGGACCCTGCTACTAGATTTAAGAGCATGTGTGGCGTGACCGTGCAAGGAAAATGAAGCGAGGGAATGCAAGTTTTAAAGAAGGAGATATGCGGACCTCTTGACATCTTCGTTTACACACCGTTTGATTGTGGGGCGGGAATGTATTTCTGAACACATCCAATGGTTCCGCATTGAGGGTGCACCGCGAGACACGGCCTAAGGTCCAGTGCAATTTACTTGATCTCTGCACAAAATAGAGACCCACCTGCATTCTATTTCCCACTGCAAAAGCACGCTCTATGCATATATCAACTCTTCTCCTCAATATCGGACCCGGTTGCCATGATCTCCTCCATCAACCTCCAAGCAGCCTTTCTTCCTGTATGTCTCTCAATTCGGGAATTTGTCACTCGTTCTGTTCTGTCAAATTTCTTCCGATTGATTTTTTTGCATATTGTTACGATTGTACTTGAGCTATTTTTGCCCTAACTTAACTTGTGAAGAGACAGTTGTTTAAGTAATGATTTAGATTTTAGGTTCATTCGAAGTTTATACCGTATTAATTCAACCTAGATACTCGCAAAATGTCAAATGAAGAAATTTAATGGAATTGAGAGAGTATAAGGCTTTTCGTGAGGTATTATTTACCTTTCGTGATTATTCAGGTAGCGCTGCCTCTAATATTTCATTCACAATGTTGATGTTCTGCATTAGTAAGGTTCCTCTTTCTCCTTGTTTTTTGCTACAATTTCGTGTTGATGTTTGAACTAAGAGAATAGGTAGTGTGGAACTGTAATAGTATACAATGCATCATCTCTTCTTGTATGTCTCTCAGTTTGGGCATTTTTCATTCGCTCTCTTCTGTCAGATTTCTTCCAATTGACTTTTCGCGAGTTGTTAGAGACTAGAAAACAATACCAAGTCCATCCGACACAATTCCATCACTTTTATGTCACCTTTATCTTCGCTCCAGGATTATCATCCTAGGGCTGTTGCTTCATGTGCATTTATTTTGAAATGGACACAATCCTCCGTACACTTCTGAGCTTACTGTCACGGAACGAAATTCTCCACTTAGTCGAACCGTGCGGCACTTAACTATCAAGCATCTGCTTGTGTGCTGAGTCAGCCTAACTGTAGGGCTGGGCGATGTTTAGAAGCAAATACACAGCGAAACACAAGAGTTAGAGAATGATTCCTAATATATATTACTCGGAGAAAGCTTTGTACAAGGATATTTGGATCACACTTGGATGCCTTGGCCAAATGAGGCCTTGGCCTTATATACTACTCCACCTCCTCAACGGACGGTGGAGATTACACTTGATCCTACGGTATGCATTATCCTTCTAGAACTCTCTAGACTATTTACAAGCCTCCATACTATTCTAGACTACTTCTAGAATAGTCCCCTATCTTTCTAGAACTACCATCACTACTGTAGAATATTCGCATATTTTATAAGACACAAGTGTGTAGAGATATCTTGAACCTTCCGGAAGCCTTACCCTCTATTGCCAAGTAAGCGTCCATTAAGCGTCCCGTAAGCGCCTAATGAGCGCCCGCATGGCGTAACCTTCAAAAATTAGCCTCCTAAGTGAACGGTCTATGACATTCTCCCCCACCTAATTTGGCGATGCCCTCGTCGCAACCTCCTCGTGATAGCGATCCATGAGGTCTTCGAAATGCTCGAGCTCTTTTGCTAACTCCCAAGTCGCTTCGTGCTCCGACAATCCCTTCCACTTGAAGTTAACAATCTGAACTGATTGGGCTCAATTGAAGAATTCCTTGGTCAGTTTGAAACAAATCAAAGTCTTGCGACTAAAGTATAGTGGTCAACAGCGTATCTAACTCTTAAAAAATATGTGTACCTCAAGACCATCGAAATCGTTTAGGCAAAACATCCCCCAACATGAGCACTACAGCTTCAAAAGGAATTACTGGTGGGTATAGAGACCCAAAACTTCTTGGGTTTTGACCAAATCATTCATGATTCTTAACGTTCCCCTTCACAAAATCATCAACACTTTAGACAAGCATGCAGCTCAATTGGCGACATTCATACTGATGTGTGCAATCTTAACTCGACTAATAATGGTGGAGAGGATGGATTAAGCAGTCCTGCATTAGGTCTGCAAAAGGTCGATAATCTTGAGAGAAAACTGAAAGCTAAATGTTTCGATCATTTTACAAAGAAAATGGTTGATAGCGTATCTAAGGGTCAATGTAAGTTTTAAGGAAAATATTCACATCTTATAGGCATTTCTTACAATGTGCATCTAAAGAAGGCCATATCAATGATCGTCAAACATAATTATCTTCTGACAGTAAGTGATTTGTTTCTAATTAACAACAACAAAGAGACGGTCTTGCTGAATTCGTGGTGCACAATAAAGAACCTTTCAATTTTACTCATAGTGAAAAGTAAACTAGATTATGAATTGTTATGTGCAAGCTTTCTATAAAAGGTTCAAAAAAATGCTACTAGGCCTGATGCACCGAAACAATATAACACAGCTAAACAACGGTTATTTGTTTAAACTTGGATGGTAAAGTTAGTCTTACTTTTGATATTTGGAGATCTCTTAATCTTCTTATTAGTTTTTTATGTGTGACGATTCATTGGATTGATGTAGACTAAGTTATGCATAAGAGAATTATTGTATTCAAAATATTTCCACATCCACATGACATATCTACTTTTAGTGATATAATAGGTAGAGCATGTGCGAACTTTAAAATCGATAGCAGGATAATGAATATTAGTTTTTACAATGCTTGTGATAATAATGATGCTATTGAATTGTTAAGCGCGAACCTCAATCGTGTACAAGGTAAAATTTATTTTCATTTTAAAGGTACCTGCCAGTTATGTAACTAAAATTTTCAAGATTTTTTAGTTGTTTCAGCACTAATTATTTCCAAGATAAAAGGTATTGGTACATAGATTAGTTCTCGAGGATGAAAAAAAAAGAATTTAAAGCTTTGCGCTCAATATAATTTGCCTGCTAAGAGACTTCTTGCAGATGTCCAGCACATGTGGAACTTCATGTATTTTATTGTTTTTGGAGGTAGCTCGATACATGGTTGAATTTTTGGAGATATTCACAAGTCTATCATTCTATTGTTTGTACTTACTACCCCACATCCTCTTCACTATATAATAATTATTTAAAACCAGACAAGTTTTTAGACCAATGGAGAAATTTGAAAATGTTTAATGCTAATAGTGAAATAAATGGACCTTGAATTTTCAAAGTATTGGTCAGAGTTGTTTACTCTATATGTCCTTGCCATTGCTTTGGATTCTAGGTTCAAGTTATATAGTGTAAATTAGGCAACTATTAGAAATATCAGATAAAACGGGGTATGGGTCAACTGCGTCAAATGACCTTTCAAGTAAGATAACTTCGTTATTTGAACAAATATATATCTATTAATGAAATTCTATTGACATGCATGTGTCGCTACATCATTGAACGGTCAAATATATTGTGGCTCATATCTTATGAATTTAGTACCAAAGCAACCAAGATTGGAAGAACATATTCCAGTTGTATCTTCATTTTTTTCATGTAATGAAATCGGTTTATAAGCAAATAGAAATAAATATACTCGTTAGAGGAGCATAAAAACTTCGGTTTATTAACTTTTGGAAACAAAAGTGAAAAAAACTCATTGTCTTTTATACCAAATTGCACTTGATATATTACCGGCGCATGTAACATCCCGCACTTTTCCAAACTATCTAACATAATTATCTGTTGTCCCAAAAAAATAAAAGAACAGTAATTTTGAGTGATAATCGGGAATTAGTAAGTATGAAAGGTAAGGGGTCAAAATATAATTTTGAAAAGTTTTGGGTCATTTTGTAAATATGAAAACTTTGTGAGTTATTTTGCAATTTTAGAAATTAGGTATATATGTGTAAAGATTTCAGAAAAACCTTATCTTAGAATGCCACCACCTACTTGGTTTATATGATGACTAACTAATGGTTTATTTACATCATTAGGAAATTAAAAAGAAGAAAAACAAAACAAGAAAATAGAAAGTAGAGGAAAGAAAAGATATAGAAAACAAAGAGAACAGAGAAGAGCATAGTGGCTCGGGTAGGCGGAAAAACAGAGGCAAGAAGATGGAAGAATCTCTTCAAGGTTATTTCTTTAATTGTGTAGTATGTGAATTAGTGGGTGTGTTAGTGTGTGAAAACTGTGTGTGTGTGTGTGTGTGTAAACTGCGGTGCAGGGTGTGCATGTTCAAAGTGTGCAAGTGTGTGAGTGCAGTGACTAAGTGTGTGCTCCGGTAGGAATCTGTGTGTGTGTTGGGGGGGGAGATTAGAGCTACTTTAGCAGTCATGAAGGTGTGTAGTGTGTGGTTTTTCAGCAAGTATGTGCGTGGTGGGTGTATGATGTGCGTGAAGAGTGAGTGTGTGTGTGTGTGTGTGTGTGTGTGTGTGTTGTGACAATGTTCGGGTGTGGGTTTGTGGGGGTGATTCTGTTGGTTTGGGTGTGTGCATGGTTATATGGAGGTATTAATGCATGTGTGTGTGTGTGAAATTGGGTTGGGCAATGGGTGTAAGTGTGTGTTTGCCATGTTTGAGTTTGTTTCGGGTGGGGTTGTGTGTGTGTGTGTGTGTGTGTGTAATTATATGTGTAATTGTGTGTGTTTAGGTATATTAGTATGTTCTAGGTGTGTTAATGTGTGTGTCTGTGTAATTGTGTGTGTTAATGTGTGAAGTGGTATCCTGTGAGAGTTGGGGTTCGGCATTGGTGAGGTATGAGATGAAGATTGTGTATGATTAAGGTATAATAGTATGTGTTTTAATCATGAATAGTACTTGTAATTGTCACTAAAAGGGGGTTAGGGTTAGGCAGTTTATTGTATAACTTTCTAAAAATAGTTTTACTTAGATTTTGACCAAGTGCAAAACAAAGACCCCCATTATTTTTATGAGATGTACGTTGTGAAATTGTTTGCGATTTTTTTGTGTCAGTGAAGGATGCTAAATAATTATATCAATGAAAAAGGACTTGTTAGCCATACGGTTGGATAACCTAGGCTTACATCTTGTTTTGATGATAACTACACATTGATTATGTTTTAATGTGTGCTTTGAGTGTATTCTTAGTAGGCATGTACATGCAAACTCATGAAGACACATTTGATAAGTTGGATAGATGGATTAAAGCCAAAGGAGATTAAAAGCTATAGTGGACATGCTATGGAAGCTTCATCAAGTCCAATGTCAAAGAGCAAGAAAGAATGCAAAGGCCAAGTTACTATCGATTATGATTGATCTTTATTATTATGTAACTAGTCTTGGTTTGATGCTTGGATTGATGACTATGACCTAAAAATACCTTAGGACACCTTGTGCATTGTATGTGAGTTCATAACCATTCACACAAGTGCGATTCTTGAAAAAGAGTGAACTTTGGAGCTTACTCAGATTTTCTCAAAAATGTTTTTGGTGCTAATCTTTCCATATATTGATAAAAAATTTCATTAGCTTTGCAATGCAAAAAATGGTACCTCAATCAGATTTTTCTAGATAAAGTTATGCAAAAAATAGGAAAGGGGGTTCTGTGAGGCAGCCGATAGGCAGTAGGGTAATACAGTCGACTGTATTTGAATCCAGTCGACTGCATTGGAATGCGGTCGACTGCATTGGTCAAAACTCAGTTCCAACGGCTATTTTCGAGGACAAGACTCCAACAGCTAGTTTAGAGGGAATACAGTCGACTGCATTGGGAATACAGTCGACTGCAATGGCAGTTTTGCTCACTTTATGCCTATAACGGCTATATTTGATCTCTTCTCTATATAAATGTTTTGGGGCTTCATCAAACACCATGGAAACCACATTCTAAGCCTCCATTCATTAGAGAACCATCAAGGTTCATAGATTAAACTTATCTCTCTTCATCTTCATGATTTTACATCATTAAAGAGAGCATTTTTGTGAGGAATTCTTTGATTGAGAGTGAGCATCCTTCAAGTCATCAATTCTCTCATCTCTCTATTGCACTAGAACTTCATTTGTACTCATTTCCTTTCAAGATGGTTTCTTTGTACACATTTGATCTTTGTAAAAGGATTGTGATCAAGACTTGGGTTTGTCAAGTCTTGGGTGAGCTTTGTGGATTCAAGGCTTGTGCTTGGTGTGTGGATATCACCAAGTGTTGTAAGGGTTTTGATCTTGACCCGGAAGAAGATTGTTACTAGTGGATTCTAGTGCTCTTGCAAGGGACTTTCTTGAAAAGGTGAATGTAGGCTTGAGGGTAGTTCAAGCCGAGCCATTTAAATCTCATTGTCAAGTATCTCTAACTCAATCTCTTTACTTATTTCTCTTTAATTGTTTGAGATTGTTTGGTTAACATCTTCATTGAAGTATTACTTGGTTTGATTGAGATTTGTGATTGTGCTTAGTTTAAATTCCCCATTAATTTTCAAAAACCCTATTCACCCCCCTCTAGGGTTGTTTTATTGGTTTCAAGTGGTATCAGAGCCTCGGCTCTTGTTATATTGGGTAACGCTAAGAGAGTTAATCGACCATGGCTTACGTTGGGGGTATGGAGGGTAGTTCTACCACTAGGCCTCCATTGTTTAATGGGACCAATTATAGTGTGTGGAAAGTTAAGATGAAAATCTACTTAGAGTCTCAAGACTATGAGATGTGGGATATTGTTGAGAATGGCCCATTCGTTCCGATAAAGGTGGTTGACAAGGTTGAAGAGCCTAAATCCAAATCGGAGTATAGTGATCATAATAAGAAGATGATTTGTATGAATGCTAGAGCAAAAAATTGTCTTGTTTGTGCTTTAGACACTAATGAACTCAATAGAGTCATTATGTGTAATTCCGCTAAGAGTATTTGGGATACTCTACAAGTTACGCATGAAGGAACTTCACTTCTTAGAGATTCCAAGATGAACTTATTGTTTAGAGATTATGAGTTATTCCATATGCTTCCAAATGAATCCGTTACGGATATGAATACTCGTTTCACTAACATTGTAAACCCTTTGAAGCAGTTGGACAAGGAATTCACTAATGGTGATCTTGTAAGAAAGGTGATTAGGTCCTTACCAAGAGCTTGGGATGCAAAGATCACCGCCATCCAAGAATCGAAGAATCTCAATATCTTTCCTCTTGATGAATTGATGTGCTCACTTATGACGTACGAAATGCAACTCAAGACCTTTGATCAAGAAGACGTCAAGAAGAAGCCTACATCAATTGCTCTTAAAGCTTCATCTTCAAACCTTGTGTCCATTGATGATGAAGAAGAATTTGATGAAGAAGATGTTGCAATGGTTGCAAAGAAGTTCAAAAAATTCTTGAGGTTTAGAAGAAACGGTGGGAGAAGACAACAAAATGCTAGCAATGAAGAGAAGCTTTGCTACAAATGCCACAAGCTGGGACACATGAAGATGGATTGTCCCATATACAAAAAGGAAAAGAAGGAAAGAAAATATGTATGGGAAAGAGTTAAAAGGAGACAACCCTCCAAGAAAGAGAACAAAGAAAAAGAAAAAGCAATGAATGCCGAACATACTCCAACATGGAGTGACTTCGATTCAAGTGATGAAGACAATGAGAAGAATGATCAAGCAAATGTGTGCTTCATGGCAAATGATGAGGTAAGTTCTTCTTCCGATAGTGATAGTGATGGTGAAAACTTTGAAGATGCTTATGATAGCTTATATGAGGAATCCAAGAAAAATTTCAAGAAAAATATTATTTTGTCTAAGAAATTCCTTGAAGCTAATAAGCAAATAGAGAAATTGAGAAAGCAAAATAATGAGTTGCATGCCAAGAATAAATGCATTGCCAACCATTTATATGTGAAACATATGAATAATGACTTGGTTGAATTAATTGTTAACACTCATAGCTCAAAACAAATCTCTTGCAAAACTTTTGCTCTAGAAAAACAAAATGAAGTTTTAAAACTTGAGATTTGTGATTTGAAAAAATGTCTTGAAAATTTTGTTGATGGTCAAAACAATTTGGATGTCATGCTTGGACGCCAAAGAATTGGCCTAAACAAGGTGGTCTTGGATTAGATCCCATGGCCATGCCTCCTAAAATTTTGCAACAACAAGCTAGGTTGAATATTTATACAAAACAACCAACGAACTATTGAAGACCATTTACACATTGTGCTTGGTGCAACAAGAAAGGGCATACAACTAATTATTGTCCTTATAGAATTGTCTATGTTAGAGGTAGAAAGAAAATGTGGGTTGTTAAAGAGTTTCTTAATGTTGCTAAGACTAACACTTATGGACCCAAGAAAATGTGGGTACCAAAAGTTAGACCTAAATTGTGATTGTAGGTTGTTCAAAGCAAAGGCAAATAGCAACAAGGAGAAGGCTCCAAGAACATTTTGAGAAGGAGGAGCAACAAGCTAAATCTTAAGGGGGAGTGTAAGCATTCCGATATTGGACATGCTACTTTAAATGAGGAGAGGCTCAAAGCTTGTCAAGAAAATAGACTTCAAGAATGATCACTCATGAGCTCAATTCCTTGGTAATTCATCAAGAGGGTAAAACTTGGCTCTATTCAACATTGTGCTATACACTAAACTTATATGTCATGAAGCATGCATAAATGGTCATACTTATTTCTCATGATATAAATAGCTTTCTTGTTGAGAATTAATGTGAACCTTGCCGATGAATGGTCCTCTTACACTTATATTGAAAATATTGATTGTTGATGACCATTATTCGCTTTGTGAAAATTCCATGTTGAGATGATGTCGCCTTAATGCTTCACGTTGCCATTCCTACACACACACCTTTTGGTAATGCCAAAAAGATAGCATGACTCGGTTAGATATTTAGTTGTGTTTGTTTGATATTCTTGGCATTGATTGAGGGGGAGCATACATTAGGATGGAATATGCACAAGGTAACTTGATAGAGGAAGCTTACATGCTTGAATCACATACTATCTTGTTACTCTTGAAAAATACACGAAGTAAATGAGATTATTGAACTACATTGCATATTTTTCTTTGGATCATGAATGAACTCTTGATGTCATCCGTATGAGTTCATGAGTTATATGCACGTCACGCCATTATCTTTCTTATAAATATTTCTTCACACATGCATACCCTTGTCTTTTTGTTGATGACAAAGGGGGAGAAATAATCTTGATTCTATATTCTATGTGATTGTGTGAGAACATTAGAAAAAGAGCATATCTTGTTTTAGCTAGGGGAAGCTAGCTATGAGCTTAATTGCTATACGAGATAAATGGATATGTCTTGAGTATACAAGAAATGATTAAATGTTCTATGTGAGATTGTTGTGCTTAATTGTCTATCATATGATACATCATACCTTATATAGAATCAATGTTTGTCATCATCAAAAAGGGGGAGATTGTTAGCCATACGGTTGGATAACCTAGGCTTACATCTTGTTTTGATGATAACTACACATTGATTATGTTTTAATGTATGCTTTGAGTGTATTCTTAGTAGGCCTATACATGCACACTCATGAAGACACATTTGATAAGTTGGATAGATGGATTAAAGCCAAAGGAGATTAAAAGCTATAGTGGACATGCTATGGAAGCTTCATCAAGTCCAATGTCAAATAGCAAGAAAGAATGCAAAGGCTAAGTTACTATCAATTATGATTGATCTTTATTATTATGTAACTAGTCTTGGTTTGATGCTTGGATTGATGACTATGACCTAAAAATACCTTAGGACACCTTGTGCATTGCATGTGAGTTCATAACCATTCACACAAGTGCGATTCTTAAAAATGAGTGAACTTTGGAGCTTACTCAGATTTTCTCAAAAATGTTTTTGGTGCTAATATTTTCATATATTGATAAAAAAAATTCATTAGCTTTCCAACGCAAAAAACGGCACCTCAATCAGAATTTTCTAGAGAAAGTTATGCCAAAAATAGAAAATGGGGTTCCGTGAGGCAGCCGATAGGCAGTAGGGTAATACAGTCGACTGCATTTGAATACAGTCGACTGCATTGGTCAAAACTCAGTTCCAACGGCTATTTTCGAGGACAAAACTCCAACGGCCAGCTTAGAGGGAATACAGTCGACTGCATTGGGAATATTGTCGACTGCATTGGGAATACAGTCGACTGCAATGACAGTTTTGCTCACTTTATGCCTATAACGGCTATATTTGATCTCTTCTCTATATAAATGTTTTGGGGCATCATCAAACACCATGGAAACCACATTCTAAGCCTCCCTTCATTAGAGAAACATGAAGGCTCATAGATTAAACTTATCTCTCTTTATCTTCATGATTTTACATCATTAAAGATAGCATTTTTGTAAGGAATTCTTTGATTGAGAGTGAGAATCCTTCAAGTCATCAATTCTCTAATCTCTCTATTGCACTAGAGCTTCATTTGTACTCATTTCCTTTCAATAGGGTTTCTTTGTACACATTTGATCTCTGTAAAAGAATTGTGATCAAGGCTTGGGTTTGTCAAGTCTTGGGTGAGCTTTGTGGATTCAAGGCTTGTGCTTGGTGTGGGGATATCATCAAGTGTTGTAAGGGTTTTGATCTTGACCCGGAAGAATATTGTTACTAGTGGATTCTAGTGCTCTTGCAAGGGACTTCCTTGAAGAGGTGGATGTAGGCTTGAGGGTAGTTCAAGCCGAACCATTTAAATCTCCTTGTCAAGTATCTCTAACTCAATCTCTTTACTTATTGCTCTTTAATTGTTTGAGATTGTTTGGTTAGCATCTTCATTGAAGTATTACTTGGTTTGATTGAGATTTATGATTGTGCTTAGTTTAAATTCCCCATTAATTTTCAAAAACCCTATTCACCCCCCTCTAGGGTTGTTTTATTGGTTTCAGGACTCTTAATTTATTTAACATAGCAAATCAAATTATTTTTATCTAAAAATTTTAGAAGAACCTTATATTACTGATATGTTTCATTTTTTAAAATTTCGTGTCATTCCAAAGTCGATAGCTATTTTTAGCGGAATTAGCCTCTGAGCGCTCAACAAAAAAAATTTTGAAATACTTTATAGTTCTAAAATGACTTCAGGGTTTGCTTAAAATGGTTTTTTTACAGTGTTTTTGAGATTTTTCAGGTGCGAGGTGCACCAGGGTGTTTCGATAATTTTTCACTCAGGGTGGGTGTTTAGGTAATTTTACCTACGAGAGGTACCTTTTGGTAAATTCACATATTGCAGGGATATTTTAGTGATATACTTACGGGAAAGAAGTTTTGGAGATTTATATTTGAGGGGTATTTTTGGTAATTATGCACATGAGGGGTATTTCGGTAATTTTACAAACCCGATGAGTGTGTCATTCTGGAATAGAGGTGAATTGGTACTGACTTTATAATATCGTAGCATAGATTGTATTATGATTATTGAATTGTTTCGTTTAGGTTAAAGCAAAAGACGTTCCGGTTATGATAGTTTAGCTTTGGATCGAGGTAAGGAATTTATCATTTGGTAGATCATATTTGATGCAATACGATAACAAACGAAATCAGTTATTCATGTAGGCTAAGTATTGCAAATTACATGCATAAATATATACTCATCTAATCAGTGTTTGGGCATACTAGCCCCACGCAATCAGTAATGTAACAAAATTGGAAGGCACATTGTGAGATCAAAGTAAAGCCCTAGATTTGGCGCATCGTTTGAAATGATCACAAACATAAGAAACTCCACATAAAATTAAGATCTAGCATTAGCATGGGCAAACAACCACTTGGTCTTTGACTTATCGATTGTTCTATATTGGAGAGCAAAATGGAAAGGGCATAATCGAAGTATGAGATTCAGAGAATAGAGAAAAAGCAAATGAAGAAATCTAGCTAACCCTAAAATCGGTCGCTAAATTAAATCTATAAAGTGCCCTAATTTCTCTCTCTCTCATTCTCTCTCTCTCTCTCTCTCTCTCTGCCCTAAATTAAAACTAACTGCCGGCGAATTGATTCACCCCACCGCCCACGTCGCCGCTGCAACCACTATTTTCGGCCACCGCCAAGCTGCCACGACCACCACTCTCATGGTCTCACCACGACCGCCGGTCCTGAGCTACCGATTTTACGATGAAGGAAGGACGTTGACGAAGGCAACTCCTCCGCTACACGGTTGCTAATCTTAGTGACTGCGGAACTGTCGCCAAATCCAGTCGCTAACTTTAGCGACCACTAAATCGGTCGCTAAGTTAGCGACAAATAAGGCAGTCGCTAAAGGTGGCCCCATTTTTTTGTTTACCCCACCACTTGTTTCCTAGACTTAGCCATTGCTAGTTATATCTCTCACTAAAGCGGTCGCTAAATTGAGATTTAGCGACCGCTTTCCCTGGCGGTCGCTAACGCCTTCATTTCTTGTAGTGATAGCAAACAAACATGGTGATATCAATTCATCACCCAGAGTTCAAGAATAGACATGAACAAACTTAAAAAATCATATACGAACACATATTTATGAATTTTTCAGGAACATTATGGCCTCATACAGAAATGTGGTCCTTAATGCTGTAACACTATAGTTGTCTGTGGTCCCTTTACATTGGAGATTATCTGATCACTCTTTTAAGTTTTAACGTGAGTGTATAATTCAGTTGCCAATACCACTTTAGGCAATATCAGCATAATTTGGTTGCTATGTTCCACCTACTCTGTAGGAAAGCTTTAAGTGAACTTTAACAATCAGCCATGGCAGTAAAGGGCAGGCTGTCCTTTGATGGAACTAGACCAATGCATATTGTTCTTCTCTTGGCATTAGAACAATTGATTCCCCAATGGTGCCTTTATAATGTTTTTTTTATTTGTTTGGTCATAATAATACAAATATGTACTCCATGTCATGGATAACATCCCATGTCATGGGTATCAACAGAAAAAGCCATAACAGTTAAAAAGTTGACTAATTCAACTTTCATTCGAAGACAAACGAACAGACAAGATAAAAACCAACAGATATAATAAAGTAACTATTGATAAGCAAAATCAAGGGATAAAAACCAACAGATAGAAGCCAAACTAAACCATACTCCTTGTACATGCAATTTATTCTATATTTTGTTTTTTGTTATCGCAAGCTATGTTTGACTAGGAATTTCATTTTGACTGAAAATCTACAAGTACATTAAAAGAAATCTACGGTTTGGTATGTAAAAAAGTGAATTTGTTAAATTCTAAGGGGATCTAAAGGAAAACTCAATTGTTGGATGAGTATCACTGTATTGGACAATTGGTGATTTCAAGAAAGTTCAAAGAGACTTTTTGTGAATCACTTGATGATGTTTTAGCATTTTTCTAAAGCTTTGGGCTTTTCTCACTTCAGTTGAAATATGTTCCTATAGTTATTGCTGCTATATTGCAGGTTGAAAAATTGAAGGATTTGTGTTTGAAGCAAAGGGAAGAGATAAAACAATTGATGAAAGCTGACTGTTTTGTTCCCAGCCATCATTAAATCACAACTTCAAGAGCTTTTAGAAAAGTAGGGTTCTGAACTAAATCAGGCAAAACAACTCATTCATAATCTCCAACAGCAGGTCACTTCTCTTACAGGTCAACTTCAGTTTTTACTTCAAAGATAATTATGTTTTTTTTATATAATTATAAGCTCTATAAGATAAGATAAGATTAAAGCCCTAGAGAGAATAGCTTGCATGCTGTGGGCACTACTGTATGACAGAGCACTCTCTAAATTTGTCAATGGCTCATTTTCTTCAATATCTCAAACTGTGACAGATTTATTGTTTTGATATCTACTTTTAAGACTGAACCAACATCTATTTGCTTGAAAATGCTAATGAAATAAGATTAATGAAGGTAGCATTGCCTATGATATCATGGTATGGATAGTATATTGCTTGATCTAGTATGAATTAAGCTTTAAACTTCCGCAGCAGACCATACATCTCAATCAAATAATAAGTGTCTTCATTAATATCTATATCGACACCTCTTGCTCCAAAAGGAGTTACTCTTGCACCCAAGGTTGTTAATTGTGCATTGAGCATTTGAGAATTGAGATTGTTGATGGAGGATGGAACCCAATTGGATTGAAATATCGGATACGTGCATTTCGAACAATTTTTTCCCATTTGAGCATTGATTATTTGATTGTTAATTTTAGGTTGTTAATTATGCATTGAGCATTTGAGAATTGAGATTGTTGATGGAGGATGGGACCCAATTGGATTGAGATATCGGATATGTGATTTAGTTGAATGGTGGGTTAAAATTAGGTTAATTAGGTTAACGCGATAATAAAACATGACATGGTGGGTTGAAATTAGGTTAATTAGGTTCATCTTCCATAGGTTAATTAGGTTAATAAGGTTCATCTTCCATGGGGTAAAATTCTAGTTCCGCCACTGATTAGCCTTAATCAACACTGATTAATCATGATTAGTGTTAATCTACACTGATTAGCACTGATCAACACTGATTAGACTAATTATCCTTAATTATCCCTAATTAACCATGATTAACACTGATTAGCCCTAATTAACACCTAAGAAGCACCGACACTTTATATGAGTCGAGGTATGGTGTCTGACACCCCGACACCTCACTGACACCTCCGAACACGTGTCTGACACCTCTCTACGGTGTCCCGGTCGGTGTCAGATGTAGTGTCTGTGTCCGTGCTACCTAAATTAGCACTAATCAACACTGATTAGGCTAATCATCTCTAATTAACACTTATTAGCCGTAATTAGCACTAATAAACACTGATTAGGCTAATCAGCTCTAATTAGTCCTAATTAACACTAATTAGCCCTAATTAACACTAATTAGCCCTAATTAATACTGATTAACCCTAATTAGCACTAATCAACACTGATTAGTGCTAATCTACACTGATTAGCACTGATCAACACTGAATAGGCTAATCAGACCTAATTATCCTTGATTAACCCTAATTAACACTAATTAGCCCTATTTAGCACTAATTAGCCCTAATTAGCACTAATCAGCCCTAATTAGCCCTAATAAACACTGATGGACATTAAATAGCCCTAATTAGTACTAATCAGACCTGATTAGCCCTAATTAACATTGATGGACACTAAATAGCCCTGATTAGCACTGATCAGCTCTAATTAGCCATAATTAACACTGATGGACACTAAATAGCCCTGATTAGCCCTAATTAGCACGAATCAGCCCTAATTAGCATTAATCAACCCTAATTAACACTGATAGACACTATGTAGCCCTAATTAGCCCTAATCAACATTGATTAGTGCTAATCTACACTGATAAGCACTGATCAACACTGAATAGGCTAATCAGCCGTAATTATCCCTAATTAACACTAATTAGCCCTAATATACACTGGTTAGGCTAATCAGCCTAGTTATCCCTATTTAACGCTGATTAACACTCACTTGTAAGTGACTACTCAATATATATATATATATATATATATATATATTCAAATTGAAGGTTAATTTGGAACTTGACTTGTATAGGTTCAACAATCAGTGAGAGATATATATCATGTCAGTGGATAGAAGTTGGATGCAACCGAGGATTGCTCCAAGTGGGATTGGGGTATCGGAAGAGTTTAGACAGGGAGTGAACGGGTTTATTCTCTTTGCTTTGAATCAACGAGAGTTTGTGGATGACGGCATGATTAAATGTCCGTGCAATGATTGTCAGCTGTTAAGTTGGAAAACCCCCGACGATGTAACTTTTGATATGTTCCGTAGAGGTTTTATGAGTAACTATACGAATTGGACTCAGCAAGGGGAACCAATTCTGAGGGTGACCACTGAGGTGCCCACTGAGTTCAGACAGTATAGTTTTAGAGATCCAGGATTTTCCCAGTATCAAAATATGGTAATGGAAGCTGGGCCTACTGGGATTAACTGGGATAACTATTTTAACGATGGTAATCCTAATGTGGAAGAAGAGCCAAACCCGAGTGCACAGAAGTTGTAGAAATTATTAAAAGACTCTGAAGAGCCAATATGGAATGGAAGTACAAAGCACACCAAGTTATCTGTTGTGACAAGGATGCTACACTTAAAGTCTGAGCATGGTCTAAGTGATAGAGGTTTTGATGCTTTTCTGAAGCTTAATAAAGAAATGTTGCCAAAGGATGAGAAGTTGCCTGACACGTACTATAGTGCTAAGAAAATGATGATGAAACTTGGTTTAGGGTACCAGAAGATAGATGCATGTAATAATGATTGTGTCTTATTTTGGAAGGAGAACAATGACTAGAGTAAGTGCCCGGTTTGTGGCCACGCAAGGTATAAACCGACCAGTGGGAAGAAAAGGAAGATAGCATGGAAGATATTGCGGTACTTTCCACTGACACCAAGGCTTTAAAGGTTGTATTACTCTTCTAAAACGGCATAGCACATGAGATGACATAGCAACGTCTGCAGCAAAGTTCCCGATTTATTGAAACACCCTGCCGATGGAGAGGCATGGAAGGAATTTGGTTGCGGACACCCATCTTTTGCTGCAGAAGTTTGAAATGTGCGACTTGGGCTCGCTACTGATGGGTTTAATCCTTTTGGGCACTGTAGCACACCTTACTCTACATGGCATGTTATCATTGTCCCGTATAACCTTCCTCCAGACATGTGCATGAAGAAGCAATTCATGTTTTTATCATTACTCATTCCTGGACCTACGAGCCCAGGTAGAAATATTGACGTGTACTTGCGACCGTTGATCGATGAGTTAAAAATTATGTGGGAAGTAGGAGCCCCAGCATTTGATGCATCTCTTAAATAGAACTTCAACTTGAGGGCAGCAGTCATCTGGAATATCAATGACTTCCCTACATACGGTATGTTGTGTGGGTGGAGTACACCCGGTAGGTTGGCATATTCTTATTGTATGGAAGTGAATAAGGCTTTCACCTAAAAGCACGGGGGGAAGGCTTCTTTTTGGGGGTATCACAGACAATTCTTGCCACCTAATCATCCATTTCGAAGGCAAAAAGATAAGTTTAATTAAACTGTGGAGTGTCGCGTTAAAACACGTGACAGATTGTCTGGGGATGAAGTGTATACGCGCGTAAAGGACCTTGACATGGATGCGGTACCATTTGGAAACTGTGCTGCCAGTCTAAAACTTCCTGGCTTTGGAAAAACACACAACAGGAAGAAAATGTGCATATTTTGGGAGCTGCCTTATTGGCCGACCCTCATTCTCCGCAATAATCTTGATGTTATGCACATTGAGAAAAATATTTTTGAAAATGTGTTTAATACAGTCATGAATGTCAAGGGCAAATCAAAAGATCACCTAGAAGCACGCAGAGATATGCAGATGATGGGTATACGGCGTCAATTGCATCCACGAATGGTTAATGGTAAGCTGGTTTTGCCCAAAGCAATATATACATTGGATAAAAAGCAGATACAATAGGTGTGCGAGTGGGTTAAACTGCTGAAGCTGCCAGATGGCTATGCATCTAATATATCACGTTGTTGCAACCTTGCTGATTGTAGGTTTTATGGTTTAAAGAGTCATGATTGTCATGTATTCATGGAAATATTTATATTGATTGTCTTGTGTGACCTCTTGCCGAAGCCAGTAAATGAAGCATTGACTGAACTTAGTCATTTCTTCCGTGATTTGTGCTCAAAGGTGCTTCGAGAGAGTGATGTTAAGATTCTTGAGAAAAAAAAATTTGAGACAGTGAGCAAGTTAGAGAAAATCTTTCCCCCGTCGTTATTTGACTCGATGGAGCATTTGACCATTCACTAAGCATAAAAGGCTAGAGTGGGCGGACATGTGCAGTATCAATGGATGTATCCATTTGAGAGGTGATGTCGCCCATCCATCTTTAAATTGTATTTCATACTTGCACACATGCATTGTTTACTGAAAATGACTTATTTCTTACATAGGTATATGTTTGACCTTAAGAAAAAGGTGCGTAACAAAGCCCGCATTGAAGGCTTGATTGCAGAGGCTTACATCCTTTAGGAGCATACCAACTTCTACTCCCTTTACTTTGAGACTGATGATGATACAAAGATGAATCGGCCTGGTCGCAATGACAATAGTGTCGACATAGAATTTGATGAGCGTATTTCCATATTCATGAATCTTGGTCGTGCATTTGGAGCAAGGAGTGGTCGATATTTATTCGAGGAAGAGTATATTGCTACAACATTGTACGCTCTCATGAATTGTAATGAAGTTGCACCATTCATAGTGTAAGTAGTTGTGTATATATCTTCCTTCTCATAGTTCAAGAACATAATATAACGACGATGCTATATAACATGCAGTGAATACAATGAGGAAGTGTTATTCGCAAACCCTGGGATATCAGATGGACAACTTGAAAAAATGTGAAACAACGCGTTCCTTGAGTGGTTCCGAAAGCACGTAAGTTCTAAAACCACATCTCATTTCTAATATAGACCGCATGTAATAACCACTACAAGAAAAACAACTTTTAGCAACGGATTTTTAGCGACGGATTGCAATCCGTCGCTAAAAGTCACTTTTACCGACGGATTTGCCCCGTAGGTAAAAGTCCGTCGCTAAAAGTCACTTTTAGCGACGGATTTGTCCTTCGGTAAAAGTCCGTCGCTAAAGACTTTTACCGACGGGATATTCCGTCGCTAAAGGTCTTTAGCGACGGACTTTTACCAACGGGTTATTACTGACAGAACAATCCGTCGCTAAATATATTTCTTCGTATTTTCTCATTTTCTTTTGAATTTTATTTTAAAAATAATTTTTATATTTTACTATAAATAAAGCAAACCCTAATTTGCTCTCATTTCATTCCCCGCCGTTCTTCTCTTTCTTTCCTCCCGACCGTATGCCCCCTCGATCTCCCTCTCCCTCACTCACACAGCCGACCGTCGGCCGCCATCCGCTCCGCCACACCACCCACCGCCACTGGTACTCCTCCATCGTCCGGTCAGTGTCATCACACCCGTCAAAGATCCTCTACGCCTACCACCACGCCGTCACAGGCTTCTCCGCCCGCCTGACCGCCGCTCAGGCCGCCGATCTCCGCCGCATTTCCTATTCCCTGGCCGCCTCTCCTGGTACCCACCACCGCTACTGCTGCCGCCTATGTGATTTCGAAGAACGGTGAGTGCAATACAGGCAGTGAAGCATAAGTCGGCTAAGACCTACGCCGAGCTTGCTCAAGAGATTGGCCTCCCAAACGTGTACGTGGCCCAAATCTTGAAATGCAAGGCCCTACTCAGCCCTGAGGCCGCCTGTATGCTGCGAGCACTGCCCGGGTTGCCCGAGGACCTGGTCCTTGAGATGATGGAGCCACCTAGGAGGTCGTATGACCCCCTTTTGATCCAAGATCCTGCCATTTACAGGTAACCCAATGACACTTTCTATGAATTTTCTTGAAATTCTCATCTGGGTAGTTTTTGTTTCTTATGCATATGCTTTTTAGTTATACTTGTATAGTCTGGTTTGACGAGTAATGTTATGTACCAAAATTGAGCATATGGCAGGCTGTAAATCAGGTCTTCTACAAGATATGGACTCCCACTGTTTATAAATGAATGAACTTTAATGTGTCAAATCACTGAAAAGTCAATATGTGGGATAAAAATATTGGAAGAGTAGCACTAAGCCTGGTTCAGGTGGTATAATTTGGTGGTTGACTATAAAATTGGGACTTGATCTTGGTATTGGAAAACTTGGCTATTAATTGAGATGATATCAATCATTGGCTATTGCTCTTGATTATTAGAATTTCATTTGATTTCGAAATAGCAGAATTGTTATTTCTTATTTAACACACTAGTATTACAGGTTTTGTATATTTTAGTGCACAAATTAAGTATGTAGATAGATCTCATCTACATTTGCAATAGAATCTCTAGCACCTTCTAATTTTTTATTAACTCTGCTTTGTCTTAGGCGGCATTCTGTCTATGCATATGTTGCACTCCTTTTGCTTTGACTTATTTTAATGCATGTTTGGGGTTGTGCAACACATACACACAATGTATATTTTGTTCTGTGTACACGCCTTTTCCTGTGAATCAAAGTTGAAGTGTCGGAAGCCTTGAAATCTGCTTTGTCGTCCTTTATTGCTATCGTGTTTGTGTATTGAACTCCGTAGACACATCAAATTTATGTCAATCTGTGGATGAAGTATAAATGGTTGATTAATGTCATTTTCACTTTTCTTATTCTCAACTCAAAGATATACAACGCTATGTTGCAACGAATGTTTTGTTGTGATGTAGAACCATGGTAGCAGTGTAACTTGTAGCATGCAGCGGTTTTGATTTTTATGAACTCATTTGGTGTGTGCGTATTGAACAAATATAGACATTGGAGGAAGCTAAAACTAAAACTGTCTTACAATAGGAAGAAGGATTAAACAAGCTACCCCTTCTCTTTTTTAAGTCTTGTATATTGTTATATTGGAACACATTTGTTATGATTTCTCTTATACTCAGATGATGGAGTTGTTTCGACCGTCCTTGGAAGAAGCCCTTTGTTATAAGAATCAATAGATAATTGTTTCCGTCATTCTTCGAATGTCACTGGTATAAACTTTTGCAATACGCTGTAGAATTATGCTAAATTTCATATGACGAATATTCTTCTATCTTTCTCATTTGTATGTTAAGTTGAGACGCTTGGTAGTATTACTTATACTTCTTGGGAGGTAGTGGTGCTTTCTCACTTGAAAAGCTTAGTTGGACGTTAAGCAATCTCATGGGAGTCAGTCAGGGTGTAGCTTCTTATTTTTTAAGTTTGAATATTTATATCGACACATTGGTCTGAAATACTACTTCAAAGTTTATCTTATAATAACTTCGTCACTTATGTTCATCCGTACTTTCTCATTCTTTTTTCTTCCCTGAGCGTTGCCGAGTAGTTTTTTTTTTGCTCTAATGCAGATGGCGCTCGACTACATTGGGTAACGTGGAGCTACTATTGGTGTCACTAAGGAGAAGAGGATCAAGTACGTGAAGCTATAAGAGTTGAGTGTATCTTGGGAGATTGATATCTATTTTTGGTTTTAATAAAATATGTAATTTTGTTTTGAAATTTGTATGATGTGATTTATTTTGTTCGGTGAATATTTAATTTTTGTAGTTGAGTATTTTTTTTTTTTGGTGCAACAATTTGTTCGGAGAATATTTAATTTTTGTAGTTGAGTATTGGGTGTTAGATGTTGGTGTATAACTTATATTTTGTTTGTATTGCTTGAAATTTAAAGAAGAGTGCTATATTGGTGATTAGGATTAATTGTCAATGAAAATAGGCTTGAATTTTAAAAACTAATAACAATTTAAAAAAATAGTTTTTTTATTGACATTTAGCGATGGAATTTCGTCGCTAAAAGTCTGATTCAAGTGTAATTGGATGGACTTTAGCGACGGAAGTTGTGTCACTAAAAGGCCTAGATTAACGACGGACTTTTGGCAACGGAATATCCGTCGCTAAAAGTATTTTAAAATTGAATTTCGAGAAAATAACAAAAAATAGGAAACTATGAAAATTACTTTTAGCGACGGAATATTCCGTCGCTAAATAAGTTGTTTAGCGACGGAATAGCTAAAATATTTAATCCGTCGCTAATTTGACAAAAAAGAAAATAAATTAAAATTCTAAAAATATAATTAGCGACGGAATATCCGTCGCTAATGAAAAATAAATCCGTCGGTAAAAATGACATATTTAGCGACGGATTTAAAAATTCTGTCGCTAAACTATTAGTGACGGGCTTTTCTATGAGGGATTTTTAGCGACGGTTAATCCGTCGCTAATTCTTTTAGCGACGGATTTTGAGCTTTTAGCGACGGATTTTCCCGTCGCTAAAAGCCTGTTTTCTTGTAGTGAACTTAATACTTTGTGCAAATTGTTTGTTGTTGTAGACTGCCCAGGATGAAGTTGATGTTCGTCTCAAATTGCTTGTTGCTGGCCCTAGTAGACTAGTTTCGTGTTATAAAGGGTACATTTTCAATGGGTTTAGGTTTAACACGATGAAAGTTGACCTTACTAAACAAACCCAAAACAGTTGAATTTTTTATCAAAGGTGACTGTTATAATGATAGTGAGCGTGATTTTTATGGGCAGTTGGAGGAGGTTATTGAACTAGATTATTATGGCAGCGGTAATCGACGGGTAATGTTCAAGTGCAGATGGTTTGACATTACAGTTGGTAACCGAGTTAGTCGACATGGGATTGTAAACGTTAATTTGATGTCAAGGCTCAGATCGTACGAACCATTTGTATTTGCAGCTCAAGCAACGCAGGTCTTCTATGCAAATGGTGTGACAAGGAAGGACCCAAATTGGCATACTGTTATCAAGACCAAAAGAGGCTTTGTTGATGATGATGTGTTCGTTGAGATGTACCAAGAGGATGATGCTCCCACAGTGATACCGCTTCAGGAGAATAACGATCTTGTTGATAAGCCTCTTTGCGATTTAGGCCATGATGGAGAAGAGGTCGATGTTGAAGCCCTTCGTGATGATTATGATGATGATGTTGACGACGATTCCGAGGAAGAAGTTGATGACGAAGAACAAGACGATGAAAATGAAGGGGACGAAGATGACGAGGAGAAAGACGTTCCATTGTCTATTAGTGATAGTGATTGACTGTGTAAAGCAAAAAGATTCTTATCAATGTACTTTTGCACATGTGGTGTTTATTATTTAAATTGAATTGATTATTAATTGATGGTGGTTGACTATTTAAATTGGGTTGTCTTTTATACTCGGCCGTGCCACATTGTTAGCGTAATAACTTTTGCACTTAAGTTGTTTATTATTCGTGCGAACTACATTGTTATTAATTTACTTTTGCACTTAAGTTGTTTATTATTCAAGTGAACTAATTACACACAATTAACTTTTGCACGTCGCGGAGCTGCTTTGGCACGGTCAGCCCTATTCCCTAGGATTGGTGACGCGACTACTGATGAGCAGCCGACATCGTCATCAGTAGCTTCAGACCATGGTGAGACAATATTAGTTTCGTGTCTAATTGAAAGATATTTGTTGCAATATATATATATATATATATATATATATATATATGTGTGTGTGTGTGTGTGTGTGTGTGTGTGTGTGTGTGTGTGTGTGTGTCTTCTTTTTTCATCATTTGCAGCGTCTAGTTCATCTGTACCGAGAGGTATCACCCACGAGATACCTCTTCTAGCCACCCCGAAGCAGAGGATTATTGCTCATGTCCGAAACAATTAGTACGTTTTTAATTTTCAAAGCTCAATTCTAACTTAATACGCACTTATATTGGGATTGATGTATCTCTCTTATGATTTCTTGTAATTAGCTTTGTTGAAGATTGTATTAGGACCAAAATCGGTCCTATTATCAAGGCCCACCTCCCACAGCCTTATGTGACATGGGGATCGTGGACGGAATCAGACAAAGAACTTGTCTGGGGGGAGTTCTTGGTAAGGAGCGCAGTATTTTTATGTGCTTTATTTGGTTTTAGAAATACATTATTGCTGAATTTTTCTTGCTAACCGTGTTTGAAATTGTGTTGAATTATGTTCAGGACTATTTCAAATTTGAGACCGACGGAGACCAAGAACTTAGGAGGCAGGCCTGGGAGTGGCATTGTTCCGAGAACTACGAGAAATGAATGCTCAATGCGAGGAGGTGGGCGCTAGCACGGGCGGGTGCGACAGATATATCCATGGCCAGGGACCACAAGTACTTCTCCAAAGCCATGTGGGGGCACCTGGTGTCGCATTGGAGTACAGCAGACTGGACAAAGCTGAGTGAGTGAGGCAAGGAGATAGCTCAAAGCAAGAAGAAGATGAAGCATAGTGATGGTTCCCGTCCATTTTTTGTGCACGAGCTGAGGTTGACAGAAGAGGACCCTGCGCCCCCTACGAAGCTCCGCCATTTTGAGCACACATACCAAAACAAAGATGGGAAGTGGGTGTCTGAGAGCGCGGAGCAGTTTGCGGTGAGCACACAACTCTTGTATTACTTTTGTATTCCTATTGCATTCTTATTGGTTGCGGCCAGTAGCATTCCTTTAACATTTTCGTTGTTTTCTTATACAGAATTCATATAGACAAAAAGTTCAGGCCAACTCTCAGGCAGACGGTAGCCAGACAGTGGATGAGGTCTCTTTGTGGTTAGACGCTACGGGGGGTCCTAAGAAGGACCGTATACTCGGCCACCCTCGTCAGTCCACACGATCGTTGCTAGCCGGCAGAGCTCAGTCATCAGGCGAGACCAGTTGTAGCGGTCATCGGGCAGATGCGACGAAGAAAGCGCGCTTCGCCACATGGTTTGATGAACGACTTCAGATGATGATCCATGGCGGTTTTCTTTTGCCCGGGCCCAGACTTCAGGTAATACAAATTTTCTCAAGTAGTTATGTATTTTGGTCATTCTATATGTGATATTGATTTGATATATTATGTTGAATCATTTGTATGGCTTCGTGTAGAGCGATATTGATCCTAGTGCCGGTGACCCCCAGGGCGGTGAGGACGTTGTTGGATCGAACGTGCCTTCATTGAGGAATGAAGAAGATAATGACGGGGTTGGTTGGGTTTATCTATTGACTTGGATGTGTAGCTTAACTTTGAGTTCACATACTTGACTCGTTTTTCTAATTTTAGTTCAATCCAAAATTAATTGATTTTAATGCATATGTTTATATATAGTTTGATGAATATGAAACTTATGTCTTATCTATTGACTTTGACAAGTTATTTGAATGAATGCGGGACAGGGGGTTAAAACGGTTTTGAATGAATGCGTTGAAAGCTTTCAACGCATTCATTCAAAACCGTTTCAACTGAGGTTAAATCGGTTTTTGGACCGATTTAACCTTGGCTTGGTATTGGATTGGAATTGCTTTTGGATTGATATTGGTTTTGTGACAGATTTTGGACAGGATGTGGACAGGTTCTTTGACCTGAATTTTTTTCTTTTGTTGCAAAATCCAGTTTTAACGATCGCACATCGCGGTCGCTAAACGAAATAAGTGCGGTCGCTAATTTAATATTTCAAAATTAAAAAAATATAAAAAATCATTAGCGACCGCAAGGGGCGGTCACAAAATATAATAATATTTAAATTAAAAAATATTTAAAAAACTAATATTTAAATTCAAAAAAAAAATATTTAGCGACCGCACAAAACGGTCGCTAAATAAAGTCAATGCGGTCGCTAAATTTAGAGACCGATTAGTAAATGCGGTCACTAAACTTCAGTGGTCTGGCCTATAGCGACCGCGAGAGCGGTCACTAAAGGGCTGCTTTCTTGTAGTGTATTGAAACCCTAATATTGAGCCTTAATCGGTTATTTGAATTCATGTCGAGGCTTATTTCTTATTGCATTCCAAACATTGGATTATTTGTTGATTCAGTGATTGTTGTCTTCTGTATATTGACATGGGATTTTATTTTGTGGGAGGCATTATAAGGATGGTCTGTTCCTGCACGGAATGCAGGCTAGTACCTTAATAAAATGGACTAGTTATTGTACATTATGCATAAGTACTATGTTGTTCATTCCTTATGTGGCTTTGCATCTGCTCATATCCATTATCTTCTAAATTTGGTTACATTGTATCTTAAAATGATTATTTTGGAAATAATTGAAAATGATTGTTTGGATATGTGATCGAAGGGGATTGAATTGAAACTCTTGCCCATATTGTTATCAAACTATTTGTGAGTGTTTGAAACCCCTCCCCAGATTGTCTTTGAACTATCTGTGCTCGTTTTGAAATCCTTTGAAAAATCATCATTGTATCTTAAAATGATGTATTTGAAAATGATCTTCAAATAATTGTTTTGGCATCTAATTAAAAAAGATTGAGGTGAAACTCTTCCTCATGTTGCTATCAAACTGTTTATGATTCTTTGAAATGTTTTGCAAAATTATCATTGAATTGACTCTTGAGTCGTTTTGTAATTCCTACGTTTGTTCCTCTAGCGACCTTATTGAGCTCTCGAAAGCTCACTGTTGAGTAATAGGACCCTTGCATAGGTCAGTACAGTTAGCCTGTTCTACAAAGAACTTAAGTTTAAGTTTTAATAGTCTAAGGGTGTGTTTGATAAAACTGAAATTTAAGTACTGAAAACTTAAGTGCTGAATTTGTACAACTGAAAATTTTAAGCTACTGAATTTTAAGCACTGAAAAAAATTTGGTCTTGACTGCAATTTAAGTGCTGAAGTAGTTTATTCTGTTTGATAAAAAAAAACAACAGAAATCTAAAAACTGTTTAGTTTAACACTAATACCCTTTTGCTCTGCTTTTTAAAACTTTATAAACATCGTTATATTATTGCACATCCCACGTATTATTATATCAATAATGGATATTTCAAATCCAAGTTGCATGCGTAGCATTAAAACATAAAAGAAAATTCAAATTAGTCACACGATAAGAATTAGCAATAATGTAGATAGTCAAAAGTCATATTATTACATATATGAACTATAACCTCAAATTAAACAACTGAGTTGCAATCTGCTCCCGCAAGTTCACCATAAAGTTTTGATCAGCTTGTCATGCATAAGGACCAAATACATTTTGGTTTGGGCCATGGCCGCCCTTGCCAATTCCTTGTGAGAAAGAAGCAATTCTGTGAGGGTGACAGAAAAAAGTCTTGACCCTTTTGTTCCTTCAAATACTAAACTCTAGTTCTGCGTCTCTAAGGATTAATTTGCTTTCAACAATATCATCCATTTTCAGCAATATCATTTTTACTTTAGTTGTGATAAGCTCAAAGAATATTGGGAAAAATTTCCTATGGTGTATGTTATTTGAGGATGATATAGTGTTGGTTGATGAAACTAGATGCTAAGTTAGAACTACAGAGAAGTATCTCACTAAAGTTAATTGACTAAATTCTTGAATTTGTTGTTTTATTTATGCCCATGTGTATTTCTTGTTGTGTATCATGAGTCCCTCGATATACAAGAACATACTATATATGTTCTTAGCTTCCGCTGCCAAAAGCCGATATATGTTCTAAGCTCTAAGAGGTTTTGATCGCTTTTACATAGATAGATATACATGAGCAACTAAATGGGTAAAAGGAAGTGCCTTCTGATCGGATGTCACCATGATTCCAACATCCCAACAGTATTCATCCCTTCTAACACCATGATTCTAACATGGGACAACTCATACGAGTATCACACCTCGAAAATTTGCCTCGGGTGCAAGCACACCGACGCAAGATGCAAATCGCACTGCCATATGCAAGGTCAATCTAAACAATATCAGAAAATCGATCCAATATGAAGAGGCAGGGAAATCGATCCAATATGAATTGGGGGAAAAAAGCCCTAATTACATTCACAAATCAAGCGACACCCATGTAATGAAACACCATGAAATCACGCACCTTTAGTACCGTGAAAAGAGAAGAAGAGGCGGCGAATCAGCAAAGGAAGAAGAAGAAGATGAAGCGACAGCGGCACAGCAACAAGCAGTTGAAGACAGATAAGGAAGAAGAGGCAGCTGGGGCAAATCTGTCCTTTATTGGCAAAATCTTTTAATCCCAAATCATTGACCGTGTTCAATAATAAGAGATAAGTCATTATGGGTGACTTAAAATATTGGTCTTCAATTAACATATCACTTATTATTTTAAGTGGTAAAAAAAATGCGTTACCAAACGCACTTAATTTGAAATCACTTAAAATTTTCAGTTTTAAGTGTTGAATGGTGTTATCAAACACACCCTAAGTTAAAGTTTCTTTGTAGAACTTTATATTTGGAGAATTTTGAGTTAATATTATTTTTAGAAGCTCTGAAATTTGTAGCAAACATCATCTGATGTGTTGTGATGTGGTAAGTTAATGCTCAAGGAGTTCAGGGCGATGGAGCTCCGGATTTTCGGGTCGTTATAGTTGTGTAGAATCATATTTTTGTGCCATTTTAAGATAACACATTCTCTGTGATAGATTCGGTAATAGTTTGAGACATCTCGGAAGAAACAAAGGAGAAAGGAGGGAGAAGCTAAACACACACACACACACACAAAAAGAAAGAGGCTGCTTCTTTGGCAGAAAGGAAAAGGGAAGAGAAAGAGAAAAAGGAAAGAAAGAAAGGGAAGAAATCAGTCCCAAAAAAATGGGATCAAGATGAATCAACCCATTTCTTTTCATTTCTAATTTTTCTGTTACTTCATGTAAATTTCAAGTCTATTTCATGATAGAAATGAAAGTTTTCATATATCTTGATTTGTTATCAGTGTTTTGTATTTCTTTAATTGGAGATTGTCGTAGACGTAATTAACGATCGACTCTTTAGCCAATCGGAAATATGAATTCACTATACAAAATAGCAAACGTCGTTATATACATACGACGGAATTTAATGACACGACTTTTTATGCTAATCAATAGCATGAAAGATGGGTCATCAATGTCATTGAGATCGATGGAAAATCATTAACATCTGATGTGACTAAGTAAAAGGTCGATATATGTCACTATATCGTTATGACACTGACTCACATCATTAAAACAATTCTGTTACAATTTGTTTGCATATTTGTAATGAGAGGAACAAATTCATATGTAGCTAGTTAGCTAATCTAGGAGCAAGAACCGGACATTTAAATACACACGTTACACCCAAACAGTAAAACTCCTTAAATCTCGACATAAACACACTATTAACGTAACTCCACTTTATTCCCTACATGCTCATTCCGAACATGTACAATATTCGTATAACGCTGATCATCCTCCTAGTGATACTAGCCATAGACGAGGCCTCCTCATCATTGCCATCATATAGTAACAAATACTGGGGTTTCACCACCCACACATCGAGCATGTACAGAGATGGAGACATTGAGGATGTAGAAATGGAGATGGAGTCCGGAACTGGCCGAAGAGCGCTAGTGGAAGACGGTGGGTTCATCAGCTACGGGGCCTTGGAGAGGGACAACGTGCCGTGTAGCCGCCCCGGAAATTCTTATTACAACTGTGCCGCCGTTTCCGGTCAGGCTAATCCGTATCAGCGTGGTTGCAGCGTCATCACGCAGTGCGCTCGGATCATACGTTAACCGAGAGTGATTATTAAGGTGATTTATAGCTTGTGCTGGGTTGGAGTTATGGGGTGCATTTTTCTTTATTTTTTTTTTTGTTTGTCCTTAGATAACAGTTTTAGTAGTTTGTCACTTTATTTTAAGTCTATTTAAAGTCACTTGGGTACATGCTTAGCCGTGTAAAACATGCCGGCTGAAAGTATTATCAGATGTTCAAGAGACTTTACGAGTTAAAGTAGGTGACTTAATTCATCAATCTCCATTCTGGATTCTTCAGTAGATTTATTATTTTGTGTGTGATGAAGTTTAGGTTAAGCTGCATTTTGACCATGAAGTTCATTTTTAACTTTTTTCCGGTTTCCTAATAGATCTTTCAACGTTACTTTTTTACTATAAAAATACTATCAAGTGTCACTGTTGACTACATTTTTGCCATCAACCGAGCGAAAAGGATTTTTAGCGGTAGTTTTAAACAACACTACACAGTAGTAATAGAACTAAAATCAAAAGTTTGCTTGCCACTGATAAAAAGAGATAAGATTAGAACATACTTTTTACAAGTATCTTTGTGCAGCGAGAAGGCAATTAAACCTCATGAACTAAGCCTGCTTATGAGTCATGACCTCCATAGTGCCCTTACCGTAAGATCAAATTAGAAGCATATCTTGAGGAACACAAGCACAATTTCATTCAAGGCAGTAGGCATAATATATGTACCGACTTTAACGTGAGGTGATATTGAAGGCATTAATGTCAGTAGGGATTGTTAGAATATGGTTCCCAACTCCTTTTTCATTAGCAAAGAAAATGTCGTATGAGTCCAAAACAAATTTATTTTGAAAACTATCTCCATTTTCCTACTTAGACTTCACTACGTAAAGGTCCAAAACGGCCAACGTTAATGTTTTTTGTTTAGATTGATTGGATTATTCGTAGTTCTTTTACAGAATGTCAATGTTGAAATGAAACTGATCAAGAGAAAGGGGATTGGTATTTACAACTCCGGGTCACCTGTGACATACATTATGTAACGTTAACAGACACTGTTACAACAACACAAGGATGCCATGTGGCAAGCAAAGTTTATCACCAATAACCTAGCAATTAGAGTCTGGTCTTTTTTCCCATTTACACTAACCATGATGACCTACCTCTCTCTTGTTGATCTTCTTTTTCGTGTTATAAATACTCTTTTCCATCCTTTTGATCTTTTCATCACTGTCTAACTACGTCCTCCCAGACCGCTCGCTTTTTCTTCGAGTCAATGTTAACTAACTTGGTCTTTATTGCAATTTTTTTTATCTTTTCAAGTTAAACCGATTAGATTCGATTAAACTGAACAAATATTTGTCCTAACCCTCATATAGTGAGGATTAATAGTCTCTATATGTTTCTAGTGACTTTTATTTAGTGACGTTAAATTAAATGATGCTAAGAATTGTCGTTGATAGTGTTAGCAGAAAAACCACTAGAAACATTTAGGGGCTGTACGTTTACAAAATTTTGTATTCGTTTTTGTAATGATGATGAAAAATATGTTTTTTTTTTTTTTTTTTGCGTACTTTTATCTTTTTTCATATTCATTTTGGGTACTTTTTCCAAACAGTAGCAAAATTTGTGAAAACACCGGTGTTTTCACCTTTTTCTGAAGAAGGTGAACTCAATGCCAGGAAAAAAAAAATTGTGTCAGATTTCTGCTCCCTCCCTCTCTCTCTCTCTCCCCTAGCACCACCATGGCACCATCTCAAAAGACCAGAGCCGCCACTGAACCACCATAGCACCACCTCAAAAGATTTCTGCTCCCTCCCTCTCTCTTCTTCATTATAATCTTTCGATTTTGCTTTGGACTCACTATCTCAGGCAGTCAGGTTTGCCTCGGCGGATCAATTTCCACAACAATCGAAAGTTGATCTTGAAAAGCCAGGTTCGCTCGGCAGTCGGGATGGAAAGCCAGCCACGCGTCGATGGACTCACCATCCACGGCAATCAATTTCCACGGCAATCTTTGGACTCACCATCTCAGGTGATAGGTTCGCTCGGCAGACTAGGTAGGCGTCGATGCAGTCGGGATGAAAGGTCTGGAAAGACTCAATCACGGACTCGTCGTTCTCCGATGAAGCTGGCGTCGATCCCGTACAGGTACTCCGGTGAAGCCCCTCCCCTATTAGACACTCAAACACTCAAACCTCATCTTGGAGCGACAGTAGATGGAGAAGATTTCCAGAGAGTGGGGAGGCGGGGGAGGGTGTGGGGCGGGGTTGGAAAGGGCAGAGAGTGGGGGGTGGGGGAGGGTGTGGGTAGTGTATATTATAAATAATATAAGGATACCAGTACAAGAGTGAAAATGAAAATGATGTAAGTACATAAATTCGACAGAAAAAGTAGGTAAAATGAATTGTGAAAATAATAAAAGTACAAGAATGAATTTTCTATCTGAATACTAAAATCTTGAAAACAAAAACAGAATACAAAACGCGAAAAAGAATTGTGTAAGCGTACCCCTCCTTAGTGACTATTAATTGTCAATAAATACAGGGTTATAGGAAGATTTTTACAACCCGGTTAACAGCCAAAATTGTTCCAAATTTTTTCCTTGCAACTTTCCCATGAGTGGAAGTGGATTCCTCTTCTTGAACCCAATATGTTGTCTGGTGCACCCTACAACGTCGGCCAATGGCGGTAAACTTATATGCCACCATTGGCCATTGATCATCCGGCGTGGTTAGTTACTTCTCTGAAGAACTAATTCTAGATTTTCTGGCAATCACTAGACTATCCAATGAAAGAGGAAGAAAGAGAAAGTTCGGTAATTAGAAGACAGAAAGTTGATTGTTTATTATACATGTTAAGCAACATAAAGAACACAAAGTAATTCAAAAGACACCTTTTGTTTTCAAGCACCAACCCCAAACCCTAAAAAGTTCACCGTTCCCCGGCCTCATCAAACAAGCCCACCAAAGCCACCCAAAAGCACACTCATCCCTATGCCCAAGCCCACCAGCAAACCAACTGAACCATCAGAACCAGCCGCAGCACCCGAGGGAGCCGGCGCCGGTGCCTGGAAGACTGTAGCACGCTCACCTGGACCCGATGCCCCATTTCCTGGAGAACCCGCTTCAGGAACTTCAGCCGCCTGAGAGGGAGGCGTAACAGCCGGAGAACTGGCGGCAGCCGGGGATGGAGACTGTGATGGCGAGGGCGTTACCACTGGGACCGGAGTTTTGGGTGCCTTGTGAGTGGCGTTTCTTGGAGCCATGACTAGGACGATGAGCTTCTGCCCCTTCTCGCAGTTATCGGCGTGACCACTTACGAAGAAGTGTAGACCGGACCTGTCGAGCTTGAACTCTGATTCACCGTCGTCGAAAGACAGGAGTGGATTTGCCTTGTTGCATTTGTTGTAATCGTCTTCGTTCACAATCAGAACTGAATCCGAGCCAGCCTTGTACTTGAATACTGCAAATATGCCAAAAATCTTGTATCAGATCATGCAAATGCATTCACTTTCATTAAAAAAACCATTCTTGCAATCTGTGGTTACTTACCAAGCGTATCATTGACTTGAAAGCGATTTCGTTCAGCCCAGTGGTTGTAGTCTTCTGAAGGCTTGAGGACCCAACCCTTTCTCCCACCAACATGGAATACATAAGCTTGAGATGAGCAGAGAAAACCCATCATCAAGACTCCTGAAAAAAAGCTAAACAGTGACATATATTTAGACTCCATTCTTTTGTGACAAACCCTAGGAGGTAAAGAAATTAGAATCTCAAAGATTTGTGGTGAAGTTCAGGATGAGAGAGGGAGATGGGAAGTGAGGGTGGATTGGGCTCATATATAAGGAGTGTATGAGGTTAATTACCGTTGTGAGATTGATGAAATCATGTAAAGGCTTGCTGGAAAGTTGTGCAGATGATGACTTGGTAGTGTAAATTCATATATGGCGTTACCCAATTCTAGTTATTTCACAGGTAAGTTTTCCTACACTTGGCATGTATTAAGAGATCCAACGGTAATCAAAATTTCGAAATTGTCATCTAAAAAATAGAGCTGGCCTTATTTGCTTTAACTTCTTGCATAATGCTCACGTGAAATGTGTTCTCTTTCTCTCCTCTTCCATTCCTTGAAATTTTTACCCAACAGATAGACGCACATCACCTAATGAACAGCTAGGCGCACTCTGGAAAAAACCTTCAATGTAACTGTGATAAGGTTTGACGTGGTGTGACTCACAGATAGATGAGAGGATATTAAAATCTTATCCCCTAATTATTTGAAAACCTCTATGTCTCGTTTAAAAGATCTCACTGATCATCGTTACAACAGATCATATTTATTATCGTTGCAATTTCTCCACTCTTGCTGATATTGTGACTCCCTATAACTTGACGAGACATGTAGACACACGGCGGCCACAGCTATCTACTGCATGCACTAATTAGAGTTCCAAGCTAAACACGCACACACCATATATATATATATATATATATATATATATATATATATAAGTAAAGCGAAAAATGCAATAGAACTCATTAATGATAACTTTTTATGTGACATATCATTGCTTCTTTGTGCAATATAAACAACTTATGAGATTTAGAATGAAAAAAATAATCTAACAATTGATTTAAATTTGGATAGGTTCCTTATTTATAAATTTAATGACTTTCGCACAAATAATGAGGCTTATATTCATAAACCTTATATAAGAGTATAAAACTAAATCTAGTTATTGTAAAACTCAACCTAATCAATATACTAACTTATTAGGACTTAACTTTTATTCTTAAAACTACTTTCTGGTTGTAATATGAAAACTCATATATCTTAAAAAACTAAAGTGGCCTATTAAAGTTAGAAGGAAAAAATCATGGTATATTTGATGAGAAATGTATTGTGCGCGCCCACACACACACACATATGGCCATGTACCGTAAAGAATGAGTAATATGATATATTTAGTGAGAAACGTAAGAGAAGACAACGATAACTTTTTTATGTGATACATCGTCACTACATTGTGCAACACATCATCACACAATGTTTCTAACATCAAGTAGAGTTTATAAGATATAAGACTATCGTTACATGTCTCCAATAGTATCTTGGATGAGATCTTTATCTCTAAATTAGTTAATTTTTATATTAGTAAACCTTATATAATTTAAAGTACAAATTTTAAAATTCTACAACTCAACCTAATCAATGTACTAACTTATTAGGACTTAATTTTGACTATTATATCATTAGAACCACTCTCTGTTATGAATAAATATTCATATATATCAAAGAACAAAATATTAGATGTAGACGAAAATAATAATGCTAAAATTGAAACGTAAACAACTTATGAGATTTAAAAACATAAAAATGATCTAAAATTTGTTAAAAATTGGGTAGCTTGGTTCCTTATTTTAAAATAATAGTTAATACTGCAGGAATCTTGAGGGTTATAATCGTAAGCCTTATATAATTTAAGAGCTAATTCTCATCAATCTAGAATCAAAAGCCAGTGTAAAAAATGATTAATATGATAAGTCAGTTTTCTTATATAAGACTTCGCGACAACAAAGGCTATATCTCACATATAAAGATTTAGATAACAAATCAAATATGATACTGGAAAAATAAAAGGATACAATTAATCTAATAAGATCTATAACCTTCTCTTTGATGTAATTTTACGAAGCTTATTGCAATTAAATTTAGACAAAAATTTTATTTTCGACAAGACCCTAACAACAATATAAAAAAATAAAAAAATATTCTTCTATAATAAGACCAATTACTAAATATTAGACTAATTATAAGCTTTAGAACTTAATTTTAACTATAATAGAGTCGATTATAACAATGAGTGTTGATTGGTCTGTGCATTCGATATATGGGTTAACCTCCACCCTACCATTATTAGCTTAATGCAAGAATATTTGCTAAACTTTACAAGAAAATATCCTTACATTAGGCTAATAACTGTAAGCAAATATCCTTACAGTTGTAGTTATATGTATTTCCTGACAAAATTTGATATTCAAAAGCTACATTGTGTTGTGGTAAAATAAATATTCATGAGAAAATACTATCATAAGCATTTATTAGGTCTAACACCTATAGCTTTGTGACAAATGGTAGAATTGAAAGACCGGAAAGCAAATTGATATTTATTAAACTCTACTTTATCCACGTATGTACTCAGAAACTCGACCGAACGTCCTCACAACAGGCATTTTACAAGAACTAGGAGAAGAAATATATAGGAATATATTTGATGTTATTTGGCCATTCTGTTAAAATTATGTTGGCAAAGTCAATAACTTACTTAAAAATAATAAGACATCTATAAGTCCTACTAAATGTGCATGCAATGTAACATTAATCCTTTAAATTTTTATTCATCACTATAATAACATATGAAAACTTATAACTACTTATGAGCACTTTAAAGACTCTCTAAACGCAAATTATAGATTCATATATACGTAGCTAGAATTTAAAATGGATATATGGATAATGCCACCCTACTTTAATCACAAGCACAATTGCATTTGCTATTTGAGGCTTCATGTTATGTAATACCCCGAACCCCGATGTATTTTTAACTTGTAATTTAATTTTTTTAGCAACGATTTTATACTTAATATTGACATGTTTGTTTTATTAGCAACTTTTGGTGACAATTAGTGAAGCAGATAAATAAATAAATACCTAAAATAAAATAATATAAAAAATCTGATACCTATTTTTAGGTATTTATTCATTTATTAATCTGCTTCACTAATTGATTTAGGGAAAGAGAGGGAACCAAGGAGGAATTTAGGGAGAAATTTTGGAAAGAGAAGGAACCAAGGAGGAATTTAGGGAGAAATTAATTAAACATTTCCATACCTATTTTTGGTTATAAGAGAGGGAGAGGAAATGTACTCTTTGGTTACAATAGAGAGAGAGAGAGAGAGAGAGAAGAAGAAAAACAAAATGAGAGAGAGAGAAGAAGAAGAGGAGTTGTTGTTGACGGAATATGGCGAGCGTAGCGACAATTTTCGGTAAGCCTATCTCAATATTTTAGTGCCTTTTATGCATAATTTTATCAACCGGGATTATGCACATGTTAAATAAGTGCTTAACTTTAGAATCTTGATAGCCCATAACAAATGCCATGCACATGTTAAATAAGTGCTTAACTTTAGAGTCTTGACAACCCATAACAAATGCCATGATCTATTTCTCTTCCTTCTTCTATAGCTTAAGTTTTGGGCATAGTTATAGGATTTCCATCTTTTACAGCTTCTTTTTAGCCCATAGAATTAGTTCTTCAATGTATATATATAGTGCTACATGTAAATGAGATACAACACAACAATTGATACCATTTTTGTCATGGTATCAGAGCCTAATATTTCCGCTTAGCCCCCTTTTCTTCTTTTTTCTCTCCTCGTCCGACGTTCATCCTTCCCGGAACACTGTCACTCGGCTGCGTCAAATTCTAGCCTGTAGCCCATAGAACCGACCTTCGCTTCATCGGACTCTCAGGTCCCGTATACTTCTCTGCTGGTGTGCAAACAATCCGACAACTCTCGGCAATCACTGTCGACGCATTCAATCAGACCCGCAATCAAGGAGCGATGTGTTTCCATCTTGATCGATATGGCCAAGGATGCAGAAACCTCCAAGCCCAAGCACCTCTATCCAACTTTAGAATATTACTTGTCCAGTCAAGCAAACTCAGATCCCCCTATCCGTGCCACTGTGTCACGACTTAATGAGGCCAACAACAGCCCTTCTCTCGGCCAGGCACAGGCCGCCGCCACTTCCGCTCTTCTGGGCCTAACACCCGAGTAGATGCAACGCCTCATCATTTTTCTGGAATCCTCTCCATCGGGTACAGACTCTCTCGTAGGTAAATCTCTACCTACTACACATACTTGGTTAATTGATAGCGGTGCCTCGCACCATATGACCGGGAACTTGAATTTCTTTTCAAGTATTTGGGATATTCCACCTTCTCCGGTAGGCTTACCGGACGGTCTTCAAACTAATGCCATCAAAGCAGGCAATGTCTCCTTGGCAGACGGCATCACTCTTCGCCACGTGCTCTATGTGCCAAACTTGGCTGTTAATCTTATTTTTGTCTCGTGTTTAGCTACCGACGCTAACTGCTTTGTGGCTTTCTCCCATGATATATGTGTATTGCAGGACCGCACTTCGAAGAGCCCGATTGGACTGGGTAAGATGCATCAGGGGGTGTTCGTGTTTCAGCCACTCTCTACTGCTACAGTGGCCGCCGTCTCTGAGTCTGAGTCTGAGTCCTACGAGCTCTGGCATCGGCGCATGGGGCATCCCTCCAGTCAGCCTCTTATTCATCTTCATACAGTTTCAGTTATTTCCCCTTCCCTTAAAACTATTTGTGATGTGTGTTGTCGTGCAAAGCACACTCGGACTGTTTTTCCTGATAGTACTAGTCGTGCTATGGATATTTTTGGATTGATACATTGTGACATTTGGGGCCCCTATCGGGTAAGCACTATTTCTGGTGCAAAATATTTTTTGACAATTGTGGATGACTATAGTAGGGTTGTCTGGGTTTATTTAATGCATGATAAGGGTCAGACTGGTACCTTGCTTCGAAACTTCTGCAATATGGTCCATACCCAATTTGGCAAACTTGTCAAAATAATTCAGAGCGATAACGGCCATGAATTTGATTCCCAGCCCATGACCCAATTCTACAATGATCACGGTATATTACACCAAACCTCTATGGTCGATACACCCAAACAAAATGGGAGGGTTGAGAGGAAACATCGTCATATTCTAGAGGTCGCCCGAGCCCTACATTTTCAAGCCAACCTACCTATTGAGTTTTGGGGGGAATGTGTACTTACCGCTGCTCACCTCATAAACCGTACTCCTTCAGCCATTCTCAAACACAAAACACCCCATGAACTCCTCTTCCAAAAGGTCCCATCATATTCCCATCTTCGGGTCTTTGGGTGTCTTTGCTATGCTCACATAAAATCCGTAGACAAATTTGCCCCTAGAAGTAGACGCTGTGTTTTTCTTGGGTATCCCCCGGGCAAGAAAGGTTGGCGGGTATATGATCTTGAAACTAATCAAGTCTTCTTCTCCTGAGATCTGAAGTTTGAGGAAACCGTCTTCCCATTTACCACACCTCTCAGCCATTCTCCTACACTCGCGACCACCACTTTCTGCCCAGCCTGGGACTGTGTCGAACATCCTATGGCATCCCCTCCGGTGATAGGGGAGACACACCACCAGCGACAGAGGGAGATCCACCACCCTCACCGGCTGCCACTCATTCCCCTAGTCTATCGGGTATCACTGCGGGTCCTGACCCCGAGATCTCCTCTCCGGCTTCTCCATCGACCTCTCCTACTGCTTCGTCTCCCACTCTTGGTCGTGGAAAGCGACAAAAGAAAGCTCCTTCTGTTCTCAAGGACTATGTATGTCACACTGCTCAAGTTCTTCCCCCCTGCATCTTCAACACCCACCAACAGCTCTAGCGGTCCCAGGTATCCTCTAGCTAATTTTGTATCTTGTAAGTCATTTTCTGCTGCGTACACTCAATTTTTGGATGCAGTTTCTTCTGGCTCTGAGCCACGTTCCTACAAGACTGCATCCCACGATCCAAAGTGGCGTACAGTCATGCGAGCAGAAATTGACGCTTTTAAAGCAAATGGTACCTGGACTATTGAAGACTTACCTCCTGGCAAGAAGCCCATTGGCTCAAATGGGTGTACAAAATTAAATTCAACTCTAACGGGTCTATTGAGAGATACAAGGCTCGGGTTGTGGTTCGAGGGGATACTCAAGTTGAAGGACTTGACTATACCGAGACTTTTTCCCAAGTTGCCAAAATGGTGAGCGTCTGGGTATTCTTAGCAGTCACCGTTATTAAAAATTGGGAGCTCCATCAAATGGACATAAACAATGCCTTTCTGCATGGTGATCTCCATGAAGAAGTATATATACGGCCACCTCCGGGGTTCTCTCCTTCTAGCCCAAATATGGTTCTCCATTTGCACAAATCTCTCTATGGTTTACGACAGTCACCCCGCAACTGGTTTGCAAAGCTCTCAACCGCCCTACGTTCTTGTGGCTTTCTTCAGTCCCATGCCGATCACACACTCTTCACGTACCGAAAAGGGGACGTTTTTCTCTATGTCCTTGTGTATGTGGATGATTTGATACTCGCTGGGAATAATAGTACCGCATACGCTTCGTTCAAACAGTATCTTAACGACTGCTTTAAGCTCAAAGACCTCGGGTCTCTCAAGTATTTTTTGGGCATCGAAGCAGCACGTGGACCGCGCGGCCTCTTTCTCTCTAAGCGTAAATATGCATTGGTTATCCTCTCTGAATCCGGTTTATCTGCGTCCAAGCCCGCTGCATTCCCTATGGAACAGAACCACGGTCTTGCTCTTGCTCGCGGTCCTTTCTTTTCTGACCCAGGACCATATCGGCGACTCATTGGTCGCCTTATCTACCTCACCATCACTAGGCCTGACATTTGCTATGCGGTCCATGTCTTGTCCCAGTTCATGCAATCTCCTCGTTCCCAACATTGGGACGCCGCACTTCGGGTTTTACGGTATCTCAAAGCCGCCTCGGGCCAAGGCTTGTTTTTTACGGCTGATAGTCCTCTTCAGATCTATGCCTTTTGTGACTCGAACTGGGCCAGCTGCCCACTCACCCGGCGTTCTGTTACCAGATATTTTGTTTCCTTGGGAAATTCCCCCATTTCATGGAGTACCAAGAAACAGCCGACAGTTTCTCAATCATCTGCTGAGGCAGAATACCGTTCGATGGCGGTAACCACTTGCGAGCTCACTTGGCTCAAATCCTTTCTTCTCTCTCTTGGCGTTCACCATGCTCGTCCCATGAGACTCTTCTGTGACAATCAAGCAGCATTACATATTGCTTCGAACCCGGTCTTTCATGAAAGGACCAAGCACATTGAGATTGATTGTCACTACGTTAGAGAGCAGCTACTTGCCGGCAACATTAATACTGCACATGTTCGCACAGCACAGCAGTTCGCCGACATCTTCACTAAGGCACTTGGGCGTCACCAGTTTCATTATCTTTGTGGCAAGTTGGGCATTCGAAATCTCCATGCTCCAACTTGAGGGGGAGTATCAACCGGGATTATGCACATGTTAAATAAGTGCTTAACTTTAGAATCTTGATAGCCCATAACAAATGTCATGCACATGTTAAATAAGTGATTAACTTTAGAGTCTTGACAACCCATAACAAATTCCATGATCTATTTCCCTTCCTTCTTGTATAGCTTAAGTTTTGGGCATAGTTATAGTATTTCCATCTTTTACAGCTTCTTTTTAGCCCATAGAATTAGTTCTTCAGTGTATATATATAGTGCTACATGTAAATGAGATACAACACAACAATTGATACCATTTTTGTCAAATTTTAGCATATATCTACAAGATGTGTGTGCAATAGTGTTTAGCAGTGAGTAATAAGGGAGGTTAATGAAGAGGGTAGCCATGGTGGCTGCCATGGTTTGTGCAACTGTGTATGTGATAGGACTACCGCAAGAGAGAGATTCAGGGCTACTGGGTGGTTGCGCGAGGGTCGTATAAAGGTTGTGAGAGATAGAGGTTGTGATGGCAGAGGGGAAGGGTGGTGGCGATGTCGCACGAAGCACTACTGCAGTAACTAGTGCAGTGTTGTGTAGTGGTAGGAAAAAATAGTGTATATTGTGTGTGTTGGAAGCAGTAGTTGTAGGGGGTTTGTGTGTTTCTTTTTTTGGTGCTTGTGTGTGTTGTGAGTGTATGTATGTATAGTGTATATATGCGTGTGTGAGGATGGGTGTAGGAGTCAGTGGGTGTGGGGTGAGTTGTATATATGTTGTATGTTGTGTATGTGTATGTGTACAAGAAAGAAGGGGCTTGAAATGTGAGTGTGCATGTGTGTGTGTCTTGGACAAGAGGAAGAAGACCCACTGTCGTGAGGCACTGGGTGTCGAATTATTGTATGTATAAGTGTTTGGGTGTGAAATGTATGAGTGTGTGGTTGTATGTTTGTGTAGTGTGTATATATGTGGGTGTGTATGGTGTGTGTAATACATGTGTATATGTGGTTGTGTCATGACTGTAATGTGTGTGTTTGGGCGGGATAATTGTGGGTCTGTATGTGCAAAGAAAGAGAAGAATATAAAGTGGGTTAGCGGTCTGTACAGAATGTGTACATCGCGGGTTCGTGTTATGTTTGGGTTGTTAGTGTGTTAAATTTTACAGTAGGATACCGTAGGCTAATTAGAATTTTTGGCAAAAATATATAATTTTCTGAAATGGTTTGTATTTCTTATATTTTCTGTAAGTTTAGATTTATAGAATTCATTTTTTGCCTTTAAAATTATTAATAAATTATGAAAAAATTAGTGTAATGTTTTCATGATATAGAAAAGTTTTAGTTTTAGTTTCAGAGTTTTTAGAGTTGATTTGGTACTAGATCTGTATTGCATTTGATTTAGCAAAACAAATGATTTTAAATTGGTTTCGGTGCTTTTTAAATCCTAATTTTAGTTTCAGTATTTTTCCTACATAACATGAAGCTATCATAAAATTATCGGACTTTGATTTGAGTTAGAAGTATTAATTGATATTTCTGGGTTTTCTAGTATTTAAGAAAATTATTTTTAATTAAAAAATATTTAAAAATTCAGAAAATTTATATTTTTAACTTGTTAGGATGTTTTAAGCAATAAATGTATTTTTATGAATTTTTGGGTATCTTAATGCCTTACAAAATATGCGGGATTTTCTGTTAAGTTGTGTCGTCCAAGATATCTGTTTCGATTTGGTTTTATGTAAGAGTGTCAAAGCGAGTAATGTTTAAGAAAGTAGCATTGAATTTATAGTATTTGAGGCTAGATTATATTCTGATAATTAAATTGTCAATTTAGGTTAACACGAGGATTTTAAACAAGGTTGAATAACGGCTTATAGTTTGGATTAAGGTGAGAGATTTTTATCCGAACCAATTTTTCATAATTGATTTTGTATTTTATTCTAATTTGTTATCTTTATTCTTTGGACTCTGTTATGTTTGAGATAAGCAAGTATTTTACCTTTAAACCCTGCTTTGAGCTTTAACATTCATTGAAAAATCCTTATCGATGCTCATATTTTATTACTCATCAAGCATCGATTTACTAATTGAATTAGCGATTATTGTACTTTGCATATTGACATGAGTTAATGTATTAAGGTGTTATAAGGATGGTCTATATTGGGGTTGATATAAGAATGGTCTGTTATTACGGGAGACGTTAGTATCTTAATGGTCGAGATAGTGTACATATGCATATATAAACACATTGTTATTGAGCATTGCCTGTATGACTTTGCTAAGTGTTGCTCAGTACTGTTTGTGTGGCTTGGCAATCACTCGTGTTCAATATAATTTGCATCGTTTACAGTGTAATTGAAATTGTTTCCAATAATATCTGATTTAAGGGACTGAGTTGAATCTCTTCCCATATTGCCATTGAAATAAATATGTTAATCGTTTGTATTCCTCTATTGAAATTTGAGCGACCTTAATGAGCTCTCAAAACCTCACCCCTTTTGTCTTCCCTTCTGTATGTAATAACCATCAGTAGATTCCTTGGATTGGTTAGAATAGAGTTGGTTTAGATTTTTATTATTTTGTTTACTTAAGCCCCTCCAAGGGAATCAGTGTGTAAACTCACTTTATTGAGCACTTTAATTTAGTATTTTGTTTTAAGAACAATTGATTGAGAGTTTGATTCATTGTAGAAGCTCTAATATACATTGGGGCTATTTGATCAAATTGAGGTGTTGAGTGATTAAGTATCGAGATATAAGGATGGTCTGTTATTGCAGGAGACGCTAGTACCTTAATGGTCTAGTTAGTGTACATATGCATATGTAATCACATTGTTATTGAGAACTGTTTTTGTAACTTTGCTAAGTGTTACCCTGCACTCCCTAGTGGCTTTGCAATCACTCATCTTCAATATCATCTACATCGTTTACAGTGTAATTGGAATTGTTTCCATTGATATCTGATTTAAGGGACTGAGTTGAATCTCTTCCCATATTGCCATTGAAATAAATCTGTTAATCGTAAGTATTCATATATTGAAATATGAGCGACCTTAGCGAACTCTCAAAAGTTCACTCTTTTTCTATTCCCTTCTACCAGTAATAACTATCGGTAGATTCCTTGGATTGGTTGAGCTTGGTTGTGGAGTTGGTTTAGATTTTTATTATATTATTTAGTTAAGCCCATGCGAGGGAATCAGTGTGTAAACTTACTTAATTGAGCACGTTAATTTAGGATTTTCTTCTAAGAACAATTAATTGAGAGTTTGATTCAATGTAGAAGTTTTGATATACATTGGGGCTATTTGATCAAATTGAGGTATTGAATGATTATCGATCGATTAATTCTATCGCTTTGAAAATTTTGGGGTGTTACAATTGGTATCAAAGTTTAGGCTTATGATTATATAGACTTTAGAAGCGTATATTAGAAAGCTTACTTGATTAACGGGAATACATAGGCAGAAAACTTAGTAAGTTTTAGTTAGACAATAGAGTAGCTCAGATATATGAATTCGTATAGACAAATATATATTGATGATGTTTGCATTATTGTTACTGTAGGAGATGGTGGGGGGGGGAGGAACATAACGATGCACAACTTGGTATTGGAAGATGAATATAAGGTGAGGAGTTCGAGGAAGAACCCTTCGAAGAGGATCGAGAGGAAGATCCGAAAGAAGACCCTGAGGAGGAAGAACAGGAAAAAGGCCCTATTGTGATTGAACTAGAAGGGCCTGTCGAGGACGACTTTGGGGTCGAGCACGTCGATGGTGAGGACCCCGAACCTAGTAAATGGGAGCGAAAGTACTCTCAGATGGCTCGTGAGAGGGACGAGCTGATACTTCAGATGGCGTCCCTAGAGGTGGATATTAGCCGAGCGGTGGAGAAAAATGAATCACTAAGTGTGTTTGGATATGGGATTTAGAAATACCAAGTATTTCTAAATGCCTTCATTTCGAAATCCCCTGATTTACAAATTCTATCATTTTGAAATATCTTGTTTGGAAGAAAGGAAGCAAAATGTTGTTAAAAAAGGTGGGAGACAAGATTCCTAAAAAATAGGGAACTAGTTAGTGTGGGTTTGTAAAGTATTGGAGTGGATTTGACAAATAACTAGTTCAAACTAGTGATTTGAACTGTGGATTTGGTGACCCCAAATCCACAATTCAAATCACTCCGAAATTTCAAAAATTCTCTTTTGAACTATCCAAACAAGATATTTTGTCCAAGTGATTTACAAATACCCTACCAAAGTCAAATCCCCAGTTCAAATCCTATATCCAAACACACCCTAAGTGTACAATTGAAGATTATGAAGAGAATCTATGGTATCTCTTGGGGGCAAAGGATTACTACTTTCAAAAGAAGATCATAGAGTTAGAGAATCAGCAAGGGGATGCTAACTCGATGCAGTGGATCCGGGATGTGAGAATTACATTGATGAAGGAGACGATTAGGGCAGAGAAAGTAAGAGTGAGTGTATAAAATAAAAAAATAAATAAATAGGCCTATGTCTTTTGTGATCACTAAGAATGGAAAATTGCGTAATGTAAATTTATGTTATTTGTGATTGATGAATTTTAATTTGCATCGTTTCTCTTCAATATAATTGTGCAACTTTGACATTAGTTTATTTTTATATAGAATGGCATGCACTCGAAGAGGTAGCACTAGGGGCCTACGAGGCCGTATCGGAGGCCGTACCAGGGGTCGTACTAGAGATTAAGAGGTCCCAGTTGGGGAGGTACCCCATGTAGAGTAGCAACAGCAAAACTAGGAACCCATGGCTGCAGCTCTAAACACCATGAATCAAATTCTAGCATTCATGGCCCAGAATTTGGTTAGTCAACAACAGGATATTCAAAACCCTGTTTAGCCGCAATCATAAGCTCAGGAGGGGAGTACCCTAAGAGACTTCAACAAACAAAATGCGACGAATTTTAACTGGTCAGTGAACCCTATAGAAGCAAAGTCCTGGATTACAGAGTTGGAGAAGATATTTCGAGCCATTAAATGCACAGATAAGCAGAAGGTCGAATTTGTGGTGTACAAGCTGAGGGGCGAGGCCTACTAATGGTGGAAGATGGTGGAGGCTAAAAAGACTACTCAGCAGCGGGTTGAAATGACTTGGGAGTAGCTCAAGGATCTGTTCAATAAGCGGTACTTTTTTGTGAGTTACCATGAACATATGCTGAGAGAGTTCGCCAATATAACTTAGGTGGATCGGGAGACTGTAGATGAGTATGAGATGAGTTTTTACGGTTGGCAAGATTTGTGGATAGGATGCTACCAATTGAGGTTGATGGATGCCGAAAATTTGAGTGGGGACTCAGCCCTGGTTTGAAGGATGGAGTAATCTCTGCTTGGTTATCGAGCTATGTAAGGTGCATAGATCTGGCACGTGCATTGGAACAGTCCAAATGTGACAACAAGAAGAGGTTTGAGCAACGATAAGGTAACCTAAAGAGGGACATACATGAGGGTAGAGCCTCAGAGGCTGACAAGCGTCAACAACTTTCTTTTGCACCGCATCAAGGTGCTCACAGTCAATTGATGGGGAACAATCAGAGATTCAAACGTGCTTCATCTCAGGGAGCTAGACTTGTACAAAATTCTGGGGGTCGATCAGGGCAGAATATAGGCTTTTGAGGTATGCAGAATGCTGGAGCTAGATCGGCCCAGAGTGTTGGGTCTAGACCAACACAGTGCCCAGGGTATCAATTTACACCAAGTGCAGGTCAGAGTACAAGATCAGTAGCCATTCCATGCACTACATGCAGAAAGAGCCATGGTGATAGACTATGCTATAAACTTATCGGGGGATGTTACAAGTATAGCAGTACAAAACACCAGGTTCAAGACTACTCATCTGCTAGAGAGAATCAGCTTGCTTTTCGCCCCGTACCTACAGCTAGTGCAACAGCGAGATATGATTTGACATCTAATAGCTAGTATTGTCATCCAACTCGGCTACTCAAGCTGAAGTTAGGGTGGAGGCACATTATGATTATCGAGATATGATTATAGATGCTGGGCATGCTAATGTTGACTGGGATGACTACCACGACGATAACAATGCCCAACAGCCCAATGAGCGTGCTCATCAGTTTTATGATTTGTTAACAAACGCCGAAAAGTCATTGTAGGATAGAATTAGGAAGCACATATTGTTGTCTGCGGTTAGTAGGTAATTACAGTTGAAATCGAACCATGTGCTGAGTGAGAAAAGATATAATGAGGTTGTAACTTTTATCTAGGAAATTTTTCCAGAGAGTGAGAAGCTGCCACCATCGTATTATGATGCCAAGAAGATGATGACGAAACTTGGATTGAGTTACGAGATGATAGATGCGTGCAATAACGACTGTGTACTGAAAAGAGAAGAACTTGAGAAAGTGTCCAGTATGTGATCATCCGAAGTATAAACTAGACAAAAGAACAAAGAAAAACATTGTATGGAAGGTATTGTAATATTTTTCGATTACGCCAAGACTTCAGAGAATGTACTACTCCTCCAATACAGTTGAACATATGAGTGCTCACTATGAGACTCGTAGCAACGGTGTCAATATGATGACATACCCTGCTAATGGGGAGGCATGGAAGGAGTTTGACCTCAGGTATCCAAGCTTTGCTCAAGAAGTTTGGAATGTTAGACTTGGTTTGACAATCAATGGGTTTAAACCTTTCAGAGAGTCTAGCACGCCCTACTCCACATGGCCTGTTACTATTGTCCCGTATATCCTTCCCCCTGGAATATGCATGAAGAAGCCATACATGTTTTTGTCGTTGCTTAATCTAGGGCCGAAGAGTCCTGGAAAGGACATAGATGTATATTTAAAGCAGTTGATTGATGCTCAAACAGCTACGGCATCGTGGAGTTGAAACTTATGATGCATCTCTTAAACATAACTTTCAGATGAGAGCTATTTTGATATGGACTATACATAATTTTCCCGCATTGGGAATGATGTGTGGTTGGAGCACACATGGAAAGTTAGCATGCCCTGCCTGTATGGGCGTGAACCCCGATTATACGTCAAATCACAACGAAAAGGCCTCGTGGTTTGGATGTTACCGTAAGATGTTACCACCAAAGCATCAGTTCCGTAGGCAGAAGGATAAATTTGATGAAATAATAGAGTGTGAGGTTGTCACACTGGACTATCCACCTGGTGATGAAGTACTTTTACACCTACAGGCACTTGATACTGACATACCATACGGCAAAGGGGTGCCGGATTAGAAGATTCCAGGATATGAGGAAGAGCACAATTAGAGGAAACAATGTATTTTTTGGGAGTTAGCCTACTGGAGGACACTCATTATTCGAAAAAACATTTATGTGATGCACATTGAAAAGAATGTATTTGATAATGTGTTCAACACAGCGATGAATGTGAAGGGAAAATCGAAAAATCACCTTAAAGCGAGATATGATCTACAGTAATTAGGTGTACTGCGTGAACTGGTCATGTTCAAGTCAGCGAAAGGACAATACTTCGGAAAGCACCGTATTGTCTAGACAAGAAAAAAAAATAGAGAAAATCTGTCATTAGGTTAAGAATTTGAATCTTCCGGATGGGTATGTGTCCAACATATCTCGTCGCTGCAATGTATCAGAGTGTAAGTTCCAAATTATGAAGAGTCACGACTACCATATATTTATGGAAAGATTCATTCATATTGCCTTTCGGGGATTGTTGCCAAAGGTTGTATGCGAAACTTTGACAGAATTATCTCATTTCTTTCGAGATACATGTTCTTCGACACTTCGAATAAGTAATGTGGAGGTGCTTGACAAGAACATTATGGTGGCAATTTGCAAGCTCGAGAAAATATTCCTACAATCCTTTTTTGATTCAATAGAGCATTTGCCTGTTCACTTAGCGTATGAAGCTAAGATGGGTGGACGTGTGCAATATTGGTGGATGTATCCATTTGAGAGGTGATTCTTTAACTCTATGTTGTTTGTTTACACATAATGCAAACCCTATTATCTTTGATATTTCATTTAACTTTATTCCATAAAGTTATAAGTTCATGTTTTATCTGGAAAAAAAAATCTGTAATAAAGCTCGTTTGAGGGCTCAATTGCTGAGGCTTACATAATGGAAGAGCTTGTCAATTTTTCTAGCCAATATTTTTGGGCCTAATGTTGATACAAGATTAATTAACTAGGCCGAAATGAGGCTGAAGCCAGCACAAATTTAGATGGGCACTTATCAATATTCAAACAATCATGTAATATGTTCAGACGAACCTATAATCGGTGGTTAATGGATGAAGAATATAGCGCTGCAACAATATACCCTTCTAAATTGTGAAGAAGTTTCATCTTTCATTGAGTAAGTTAATGCCTTCAAATAATTATCGTAAGCACTTGAAATGTGCGAGAGTTGGGTTAACTATATTGGTTTGCAGTGAGTTCGACGCGGAATCTCAAATCACTAATCCCATTGGACTTGAATCTTATCAGAAATCGCAATTTCTTGAGTGGTTCAAAAGACGTGTAAGTCTCAAACCAAATTATATTATGTTTTATTCATTTGATTTACTGGTATGCTGATATATCCTTAAATTTTCACGTCTTTTATAATAGGTTCAGTCAGTCAACAAATTAGTATTGAAAGTATTAGCTCAATGCCCTAGTAAACAAGCATCTTATCATGAATAGTGGAGTTTTGGTCAACGGCGATTGTTATGATGAGAATTGCATGAATTTTTATGGAGAGCTAGATGAGATTGTTGAGCTAACATATCTCGGTAGCCAAAACCTCTTGGTAATGTTCAAATGTACATGGTTTGAGATTACATGCAGTAGAGGAATATGCGTTAGCTCACAAGGGATTGTATATGTCAATATTAAGTTAAGACTTGCATCTGATGAACCGTTTGCGTTTGCTAATCAAGTTTAGCAAGTTTTCTATACAGAAGATGTTGCAAATCCTAAATCTCATTGATTTAATGTTATGAAGGCCGAAAAATTGCCGATTACATATGATAGTGAGGTAGACAACCTATCTTGGTACCTGTTAAAGTGAACAACGACGAGGACAATCTTCCTCTTCAACCAATACTTCATATAAGAGATAAACTCGTAGATGATGAAGAGGAAGATGTAAAAAGTATGGAAGATGTTGAGGATGAGTCTATTGGTGAAAAGGATGAATTACAAGATGAAGAGGACGACGAGTCTCAAGAAGAAGACGATGATGATTCTCAAAATGAAGATGATTGACTTGTAATGTTGTAACGTTTATGACTTGTAATAAGTAACTTAAATATTTCAATTAATTTTGCAATATAACAAAGTCATCTTCCCAATATGATATGTACTTGATTACTCTGTAGTAACATGTTAATTTACTCGTTCATCCAGTTCATATAGAGAATCTATAAACTAACATAATATTCACCGTAAGTATCTACTATCAGTTATGGATATGTTACAGGCCATTCGTGGTCGAGTGGACACTGAGCTGGATCTTCGCCGGTGGCTGGGGCCACGGCATTGCTTGCTAATGATGAGGCACATAGCATGAGCATCCAGCCCCAGCCCTTGGCCAAGCCCTCCCAGCCGCATACTGGTTCTCTTTCGTCAGTGGGTTCGACGATATCAGGTATATTTGATATTAGCATTTTAGTAATGTATACCTTATATTTAATTTATATTTGAAACAATTTAATGTTAGTATTTTATAGGATCTCGCCGAGGCCGTAGACCCACACGCAGGGTGAGCATCGATACCCAGAGGAAACAGAAAGTTACTCTTATCGAGGATGACCAGTGAGTAGTTATACTTGTCACTTTAATGATTCTGGTAATTATTACTATTCACATATTTAATGATACTAATGTTATTCTTTATTAGGATCGTGGAGCGTCCGACGACTACGAAGATCAGCGTTCTTGTAAAGGGCCGCTTTTTTTAGCCACTACTGTTCAGGAGGGGCTGGGATGCCAGGAAGAGGGAGCAGCTGTGGGAGAAGTGGCTAGTATGATGCTTTATAAGAGGAGTTCAAACTTGAATTGCCTAAGCAGCTAGCATTAGGGAGAATTGCTTTTTTTGGATACATAGCCAAAAATTACGGGCAATGGCTACACGACGCACGGGAGCAGGCAAGGAAGTTGCTGCCAGAGGATGCACCCATGGAGGAGTGGAAAGGGTGTGCCCCTTATCAGATCTCACCATTTATATGGGGGCAGACAGTTGATAGGTGGACGACTGATCCATCTTGGGAGGTCAAAAGTAGGAATAGGGCAGCAAACAAAAAGAATCAGGATCCTACTCACACATGAGGGTCGATGCCTCACGATGTCTTTCAACATCATAATGCGGCTGAGCACCTGGAGCTGGAGAAAGATAAGGTGTGTGCTTTGACATACCAGATGATGCACACGAGGAGAGTGCCTAGAGATGATGCACATCCAACGGGGTATTTCATTTCACATGTTGCTCTGCAAATCGATGTAAGTTCTTTATAAACTTGTCTTTAATTAAGATTTGAATGTCTTCATTGTCTATTACCTGATCAAGCATTGACAAGGTTATGTTATGTTTTGATTGTTTTGCAGGCCTCATATAGAGAGATAAGGATGTCTAGGCAGCAATCCAGTCAACCACCAGTATCCACGGTGTATGAGTGCTGAGGGATTACAAACGTGGCTGGATACAATAGGGGTCATCGATAGGAAGAAAAGGCGTGTACGCATCATGCCCAGCTTGACTGCACGTGCTGTGATGGAAGCATCCCCACCCTTTATTGCCCCTCCATAGACACAGAGACCGACCGCGGAGCAATATTTACACTAGGTGTTGCTTCGTCGCATTTCTCGAGAGGTGGTCAGGATTATAAAAAATGATGAGGTACAAATATGTTAATATTATGAAGTCAATCCGTGTTTAAACACAATACACAATTACTAATGAGAATAGGTGCGTGCTTTTAATGTAGGCAAATGCTTCTAGTCCGAGCTGGATCCGGATGACACCCCATGGACGATGACGAGTAGGGTTTGGATGCTGGTCTTGACAATGACTGTGCCCTCCTCCTCATCCTCTCTTGTAATTGTGGCTCCCCGCCCCTCCCCTATTTTTTAGTCCCCTCTTGCTCTTGCTCTTGGTACCTGTTGATATTCCGTTCACATTATGATATTGTATATAATTTGTGTTAAATTATAATAGAATTTGACTACTATGTGTATAGGCATGCATTAGTTACGTTTTAGGGTTAAATAATTGCCAATGGATTAGCAATTATTTTAGCATTGTGGATTGGTTTGCCTTCTGCATGATTCTCGTGTGATTGGATTTGAATTAAAGAATGTTGGGTATCAAAAAAATTAAAAATAATACTTTTAGTGACGAATTTTTTTTGTCGCTGAAAGTGTAAAAGGACATTTTGTTGGAGGTTTTTAGTGATGAAAATATCCGTTAATAAAGGTGCAACATTATTACCGATGGACCTTTAGCAACGGAACTCCATCATTAAAAATCCGTCAATTAACGACGGAATTTCGTTGCTAAAGAGCCGTCGGCAATACCTTTTCCATCACTAATTTTTTTTTCAAATATTAATTTCTAAAAAAAATTAAAATACATAAATTACCTTTAGCGATAGAATAACGGACTTTTAGCGACGGGGAGTTCGTTGCTAAAAGTCTTTTGCGATGAAAAGAGAACTTTTAGTGACGGAATTGTATGTCGCTAAAAAACCTATTACCCAATATTTAATTTAAATTACAAGAAAAAACCATATATGAGATTTAAATAAAAGAATACATTATGTCATAGTTATGAATACCATACCGGAGTGCGTACCGTTTTTTTCATAAGATGGTACGTACCGGTACTAGTATCGTCTCAAATTTTTCATCAATAATATACATCTGTAATATTCATTCATTGGCTAACTAACAAAATGTACATATATGTTTTTACAAATAGCTCCTCTAGAATAAATTGTTTGTCTTATAAAGTTTGAATTATGTTAATTTTCAAATAAAATAAATAACTTTTTAAATTAAATTACCTCCTCTAGGATTATTCCCCTCTTTTCAATGATCTCATTGGCAAATTTTTATGTAAGAATAAGTTTTTTTGTTCAATAACAACGTTTTCAGGTTCAAGAATATGTTGTTTTTGTGTGTGTGCACGTGTGCGTGTGTGTGCTCGTTACATGTGTGTAAAGCAGTACATCATATAGATGAAAAAATATGATCAAAGCTAGGTGAATATTATGAGCAATAAGCTACATAGGCTTTGATAGGTATAAAAGAACTTAGAGAGTTTTTTCTATTTAGTCTTTATATGGTCAATTTATAAAATTTCGAACAAAATTTGTTACTTTTACATTTTTTAAGGAATCGGTACAAAACAGAATATCTCGCCCGGTATGTAGTTCTCGGCCGGTATCACCTGTACCGGCTGGTACGATCGGTACAAAGCGGTATTTTGACCGGTACAAAATGTAAGCGATACTGTACCGGTAGAAGGTAAAAACGGTACGTACCGGCCTGTACAGCCGATACCGGTACGGTATTGATAACTATGCATAATGTAACTTTATCATGTAAATAAAAACCTTATAACATTTCAAAATAAATCTAGAAAAGTTTTTTTTTATATGTCGTGTTTTACCGTCAAAAAGTACAATTACGAAAATTTACTTATCTTTTAGTCAAGAAATAATATGTGAAGCTTAAACGAGCACAAATGGGTGCTGAGATCAACAGACGCTCCCATAAATCTAATATTATTAATTCACAAAGATTCTATATTTTGTAGACAAAGCATGAGCTTGATTAAATAAATTTATTGCAATAAACACAAGCACTCTTTTTGCTTTTTCTTTTCTGAAAAAATTTTCATTTCTTTACATATGTTTTTTTTTTTTTGTTTCCAAATGTTTTCTTCTCAAATTCTTTCTTCGTGAAGTTTGGCTTCTTTCCGCATCATAGTTGTTTACCATCTGCTTTATAACAACAGTCATAACTCATATGAGTTTTTTTCATATTTTTTGTTGCATGTCCTTCAGTATAATATTTCTTTAGAAATTTTTCTACAGCTATACTATTCTCCATCCTAAGGAATCACAAAGCATTTCATCATTTAGGAGTTTAACAAATACTTTTTCCGCTAACTCATCCCATGGCTTAGGGAGTTTGGCAATAAATTGTTTTTGCCAATCGAGGCTGTTTCTGAGTTCTAACTTGTAAAAATATTTTTTAAATTCACAAGTATAGTTTTTAAAATATCACATATCACATATTTGTAGTTTTGTCAAATTTGTGAAGGAAATTTTTTCTTGAATACCTATATTATTAATAGATATTCTGTACAACACTCGTTTGAGGATATCTGCATAAAGTATTATCCATTCTTCGAAAATGTTAAGCTTTCTTTGGGCTTTGATTATCATTCATTATCTGTTATGATATTCCAGAACCTAGTTGCGCTTCCTCACAGGTTTCTCGAATAAGTCTTGTATTCAATTATCAATTATTTCTTCAGTATTTGAAAGACAATCGATTTCAAGATATATGTCGTATTGATTTACGGGCTCATTTCTCCCATTCTTGGGAACAAATTCTTGTTTTAATTTGTCCTTATAGAGGCGTTATTAAATTTAGACTTTCTTTCTAAATTTCATTCTGGATTCCACGCTCCTGCATAGTTTGGATCGATTTTTTCGCTCCATAAATTCATATCAGCAAACATTTTATTTACTTTTGATATGACACTTTTTTATTCTTGTTTATATTGTTTTTTTTTTAGAATAGCAGGATTTATTTCATTCATCATCGATTTTTTCAATGATCCTTTTTTTTTTGTCTAAGTAGTCGTTTCTTATTTTTCAATTTCTTCTACACCCATTCCCTGTACGGGATCTTTGGATTCTTTCGAGCCACTCGAAGAGGATTTTCTCCCACCTTTGCTACCACTGTATGCTATAACTTTTTTAAATATATATATATATATATATATATATATAGGGAGCTGATCCATTGCCAGCGCTGGCAGGCTTGCCAGCGCTGTTTTGCCGTCCGCTACATAATGTAGCGGACGATAATTTACGTCCGCTACATTATGTAGCGGACCTGCTAGCGCTGGCAATGGATCAGCTCCCATATATATATATATATATATGAAGTTTTGTTGCTATAGTAATTCTTGGTAGTGCCTAACGTCCAAAGTTTGATAATAAATTATCTGAGTTTAGGACATGGTCTTCACTTCCTCACATTTTATCTGAATTGTGTAATTCAGTGAACATCTGAGATGTTATCTTGTTTAGATTTCTATAGATATTTAGAGTTTCATAAGATACATCCATTATTGATTTAATAATAAGGTTATCTCAGTCTTTCCAACTCCATGGTCTAAGTATATAATTCATTTCATATGATTTAATAAACAAAAATTTTCCATGAGTTTTTCGGTTGGATCTCGCCTTTGATTAGGCTCTGATACCACTTTTGTATGGCCAAATTCTCCTTTGGTCAGGAATGACATATTCTAAACTTGAGAGGGGTCAGGTGGCTATGCTGGTGATTTTTTAGGTAGTTATTGGGGTGGCAGTAGGGCATGGTGATGATGGTATATTCTTGTAGTTGGCTGTGAGGGCTGAGATGCAATGGGTTTGATTAGGAGTGGTGGCAGCTATTCTTGTGGGTTTGGTTGATTAGGAGGTGGGGTGTAGGGAGGGATATAGTGGCGGCGGCGTAGGCTGAGGGAGGGGGCACGTCGTGGGGAAGGGGAAATAATGTGGCAGTGGAAGGGTGGGGGGAGAGATGTGGCAGCAACGGGGTGGGCGAGGGAGGGGGCGATTATTAGTCAGAAGATGTGTGTGTGTGTGGGGAGGGAGGGGGAGAGAGAGAGAGAGAGAATTAGGGTTCGAAACCCTAATCTGGAAATTTTAGGTTTCAAATCCTAATTTTCCAAATTAGAGTTTTAAATCATTATAAAATACAAGGATAGTATTGCCATTTTAAAATTACGTATTGATTACATCATAAAGAAAGTATACTTTTTGGACGGATACCTGACGGATGAACATAAGTGCTACTTTTTTAAAGTTTGTGGTCACGGTTTGTTATATTTTGAAAGTTAATGTCCTTGATTTTAATTTTATCCTAACCTCATGAGTGTAATTAAGCCAATTATTTTTTACAGATAGTTATAAAAGCAAAATGACAAACGTCTCATGCAATAACAAATTGATCTTTATATATGCTCCGCATATTTTTATCAGTGTAGTCTACTTTTTTCTTTGTCATGTACTAAATAAAATTATAATTTTGTTCCTCTTTATGGTTACCAAATCAGAGTTAGTAATATGTCCAAGGACATTGCTTACTGATATTTCACCACAAGGGTCTATTTATTGAGGACGTTCACCCATTTAAAAATAGATGTGACCATCTTTGATGAAATAACCATGAGAACATAGATTGTACAATGCGTTTTATATTATGCAGATTAAAATTCTAAACTAGATGGCTACTACTAAGACCGTCATGTGCAAGGCACCTAGTAAAATATACTCTAGTAAAGCATTTTTAAGTTAGAAACTGTGATTGGTAAACATATTGAACTTCATCTTAATATCGCCAAAACGTTTCTTTGAACGTCATGTTTTAATGGCGTGACAGATATCCTATGACTTATCATTGAAGTGTTTTTCCTTTTCGGTTATTAATTAAATAAAAAGGATTAGATGTGCCATACCGTTTCTTTTCTTTTAACAATATTAATTTTTGGGTGATGATCATCTCATTCCAAAATTGACTTAAATCGTTCCAAGATAAAATGGTATGATGGATGGATTCGGTTCAAATTTGTAAAAGGGAATATTAGTACCCTCATATGTCAAAATCTTTCTTGAAGTTACTACGGTTATCTCAGTCGGATTTGCAAGAAAACATTGTCAACTCTATCTGTTAGTATATTATTACTTGTTATACATAAAAAAAAAAAAAAACTATATCTAGCAATCAAATGGAAAATTAATTGGAAAGAAAATAGAAGATGTCCACGAATTTCAACACTATATTAAATTTAGGTCCACATGGCTTTGTGATTTATAGTTCTAGTTAAGATTTGGTGAATCTAATTCTGTATTTGGGGAATCAAAGTTTAGATGTAGAATATCTAGACTGCAAGTGTGCTAAACCACCCACAAATCTGAACGGATTGTTATTCCACTAAGTAAGCGTCACTTTTTCAATGAAAGGGCAATTACGAATATAATGAATATCGTTTTGGTTTTTAATTAAAGTTCCGTGTTTGTCTTTCCCTACAAAAGCATTTAAGAAAGCCAACAACTTATATGTTAATATGCCGTAGAAAATATTTTTATGGCACAACAACAGAAGGACATATGTACACATATCAATCCCCAAAGTATTAAGTCATTAGGGTAAAAACATAATATCTAATTTACATTTCACTAGTCCCAATTTTTTACTTTTTTCCCGGCTGTCACCTCCACCTGCAGCGCACAATGGTGCCGGCAACAGCCACAGGACACAGCAACGGCAGCCACAGCCGCAGGGCACGAGTGCGTGGCGATGACATTGAGGAAGCTAGATCGTTGGGAACACACTTCCCCCCACCCCCTATTGTCCTTGAATCTCATATATCCATATTTCATTCATTCGATTATTCCAGAGACTCAAACGTTACTTCACTCTTCATTTCATCCTAATGAATTTGATATTCATTCGACCGAATTCTTCAGAGGTAACTTAAAACTTTTTAGGATGCATTACTCCGAATGATTTCTAAACTCATTCGAATTATTCTATTTAAAATGTTTTCTGACTTGTCTCATTAAATGCTCTTCAACGGTCATATCCTCTTAAGTATAAAAAGGACCCTTAGAGAGTTTATTGCCAAATTTTCTAATATCTAAAAATCTCTCTAATCTCTCTCTCAAAAACTCTCTCAACATATTCATACATCTTTCTATAATTCTTTAAGTGCGAGTTTACTATTTGAGATCTTTTCAAGCAAACTTCTTGGTTAAGTTCTTTAAGATTCAGATCTTTCCACTTAAGAAAGCTTAGCTCATTTTTTTCATTGTAATATCTACTCTTTAAGGAGTGTAAATTATATTTTCAGTTGTAATCTTCTTTTCACTTGTAATTGTTTGAAAAATCTAGAAGAGGTTTTCAGAACTGTACTGAGGTTTGAGCTAGTGTCACGACCCGAACCCACGGGCAGGCCCGCGAGCTAGGCACGTGACCGGCCGCAGACCCAATACACTCCAACCAAGGGCTCTGCCAGGCCTTACTACAATCATGTGACTCCAAAATAATTCTAATTTACGGACCTCCAAAAATTCGAATAAAACTCTCATTACATGTCTTTAAAAATTATAAAAAAAACTCGAGGAGACCTAAGCTCCTTACATCAGATCAAGCATAACGTAAATTAACATAGACTAAAATGTTCGAATAATGGACACTCATTATTCTAAAAGTTCTCTTCGGGCACTACTCCCCCGCGTGGCTCATACGGCTCCGCTTCCCTTAAGTCGTCACCTGAAAAGTAAGGAATGAGCGAAAGCCCAGCAAATACACCAGCCATGTTCCTAAAATAAGTTTGGAATTTCTAAAACATGCCATGGATTTTCTTTCAACAAATCAAACATTCGATCATTGTCATTCTTAAAACCTTTTCCAAATACATATACACATATATATGAAGATTCAAAAAGAGGATTTTCAAATATGAGTACGATCATCGTTAATTACATTCACATCAAACACATATTTTTCTTTCGTTAGGTATGTTGCGGTCAGCGTACGAGCCCCCTGACTAGGGCCCAAAATCCCTCCTACACCCGGGATAAAATTTGTGGACGCATGGGCGAACCACCAGCCACAGTACTGTGCATCAACGTATGAGCCCCGTTGACCAGGGCCCGAAATCCAACATTCCCCCGTTGGATATGGGGCACAACAACCAAGACAAGTTTCATTTGCTCATTCAACATGTACTCAGTAAAATCCATAACATTTGATTCACATAACATTCCATGGCATTCTTTCAAGTTACATTTGTCATCAAATACTTTAGAAATAAAACGTATGCAACATAAAACTTTAAACTTCAAATGGTCAAATCATAAATACATATTATAGTTTTTGCAAATAAATATACGGAGGAACATGACAGGGGTACTTACCTTGCTCAAACATGGCTTCTGGTATTTGCTCAAATGCCGGCCCTATCTCTTGACTATCAAGACCTAAATAACAAATCATACAGACGTCATTTATTGTCGCTCGGGCACGTTTAGGTATCAGGTTTCTTTTAGATGAGTAAAACTTTACCCAACTGTCCCCCGACTTATGTATAATTGCCTATTTGCCCCCAATGCCTAAAGTACCTTATTCACCCAGATATAACCTAAAAGAGTCATTAGAAATAATTTAATAACTTAATTTACTATTTAAAAAAATGCACCGAAATCTCTTTGACGAATAAAATTACTTAGCATGCTTATCAAGCTTCGAAAAATCTGAAACTTTTACTGTATGTAGATCTTGCAAAATAAATATAAGTCATTTCTTTGAGTTTTGTCCAAATAATATTCTAAAAATATTTTAAAAATTTGAAAAGAAACTGCTGGAATATGGTACCTTTTTAGTGACACTTTTTTGAGTTTAAAAGTTTAGAACCAAGTTCTCTCTCTCTCTCTCTCTCTCTCTCTACGCAGCATCACCTTTCTCATACAAACCCATCTCCTTCTTCATACAAACCCATCTCCTTCCTCATACAACCCAACATGTGTTCTTACCTAAAGCACTTTACAAACAGTACTCACACATGCATGCCCCCTTCTCCTATATCTTGTCATGCACCCACAAACACCAACATAATCTATACGCAACCTACCAATTTTTCTGCCAACTCACGACAACCCCAAACACACACTATTAAACACCCAGTACACATATCTTCACATTTCACTCCCTACACACATATGTACACACTACATGTACACATACACATGCACACAAACACACCCATTAAAGCCATAACTAGCAACAAGCTCTCTACCCAGATCTGTATTCCTAGGAGTGTTCAACTTTTCCCTGGCTAATCAACTCTCCTGGGACTCCAAAACCGCAGGAGCTATGCATATGACATTACACCAGCAACTTAATAAACTACAATCATAATTTCTCGCTCCATTTCACTAACTATTCAACCATATTGTTTAGTGATAGAGCTATAATGCACATATATAAGGAGCTGCTATGTAACTACCATCTTTGTTTGACTTGGTCTCCTTCCTTTTTCATCCCTGTACACACAAAAACGCCACAATACATACTCACAACCACCACCCACACAATTCCTACTAACCATTTTCTTTGCCACTTTCAGAGACCCGTTTCATACACTAATGGCACATACACACTTTTGCACGCACACACAGGCGCTTTCTTCTTGCCCAAGCCCCACGGCATTCCCCGGCAATGGCCTCGCCGGAAACGTCCTCGCCGCTCTGCTGCTCCCTCGTCTTCTTCATCGCACATGGCCGCATCAACACAATCGTTTAGCCGTTCCCGTTTCTACCGCGGCAGCCATGTGACCCTTTCTTCTCCTTCCACATTTCTCTCCATAATCTATATACAAGTCTCTCAACTCTCACCCAACGTCCATCACAGCCGTGAGCCCTCCCTTCTTGCTGCCAAAAAAAACACACAAACCCACGTAATACCCCTCATTCCTTCGCCTGTACACACAATATTCCCCGTAATACCCAACATAAGCGCAGCCCCATGCCCGTCGCCCAGTTCTTGTCCAGTGCATATATGTGCCCCAATACCCAGTTCGCGGCAAGGTCTCTTCCCTTGCTCTAAAACTCACAAGGTAGTCGTAGACACATATAACATCCCAAAGGTAATTGATTTTGGAGAGAAGGTAGAAATCTTACCTGAAGGTTTGGCCGGAAAAGTCTTTTGCCAAGCTTTCTTCGTCTCTCTCCCGTACTCTCCTCTGCCGTCATTCAGATGGTTGTAATTTTAGGGTCGGCTGGTGTTGGTAGCTTATGAATATAGATTAATCCCTAGACCAAAGAATTACTAAAAGCCCCCCCCCTTTCTATTTCATTATTCATCTAAATTCTACCCGGAACATCTATTTTTACACAAATGCCCAAATATGGTTATTTTATGAACGGTTAACGTAGTAAGAGAATTTGACGGTCTATCACTGACTCTGCTACACTAATTCGTACTAAAAACTGTGAATGAAATTATCGACGCTAACTATAAGTATAAAATTGTCGCTGAAGGTCTCTCTAAAAAAAAAGAAATCAGTTAACGCTAATCCTTGATAGGGACAATAATCAATATCAATAATATATGTTATCGTTACGTTTTTTTTTTCTTTTTTCTTCTTGAGATCCTAGAATTGTCGCTATAAGTAATAATAACCAGGTAATCTAGGTTTGGGGTATCACAGCTAGCACCCGAAGTTAGCTAGTTAATGGAAGGCTCGAGTAGGTCTCTCTTGTGTAGAGTGCTCCGGGACTGGACGGCACGTGGGGCCGAATCAGTATAAATATTTATGTCGATCTTTGATAGCAATTATCTTGTGAGTTAAAATTTTAAATTCCTACTTAGATCTGTAAACACCTATTCACCCCCCTCTCCAAACACCATCCTACCCCCCACACCATTGCCCACTGCTTATGTCACATGCACGCAAATCTGTAAGAAGAACAATTTCGGGTTTGATTTGTGAGAGAGATTATGAAATGGTGCGATTTGTGCTTGTCTTTGTGAATGGTTTAGTGGTTGTGATGTAGATCGGCAATGGTGGGTTTGTTTATGGTGGAGGGGCAGTGGTGTGGCGATTGTGGTGTAGATTGGCAGTGGTGAGTTTGTTTTCGCTTGTGATGGCGGGACAGTGGGGTATAGATCCGGCAGTGGTGGATTTGTTTTCGGTGGCGGTGGCGGGGCAGTGGTTGTTGGGGCGTATCCGGGGGGACGGAGCAGTGGGGGTTTGTGTTGTAACACTATCGAGCCACGGCGGGACGAAGCAGTGCGTGATTTGGCCGATATGGTCGCGGTAAACTAGTGTCAGCAATGGGTGGGTGAGGTAAATTTATTTTTTTATGAATGGTATTATTGTCTTTTGATTGGTTTTGAAAACTCTATGAACTGAAAATAAAAATAAAAAGTGTAGCTTAGTATAATAAAAATAGTTAGTAGACGCTGATTATAGTTTTAGGTAAGCCTCATAAATGTCATATGTAATTTGCCTAAAAGCTTTCTATTGCATCGCAAAACACGTCTTCCCCTTAAAGGAAACTCCTTTTTCATTTTATTTTATTTTATTTGTTTGTCAGTTTTGCCTTACCAGAACCAAAAAATTCAAAGCATAAGCAGGATACAAAAGAAAACGAAAATGATGATTCAAAAGTTATTTTTAAATGAGGTCGTTTAGTTTTTGCGTGGTGTGTATAGGTTTCGTCACAATTTGTTAGTCATTAAATTATTATTATTTTGATGATTTGGTGACTTAAAATAATTTTGAAAAGGCACCAATTCAGTAGTTATTAGTTGTCGTCCTTTTAGCTAGTTATGTTTTTTCATGAAAGGGTGGTAGTTAAAATCGATAAATAAAAGTTCTAAAAATTTAGAACAAATTTATCAAAAGCTATTTCTAAGTCTCATTATTATATTTTTCAGCTTACATACACAATTTCGAAAAACAATTCTGAATGAATCTTCGTATTTGTTATTTGCAGATTGGTGGTTTTGAGTAATCTAAAAAAGGTCAGGGGTAAAATATAGTCTTAAAGACAGTATCTTTAAATACGTCTCAAATCACATAAATTTTATTTTTTCCTTCCATACCTGCACTTTTGTTCCAACGCAAAGTATTCGGATTGTGAAAATTTGGGCTCTACGTGCACCCTTTTAAAGAAGTGGCTTGAAAGGCAATAGAATCCACCATGTATCAGTATATGCCAAACTTACTCTAAATTTTCGTCTTTGTTTTGTCCATATAAGAATTGCCTTAGGCAGTAGAATCCACCATCGCTTTTAGTTGTACTACTTTTCTTATTGGATGGGGATGTCATCTGAGTGCAATCAACATTATTAATAGTAGGGTTCTTACTACTTTTCAAAAAAAAATTTGCCTTAGAGGGAAGAGGTAGGCTTAGAAAATCCTTTGAACATTCTTCTAAGGAAGCCATAATGACTGCGGTCTTGTTTCTTCCAAGTAAAACCCTTGCAAGTCTTCCCTGTACGTTTGTTTTATTGATGATTAAGTGCAAGTCATCTAATACTGCAAGCAATTAAGTACTGAAAGAGTACTGAATTATGTAGTAGTTCCGAAAGATAAGTTCTTGTCGCGTTGTACTTTGAAAAGAAAAAATCAAAAAGATTGAACTAACATAGACAAGTTGTTCAACATGTTTCAAATATTTTTACAGATAAGTATTATGAGGACTATAAAAGAATAAGTTGTTAGTTTTGTAAGCAATTCGGATATCTCTTTATCATGTATTGTTAACCATTTGCAAGGCACATGCATTCTAATACGTTTGTCGACTTTATTTCTCTGCAAAAAGTTTGGATAATTTGTTTGGGATCAAAAAGAGTATAGAGTACAATATTCACATACTTTACAAGCATTAATGCAACAGACTGCGACAGATAACATCTTTGTGAATGCTCCTAATGTTGGGAAGCCTTTATAAAGGATTACCTCACTTGATAATTAACCGTTTTGATTTTCCTTATAAAACCCTAAAATTATGCTGTTCATTGATCATTTTCTCCACATTTTCTTGAACAAGTCCAAGGAACCACCAAAAAAGTGATATCACAAGGTTAATTTCAAGAAGTATTTATCATAAACGTGTCTGTATATACTTACAGAGCATATGCCTTGACAATTTCGTTAAAACTAAATATTAACTTTGTTACACATTACGCGAAATTTTCTTTCCAAGGATAATATTGGCAGCCCGAGTGGGTGGCACATTCCGAGTCGGTCTTTGCATTCCTTCAACAAACCGACTTCAATACGCAGCTGACATTCGATAGTTGATTTTGATACGATTTTTTGCACAAAGTAATGTCTAGCTCCAAGTCTCCAAATAGCTGATTTAAAACATTAATTTAACACGTTTCTTGCACACAGTAATGTTGTTAAGGCTGACACCCTAACACAGCCAACAAATCCAGCTCAGGTAGATGTCCCAGCTCCAACTTCAGCTCAAAGGAAGACATTGAAGTTCTAGGTCAAGCTGAATCATAGTAAGGAAGGAAGACAGGAAGGAAAAAATGGAGGGAAGTAACAGTTGGAAGGGTGGTGCGCGCAGGGACAGATCCAGAAAGTCTAATCGGGGGGTGCCAAAAAATCATAAAAAATTTTGATGGCTAACATAAGAGAATTCAAAAGGTTCAAGTTCACATAAAACATGAATAATAAAAAACACATTATAATTAGCATCAATATTAAATCCGTTAAATAGATTTCTCAATTTGTCTACTAATAATATATTTTCATTATGACTTGTTAAGGTTAGTCAACAATAAATTTCTAATTTTGCATTGAAAAGCTTAACTCTTACTGTATAAATCTATTACTAATGTGATTGTTAATTATATGAGTAAATTAGTTACGTGTAAGTTAACCAACTATAAGAATTTAAACTTTAAAAAAAAAAGAATGAACCTTAAGCTATTCTTTTCTCTTTTTTTTTTTTTGTAATGTGGAGATTTAAAATTTGGGATTTAGAAGAATGAAGAAAAAGCAAGAAAATGAAGAAGATAATGACTATGATAGGGCACAAAGAGTAAAAGATACAACAAATGAAATTTTAATAAATTAGTGTTACAATATAATGTATTTTTGTAAACATTTTAAATATATTGATTCATTATCTAGGAAACTAAACAAGAATTCCAAAAAAGTGAGGGGTGCCATGCCCTCCCCCCCCCCCCCCCGGTCATGGGGGTGGTCCGCCCCTGGGTGCTCGTGAGGTGCGTAGGACCATTTAAAGCTCAGCACGTGTGGACACGCACTTTCATCTTTTTCAAGGCAGATCTTGCCGTTGGGATTTGCCTCTTAATTCTGTCTAAATTATGTTTCTTGTTTCCTAACAATTTCATTTTCCATTTTATCTTTTAATGTCTTTCTTTGAATTTCAGAAATTACTACCTTGGAGAGGAAGATTTGGGAAGGGATAAGAGCAGCTAAAAGTTAGAAAGGGAAAGAAATCATATTTTTCAAAATCAATAGAAACCCATTTCTTCTACCTCTTCTCTCTTTCGGCCAGAAATTCTGGATTCTTATTCAATTTGTTACTGTATTTGAGTATAGAAGTAAGTTATAACTTGCAGGTTATAACAAGTGGTAATCAGAGCAGCAACGAATTCATGGTGCTACAAAGAAAATCAGACAAAAGATGGGGTATGGAAACAGGAATAAACAGCAATTGGACGAAGACGTGAGCCTTATGGAGGCTCAATTTTTAGATCATTTTGGGGCTCTGGATGATCAATTAGCTGAGTTAAAACAAAATATGGATGAGTTACCTGAGTTGAAGCTGTCGGTAGAACAATTGAAAGAAGAGCTACCAACAATAAGGCAAGCTCTTACTGATTTGCAAGGGATGATGCAGCAATTACTCTACACCAGAGGAAATGAAGGGGCTGAGGGTTCAAACTCCAAGCAAAACAAAAGCTACAAGACTGGAGACACCAATCACAAGGAGTATTTTCAATACACCAATGGTAATCTTTTTCCTAAGTTACCAAAACTCGAATTCTCTAAATTTTTTGGAGAGGATTCATATGGATGGGTGCGCAAAGCAGAGAGATATTTTGAGTTTCATCCAATGGATGAAACACACAAGGTGAATTTTGCATCTGCACATTTTGAAGGTCAGGCTGAACATTGGTTTGGCACATATATCAAGGCCAAGGGGAGAGTTCAATGGAAAGAATTTGTGAATGATGTGAACTCTAGGTTTGCTAGACTTTTTAAGGAAAGTGTCATTGGAGAGTTCCATAAGCTCAAACAATTGGGAACTGTGGAGCAATATTACAATGAATTCGAGGCAATCAGGTCAGTATTGGTTAATGAGGAGTGCAAATTTGAAGAAGACTATTATGTCCAAAGTTTTGTCAGTGGGTTAAGAGATGAAATTCGTTTGGAAATTGAGAAATTCGAACTGTATGACCTCTCTATAGCTATCTATTTGGCTAGGAAGCAGGAGGCAGCCCTTAGCAGGAGTTGGCATCAACCAAGACTTAACACCAAAAGCAACATGCACAGTCCTTATACACCACCAACACCCAGCAAAACACTTCCCTCTCCAACGCCAGTTAAACCTAAACCAAGTTTCATTACTCCAAAAATAACTTCATTTCAACTTCCAGCTCAAAACCAAAACCAAGCCAAGGCATTGTTACCAACACCAAATAACCCCCCATACCAAAAACTCAACAGGGCATACTTTGATGACAGGAGAAGAAGGGGTTTATGTTATTGGTGTGAAGAGACCTTTACACATGCACATCATTGCAAACACAAACAAGTGTCAATGATGATTGTAGATGAAGGGGAGGAAAAAGATCCACCTCCTGTCTATGATGAAGAGGTGCAAGATCCCAAACATAAGCAACTGGATGCTCCCACATAAGAGAACCAAGAAGGAATGGTAATTACTGTCAATGCCATGACAGGTAGCCAGAACCAGTCTACATTTAAAGTCTGGGGTAAGGTAAGAAATAAAACTTTTTCTATTTTAATATATACTGGGTCCACCCATAACTTCATGGACCCAACGACTGCTGCAAGGTTGGGGTGCACTATCACTCCTACTACACAAATGAATGTTATGGTGGCTGATGGAAACAGGCTGAGTAGTGAATCTGTTTGTAACCAATTTAAGTGGAACATGCAAGGGGAAGAATTTGTGACTGACATGATGATACTACCCTTGGGTGGTTGTGATTGCGTGTTGGGGTTACAGTGGCTTAAAGGGATGGGGCAGGTGACATTTGATTTCAAGGAAATGACAATGGTTGTAAAGAAGGGGAATAAGGAAATTACCTTATTTGGAGGAGGTGAGCAAGCTGAGGTTAAGATGATATCAGCCAAGTCTATGTTCAAATACTTGGCTCATGACTCAGGGGCCTTGTTTGGGCAAGTCTATACTATCACTACCATCCCCCTTAACCAGACTCAAGAACCCCAACTCACTGCACTTTTACACCAATTTGCTGATGTGTTCGAAGAACCCAGGGGGTTACCACCCATCAGACCCCAAGATCACCATATACCCCTAATACCCAATGCTAAACCAATCAACATCAGACCATACAGGATTCCTTACACTCAAAAGACTGAAATAGAGAAGATAGTGCATAAATTATTGGAATCCGGGGTTATACAGCCCAGTACATCCCCTTTTGGATCTCATGTGCTCCTAGTGAAGAAAAAGGATGGAAGTTGGAAGATGTGTGTGGACTATAGGGGGCTGAATAAGCTCACTGTTAAAAACAGATTTCCCATACAAGTTGTATATGATTTACTAGATGAGCTTCATGGTGCAAAAAATTTCACTAAACTTGATTTAAGGAGTGGTTATCACCAGGTTAGAGTATACCCTAATGATATACCTAAAACTGCCTTCAATACACACCTTGGCCACTATGAATTTTTGGTGATGCCTTTTGGGCTCACCAATGCACCAGCCACATTTCAATCCATTATGAACTCAGTTTTTCAACCTTATCTAAGGAGATTTGTTCTAGTCTTCTTTGATGACATCCTTGTGTATAGTCAAACATATGAAGACCATCTACAACACCTCACCACTGTGTTGCATACTCTCAGGACACACCAGTTATTTGTCAAGCAATCGAAATGTACATTTGCAGCTTCAGAAGTTGAGTATTTGGGTCATATTGTTACAGGGCAAGGAGTTTGTGCTGACCCTTCCAAAATAGCAGTTATGGTGGAATGGCCTATAACTAAGACAATGAAACAACTTAGAGGATTCCTAGGCCTTACCGGCTACTATAGGAAATTTATTTCACACTATGGGATGAAGAGCAATTCTTTAGCTAAGCTGCTACAAAAGAATGACTTCCACTGGATCCCTGAGGCTACACAGGCCTTTGAGAATCTGAAGCAAGCTACAACTAACACACCAGTGCTAGCATTGCCAAATTGGAATTGGCCTTTCACTGTAGAAGTTGATGCTAGCGATCAAGGAATGGGGGATGTGCTGATGCAACAAGGTAAACCATTAGCTTATTTCAGCAAAGCTTTTGGACCTAAGGCTATAGCCATGTCTACTTATGAAAAGGAATTGATGGCCTTGGTGCAAGCCATCATCCATTGGCATACATATCTTAGTAACATCCATTTTATCATCAAGACAGATCATAGTAGTTTGAAATACCTGTTGGGACAAAGAGTGACATCACTTTTGCAGCAGAAATGTTTATCTAAACTATTGGGTTTTGATTTTGAGATACACTATAAGGCAGGGGTTGAAAATAGAGTTGCTGATGCCCTATTAAGATTGCCTGAACAACACACCAATGAGAGTACTTGCTTGGCCATGTCTACAATGACACCCTTGTGGATTATAGAAGTACAAGATAATTACCATGGGGATGAATATATACAGCAACAAATTCAGCAGCTACTACTGGATCCGTATGCAACATCAGAATATTCATATGAGCAGGGTACACTGAAGTACAAGGGGAAGTTGTGTGTAGGGAATCATGGAAAATTAAGGCAACTAATCTTACAGACCCTGCATAACTCAGGAATAGGGGGACATTCTGGCAGGAATGCCACTCATAAGAGAATTGCAATACTCTTTTTCTGGCCAAACTTACAAGCTACAATTAAAACTTTTGTGCAAGAATGTGATGTGTGCCAAAGAAGTAAGTCAGAGCACGTGGCCTACCCTGGGCTACTACAGCCCTTAGCTATACCAAAATAGCTATGGAGTAGTATTTCCATGGATTTTGTGGAGGGTTTACCAAGATCTAACCACAAGGAAGTAATTATGGTGGTGGTGGACATGTTGAGCAAATTTTCTCATTTTGTAGGACTCAATCATCCTTTACACTGCCCAGGAAGTTGCACAAGTTTTCTTTGAGTAGGTTTTCAAGCTTCTTGGCCTACCAGATAACATTGTAAGTGACAGGGGTAATGTGTTCATTAGCCAATTTTGGCAAAAGCTTTTTACATTGTTGGGAACTGACCTACATCTAAGCAATGCATACCACCCCCAATCAGATGGTCAAACTGAAAGAGTGAATCAATGCCTTGAGAGTTACTTAAGGTGTTTTTGTGGTGATAGACTACATACTTGGGGAAAATGGCTCACATTGGCAGAGTATTGGTACAATACCACTTACCACACTTCTCTTAAAATGACACCATTTAAAGCTTTGTATGGGTATCCCAGAATCCTAAACTTAGGAAGTCCTGAAACCACTCACATTGCTGCTATTGATGCCTACATGGTTGAAAGAAGGAACATTTTAAACCTCCTCAAAGACAATCTAGCTATGGCACAAGCTAGAATGAAGAACAATGCTGACAAGGGGCAGAAGTGAAAGGCACTTTGCTGTTGGAGACAAGGTCTACCTTAGACTGCAGCCATACAGACAGTCTAGTTTGGCCATTAGAAAGAATCTGAAGCTGGCCCCCAAATATTTTGGCCCTTATGAGGTGTTAGCAAAAATTGGCTCAGTTGCTTACAGATTGAATTTGCCCCAAGGGTCCCAAATCCACCATGTTTTTCATGTATCATTGCTTAAGCAAGCAGTAGGTCACCATACTCCAGTTACTTCTCAACTTCCACCTGTCAACCCTGCAGGTCAAATTCTACTAAAGCCAGTTCAAATTCTAGCTCACCGAATGGTCAAGAGGGGAAACCAGCCCATTCCTCAAGTACTAGTTGCATGGTCAAATTTACCAGAAGAGGAAGCTACTTTGGAAGATTGGTCAATAGTAAAACACAGGTTTCCTTCATTTCTTCCCGAGAGAGGAGAATTTTCTGAAGGAAGGGGGAATGTTAGGGCTGACACCCTAACACAGCCAACAAATCCAGCTCAGGTAGATGTCCCAGCTCCAACTTTAGCTCAAAGGAAGACATTGAAGTTCAAGGTCAAGCTGAATCACAGGAAGGAAGGAAGACAAGAAGGAAAAAATGGAGGGAAGTAACAGTTGGAAGGGTGGTGCGCGTGAGGCGCGTAGGACCATTTAAAGCTCAGCACGTGTGGACACGCGCTTTCATCCTTTTCAAGGCAGATCTTGCCGTTGGGATTTGCCTCTTAATTTTGTCTAAATTATGTTTCTTGTTTCCTAACAATTTCATTTTCCATTTTATCTTTTAATGTCTTTCTTTGAATTTCAGAAATTACTACCTTGGAGAGGAAGATTTGGGAAGGGATAGGAGCAGCTGAAAGTTAGAAAGGGAAAGAAATCATATTTTTCAGAATCAATAGAAACCCATTTCTTCTGCGTCTTCTCTCTTTCGGGCAGAAATTCTGGATTCTTATTCAATTTGTTATTATATTTGAGTATAGAAGTAAGTTATAACTTGCAGGTTATAACAAATGTCTAGCTCCAAGTCTCCAAATAGCTGATTTAAAACATTGCCAACAACATTGGCGGTTATTTTTAATTTTTAATAATAATCAGATTGGCGGTTGGTCTCCAAGAACTCCCCCTTCGAAGCAAACTCCCAAGTTTTTGGCCTCCCATGTCTCTGCACGACTTCAAAGAAACCCTGAAACCCTGTTCCAAGCTCTCCTCCGCCTCTTCTACTTACACATCCATCTCTTCTTATTCCCAATCTTCACTATTATCTCTCGAATTTGACTCATCAATTATCCCTAGAAAACCCCCCAAATCATCTCTCTCACAGCAGCTTCTTCGCCTCGAAGACACCCCCTCTTTGCCCCAAACAATTCCACAGAGTCAAAACAAACAGAGCCATCTTGATGTTGCAAACGAAGATGAAGATGACAATGAAGATCAAGAAAGGCAAGACCGGTTTGTGTTTGAGAAACCCAGATTGGATTTTGCGCAGTTTGATCAAATGGGACCGTTTGAGCCGTTGGTTCTGTCTCTACCTGGAGAAAGTCCGGTGGTACAGGTCAACCTATCTCTCAACTTTACTTCGTTTGGCAATTATCAAATTCTTTAATTAGGCGAGAAATTGGATGCTTTGTTGTGAATTTCATCACTTTCTGTGCTATGGAGTAGAAAGATAAGTAATCACAGTTTTGCATCTCTAATACAGATTGATTTGACCCATTTTACAATTGCTTTATGTCTAAAGGGTAGGACCTATATGCATAAAGGCTAGTACTTCAATTGGGTTGGGCTCATTTGGGTGGCATCTTGTAAAAAATTGAAATGTTCGGTTACATCATACGTTGGATTGGGAGGAAATGTGGTAAATCTTTTGCAGTAGAGTCGAATCATGTTTTTCAATTTTTACAATGTCAGTTAACCATCTTCGGAATTGATAAATTGACCCATTTGTGTGTTGATGGGTGTGTTTGTGCTATGGTGTATTTCTTAAGGAGCAATGCTGGAGTTACCACCGGTTGGCCCCTCAAGTTATCTCATAACATGATGTCTAAGATGTATCTTAACTTCATCATTTCGAACTGGTAAATCTGGTAAATCATATAACATAATAGTTTAAATATAGAAACAATACTAAAATAGAAACGTTTCAAAAAAGAAGTGCTGCCAAAATTCTGAAACTGAGGAAGTACTATCTAAAATTGTGGTTCAGTTCCTCTTTGGAGGCCACTTTATAACACTATATACCAGCTAGAAGTGGAGCATATTAAAAGATGTTGTCTATATTCTATTGGTTACTAAAACCCACAAAAGTCATTGAAACTTCGGGCTAGAGTTCAAAATCTGCCATAAGATCAAAACTAAATCCATGGTTTTTAGCTATGAGGAGCCATTTCGCAATATATGGCCTTCATTTTGTTAAAAGATTCTCCCATTTCAGGTGCCTGCATCAATAAATTGTAGACTTCTTGAACATCAAAGAGTAGGAGTGAAGTTTTTGTTCAACTTGTACAAGAACAACCATGGAGGTGTTCTTGGAGATGACATGTGAGTAGTTCTTTTTTATATCTTTACGTATTGTTTCTCTGCTTGTTATTTTACACTCTGGCTCGTCGCTTTCATGTTGTGCGTGAGAATATGATACATAGTTGCTGAAGTTTGCTTTTTTTTTGCCATTCAAATGCCAGATATTTTGTTGGGGAAGTTAACTAGCTTAGTGGATTTCATTTTACCGCTTCAGGTGTATATAGCCTTGCATAACAAAATGGAAGTTCGTATAATCAGAATAATGGCAATTGCATCATTCTCGCTCACTAAAAAGCTATCTTGATTCCTCGGACCACTTTAAGAGGTAGTACACGGCTGCAAGTTGTATATCAGGGCAATTAATGTGTAAAGCTTGCCGGCTCTAGGTTTTTCAATGATGTCTTGTGTGGGATCCAGACTCATTATCGATCTCAACTTGTCAGAACATAAGAAAATGAGTTTTAACCTTGTTTTGTTACATGACTGAACAGGCACAGATTGTTATTTTGGTTTGTTCATGCAAGATTTAGGTTGTTGGAACATTTGAATTAAAATATCCAAGCAAACGCTCAGAGGATAAGCACGAAATAACAATTCAAAAGGAAATCCTTCCTGACGCTATCAGCAGTTTACGAATCAATTTTTATTTTTAGTAGCACAATGAGATTTTTATTTGGTTAACATGTATGGAGTTTGTTACCTTCACAAGATGGCATACAAAATTATAATAGGAGCGCATATGAAGATTCTTTAGTCTCTTGGTTTATATCACTTAGTGTAGAGGCCAGTCTAATACCTTAGATAGGTTAAGTTTGTTTTCTGCATTCATCTTAATCCTGCAAGTTAGCATTGTTCTCATGAGCTTTCCTTTTTTCTGACAAGTAACGTAGACCCTTTTTCTGACAAGTAACGTAGACCCTTTTTCTGACAAGTAACGTAGACCTTAAAAGCCTGAAAATATAGTAAGGTTCCATTTTCATAAAGTTCTGTTATAAGTAGCAACTAGTTTTGACCCCATGCGTTGCACAAGGGAGCAACAATTACCAAAATTGAAGTATGGAGAAAGCTCACACTTGTATGCTAGGTAGCACGGACACGGACACGGTGTCGGTGTCCGACACCGACGGGGACACCGGACACCGCAATTTTCAAAAAATTAGATTTTGGACACCGCAGGACACTGCTATTTTTTAATATATTTTTATTATATATATATATATATATCAAATATATTTCACAATCTAAAATAATAACTAAGTCAAAAAAATATTTCTAAAATGTTCTGAATAAAATAACTAAATAAGTAAAAAGAAAAAAAAAACAAAAAAGAAAGAGAGACTTTCTTCACTTAATAGTAGTGCTAATGCAAGAAAGAGGGAGAAAAAATAAAAAGAAAGAAAGAAAGAAATGAGTCAAATGACTATTGACGGAATAAAAAGAAAGAAAGAAAGAGAGACTTTTTTCTGTTCACACTTCACAAGAAAGAAACGAACGGGAAATAGAAGAAAAAGGAGAAGGGAAGAGGAAGAAGGGTCTGTGGGTCTGCGACGGCGGTGGAGGACCTTCGGCGACGATCAAGTGAGCTCCGGCGATGGCGACGGCGACGGCGATAGCTGCTTCGGTATCTGGCGACGGCGACGGCGACTGGATCTGTCGGCCTCGGCTTCTCCGGCGACTGGATCTGTTGGGGACTGAGCTCCGGCGACTGGATCTGTTGGCGACTGAGCTCCGGCGACAGCTCCGAGTCAGCCGTGAGGTAAGAGAAGCACCTGTGAGGTCAGAGAGAAGGAATCGGCCGTGAGGTAATGGCTCAGAAGGGCACCTGTGAGGTCAGGGAGAAGGAATTGGCCGTGAGGTAAGACAAGCAAATGGTCCGACACTGCTCCACGCCGTGTCCGACACTCCTCGGTGAAGTGTCCGACACGGTGTCGGAAAATTAAAAAATAAATAAATAATTCCCGACACCGATCGGCGGTGTCCGACACGTGTCGGGCGGTGTCCGGAGGGTGTCGGGGTGTCCGTCCGTTTGGGACACCAAACCTCCACCTAGGAGAGGTGTCCGTGCTTCAGAGCTTGTATGCCTAATAGTAATAAGAAATTTAGCAGTAACGATGATAATGATTATAGAGATGCTATTTTCACCTTTCTATATTGGTTTTCTACTTTATTTGTCACTTTAGCACCAATTTATTAGCCAATGTGAAATAGCATATAAAATGGTAGAATAGTATCTCCCAAGTAATAGTAATAATAATATGAATCGTAACCTGTGTTGAGGTTTGTGTTAATAAAGACCACCAAGAAGAGAGTTGAAAGATATAGAACTTGATTGGAAACAATATGAGTGAATTATACATGGGTTATACTGGAATAAAAGGAGGGAGATTAGGTTGGTTTGAAGAAAATTGTGGAAGAATACTGGGATTGTATAAAAATAGGAAAGATTTTAAGATTAGAGGGCGAGACATAAATTACAAATATATATATATATATATATATATATAGAGAGAGAGAGAGAGAGAGAGAGAGAGAGAGAGAGAGAGCAAAATCTTAGGAATTGGTAGAATTGTAAGCCTACTAATTAGTGGGACATGTTGACATGGAAGAGAGAGAAAGTAAAATCCATTAGATTGGTTGAATTCCATATGGCAAAATGATAGACATGTCAAGGAGGAAAGAGAACATCAACTTTTCTCTCAACTTCTGCTTTACTACGGACATAATTAGTTTAGAGCCAATGGCAGGGCCAGAGCTGCTCTGAGGTGAGCAATTGCCAACCATGATATTTGGGAAAATTAAGGTATTAGTCTACTTGAAACCAGAAAACGGAAAAATGGATATGATTAAGGTCAACTTGCCCCCTTTAAGCTAAGATCCTGTTTGGGATTGATTCTTGAAAGCAAATTTCATATTAAACTTTAATCAACTTTTAAAATTAGCTATAAGCTTTTCTTAACAAAATCAGCTTTAAGTTATGGATGACGTATGGATAAAAAGTACTGAAAACAGTTTCAATGAGACAAAATGACCAAAAAAATTTTGTTTGAATTGAAGGTGCTAAAGTTCTTTGTAATAATATTTTGGTATTTGGTCAAATTTAATTTTGAAAAATTGATTGATTTATAATCCTTGCTTTCTTGGATTATGATTTAATCAGTTTTTTAGCTTTTGAATGCAGATTTAATCAGTTTTATATCTTTGCGAACACCTTACAACCTAATTTTATTCAGATTAAATCAAGTTTGACCATCTCAGCATCAATCTCAAACAGGCTCTAACTAATACGAACAAAATTTCCCACCTTATGCAACTTGATCATCATAAAACTTTGTGGAGGTGTTTTTTGAGACTTATACAATGGCTACCTGAGTGCACTCCGTAGTTTTGTACTCTTTTATCGGACATTGTATAACAAGAGAATAGGAGTTTGTAACACCGGTATGACCTCATTTATCAGCGTATTTTAGTCGAAGGATGTCGACGCCAAAAGTTTCCAATTGAGGACCTAAACTTGCCAACATTGCACACTATAAATACTTCTGTCTAAATTAAACTAACTGAATCGTTATCTCTCAAGGGTGTTGTCTTTCATAGCAATTTTACAGCGGTATCATTATCTTTATGTTTTTTGTTTGTCCTTCTTTTCCTCCATCCCCAATCTCCACCATCAAGGAACAACTTGATAATTTAGGTTTAGTAATTTCTTGTCTAACACCTAATCTGAACTAATCTTCCAAATTACTCTCAAGCCCACACCTGTCATCACCTCTATCTCCATCTCCATTTGCACCACCACTATCGCCACTGTACCACCAGAATTAGCAACATCAACGTACTGCCACCATCAACGCCACTGTACCCACCAGTGTTAACAACCAGCCAACACCAATCAACAGTTGTTGTCGCAAAGGCAATGACGCCTGAGATTATTGACACCATCAACAAGCTTAAGGGGTCTTGCCCTGAGTTGAAAAATGCCCTTTATGTGTGTGCTGGGGTAGTTTTTATTGTTGATGTTTGTGAAGTAATTGAGGGCTTAAGTGCCAAAACCACCCTCAACCTTTGGCAAGATGGATAATTCCTCCTACATCTTCTTTTTTACTAAAGTCTCCTCTGAAACAACCACTTTAGAGTTTCCGTTGTCTGAGGGGATACTTCTGCAATGCAAAGTATCTTAAGAGAGGGCAGTTCAAGTAGAACACTCGAGGTTTTTAAGATAGATTTTTATAATTCGGAAGAAATAAAAAGCAAAAAGAAAATAATTTAAATGGTTAACTTATCACCTAAACAGTTACATACATGAAGGTACTTTTGGAAAGGAGACTTGCCTAACACCTGTAATTTCAAGGGAGACTTGGGGGAAAATAGAAGGGAGGAATTGTCAAATTCGCTATAGGTTGAAAAGAGGAAAGGAGGGGGATTGCCTGCTGAAAATGGGATTATAATGCTGCCCTTGAGGCCCAATCATGTGAAGGTGAAATCAAGCCACCGCCAGGTAGTCCCTGCGGCAGCCACCGCCTCCACTACACGAGACCAACCTCCTCTACTGCCATACACACCACCACTAACACCAACGGCCACCACCGCCACCATGTGGACAGCACGATCCAATTCCAGAACGAAACCCAACTTTCGTGATGGTGGTTGGACTATAATTTCAGATCGAGCTCCTGCGAAGATGGTTTGCCTACTGATTGAGTTGTGGGAAGGAGAGAGGGTGGCGCTGTCGTTGCTATGGTCTTAGGTTATGATGGTGGATAGGTGGTGGCGGGTGCCTGGATCATGGTGGCTGTGAGCTTACAACTGCAGAAGGAAGAAAAAAAAATGAAGAACAAAATATTGAAAACAGAAACCATAAGTGACAATAAGGAAACCCTACTAAAATTCCCACATGTTTTTATTTTGGCAAAACTAGTTTTAAGGTTTTTTTAACCCAACAGGCCCTTAAAGGTCACCTATCAGGCCCTGCATTTGTCTCTTTTCTTTTGTCACTTTCCTTCTTTAGGTGTTGAATCGTTAATAACCCTGGAAACTCATCTCTGTTAGGAGAGAATTGTCAAATGCACTGCATGCTTTTGGTTAGTTTAGGTCCTTGATGAAATTTTTTGACGTTCAAGTCCTACTGAAGCTTACTGATAGGTGAGGTCCTACCGGTGTTAAGAACCCAAAGAATATTGCGACGCTAATCATGCTTTTTGCTTAATACAATTCATGATAAAATTTTCACTGAAGGCATGTAGCACGACGTACTTTCAGTTTTTCTTTTCCTAATTAGTAGTGAGACGATTTCAACATTACCAGTTACCATCTAATAACTTGTACATTGTTGCAGAATTGGGTTTCAGTTTGGTCCCACCTTACCGAATATTTTATGTTACTGTATATACCATTATATTTAATGTCTAATTGATGGCAATATGACCTTTTTTTCACCTTTTGCCCACCTTGGAAAAATTTCTGGCCTTGCCATTTATTTTAGTTTAACTTTGACCATTGCCAACTGGAAAGCATTTTTGTTTCTTTCCTGACTTTCAAGTTAGGAAGTTTAATTTATGTAAGTTTGGCATGCTAACATACTTGATCTTATTTGGATGATTTTGAGCATTTGCTCGTAAACTGTGATAAGGCAGCACAACATTCGGTGTATGGTGTCAATTCATTGTTTAGAGAAAGCCTGGAGACGAGATCTGACTGATTAAAAATATGCCAAAATGCTTGACCTTGGTCTTGTCTGGTTCTTTTCGGTCTTGAGCTAAGGCATGTCTACCACATCGCGAATGACATGCGTAATGTGCAGGTTCACTATTGCTGCTGAAAGTTGAAGTAAATGATTCTAGAAGTAATTGTTGTCCACAAGTCATACAAACTTTTGCTAGTCATTGGTGAGAATAATGCTCGTCTCATACATAGTGTTCAGAATATGTCTGCTGAAAGTTTACATCATTATGATATCGTTATGCAAATTAAGAAGAGTTGCTATAAACTGGGAGTTTGACTGTAATCGCTTTTTCTAAGGCAAGCATTTTGGAAACTTCATTTAAGCAATCATAATTGTTTGTATGTGACAAGACACTTGAGTGTTGCTTCGATGTGCACACGAAGTCAAGAATGTGGGAGAATTTGGGTGGACAGATTGCTGAGAATGACTTGGCCATGTTTGATTTTTCATGTTCTATCAAAATAATTTATATGGTAAAGGATCTCTCTTACTTTCTATATCATGGTGCACTAATTAGTTGATTACCCCCCTTCCCTTCTTTCCCTTCTTTCTCTCTTAAACAGGGGATTGGGGAAGACTATTCAAACAATAGCTTTCCTTGCTGCTGTCTATGAAAAGGATGGAGAATTGAGTGAGACAACAACAGAGAAATGGCAGGTAGAGAAGAAGGGTCCAGTTGTAATAGTTTGCCCTAGTTCTGTTATTCACAACTGGGAGATCGAATTCTCAAAGTGGGCACCATTTAGCGTTGCTATTTATCATGGTGTAAACCGTGATCTCATTATGGACAAAGTAGAAGCACGGGCTATTGAGATACTTATAACCAGTTTTGACACATATAGAATATGTGGTAGCATTTTGTCAAAGGTTCAATGGGAAGTTGCAATCATTGACGAGGCACACCGACTTAAGAACGAAAAATCAAAACTTTATGCGGCTTGTCTAGAAATTAAAACCGCAAAACGTTATGGTCTTACAGGTACCATAATGCAGAACAAAATTATGGAATTGTTCAATCTCTTTGACTGGGTTGCACCTGGATGCTTGGGAACACGTGAACATTTTCGGAAATTTTATGATGAACCGCTAAAGCATGGCCAGAGATCAACTGCTCCTGATACATTTGTCCAGGTTGCTGATGTGCGGAAACAGCACCTGGTGGAAGTTCTGGGCAAGTATCTTTTAAGAAGGACAAAGGAGGAAACTATCGGGAACCTTATGATGGGCAAGGAAGATAATGTTGTATTTTGTGCCATGAGTGAGGTGCAAAAACGGGTTTATCAGAGGATGTTGCAACTACCTGAAATCCAGTGCCTTGTAAATAAGGACCTCCCATGTAGTTGTGGAAGCCCTCTTAAGCAAGCTGAATGTTGCAAAAGAACGATTCCAAATGGAATTATCTGGGATTACCTTCACAGGGACAGTCCAGATGGTTGTGACCACTGCCCTTTCTGTGTTGTTCTTCCTTGCCTCGTCAAGCTCCAGCAGGTTACACTTTTTAACTCCCTCATAATGAACTTTTTTCATTTATGCCATTCTCGATACAAGTAAACAACAAGATTTGAAATGTCTCATCAGCATATGCTGTACTTCCAGTTAAGTATAATATATATCTCAGAGGAGATAGCATGAAGAAAACGATGACATAGCACCATGCTTTGAGTGTATTCTACTAAACCTTGTTATCCTCCCACCGTCCCTCTCCTCTCTTGACACTTTTTTGATCTATAGGCATGGATTGCCTTCTTGTTCATGTAGTAATAGGCTATTGCTGTGTCTAAATTTCAGTTAACTTGGTCCTGACTTTGTTGCCAAAATTCATGGTTTTCTGGACATGACTCTCGTGCCAAAAGAACCCGTTTAGATGGACCATATGCTCGTGTTCATTTGGAGTTCCTGCTATGAACAAAAAAGGATGAATTGGGACTAGAGGGAGAGTGCAGGGATGTTAGAACTATGTGGGGTGTCGTTTACACATGATGTTCTTGGTGGTGTAAAAGCAATGTAATTTTGTCCATTTTTGGCATGGCCTACCCATAAGTAGCTACCAAAATAAATCGATGTGTTATTCTTTTCATTCTAGGTGGAATTGGGTGATACAGCTAGTTCTGGAAATAGGGAATGAAGCATGGAAGCTGAGGTGGCAGTATAAGTAGGGAATCTAGGCGACGTTCCACCCCTTAATTATCATTAAATGGATTGGCAAAATTTCGAGTCCTCCCAACGCACATCCCACCCTGCCACCCCATTCCATAAATAATTATTTAGTAAAGCGGCTTCTTAATTTCTCACACTTGGGATGAGTGGTGATCATCAGTTTACTTCCAGTTTTGATCTCTTTGCTTAATAGAATTGATCTTTTATGTTCAGAAGCAGCGTAAGGCTTGCAGAAATGTTTAGAGATCCTAGCTGAATGGAAGTAGTAACTGTCAACTTTGACCAAGAGTACCCTCACTATCCTTCACCTTTTTTGCACTGGGTCCTTCACTTAAAAGTTAAACCAAAACTCGCAGCCGTGTCTGTATTTCTTGGATAACAAGTAAGATTGACTACCACTAGGTGGAAGTATTTGTGTGCTCACTAGGGAATTTCGCTCACTCTGAAGCAATAGTATTTACCAACTGTAAATTACTCTTTTGGACCCATAAGTATGACGGAAGTTTTTAAATAGTCTTTGCCCTTTGATATGTTCCATTTTTGTCCTTTGACTCAGCTTTCGTCATTCATTTGGTCCGTCCACCCACAACAAGGTCATTAAGAGATCACGTGGCCGCATGTGACCCATTTTGCTGGACAGAAAGAGTCATTTACCTAGACAGCTTATTGATGGAGTCCACTTCTGGGTCAGTTATTGAGTCACATGAGTTCAACCGTTCAAGACAAATATGAGTCAAATTGGTTTTCCCCTCACCTCCAACCCTATTACACCTGTGTCACTGTTGCACACCACACACTACATCAACTTACTATGACAACATAAGTATCCTAGTGCCTTGAATAGATTTAAATGAAAGCTTTCCAATTAAATTGACCTATAACCAAGTGGATATCCCAAATGAACAGCAATGGTTGGCAGCATCGTTGGACCATTGGATCAAGAAACTCACAAATCAATACCAAAAAACCTTTAATTGAAGAAAAGCGCCTACTCTCCTTACCAACCAATGTATAATGAAACAAAACCCATCAATAAATCAAGAAGAATTGAATAAGAATACTAGTTCTTTTTGAGAAAGAAACCCCATTTTTCAAAATCTTATCAAGATCATGGAACTAAGAAAATCAACATGATTAAAAAGAATAATAAGATGTATCCGGTGACTCGCTTAAGAAGAAGAAAGAGATTGAAGAGGTCCTCTGCATCATCCCCTCTCTTTCCAAACCCCAATATTTTGTAAATTTTAGTTAGTGAACTTACCCAGGATGAAAGAGAAAATCTGACCGAAAATGGTTGGATGTCAACGTGGTGTGGGAAGCACGGCCTATGGCTTCTGGTGTTGGCCATCAGAACCATGCCAGGTTGTTAATGGCAACCTAGCTGAAGACGATGATGACATATTTACAGGAATTTACAACTTACAAGTGTTCATTCACATGGTATTAGAGCCACAACTTCATAGGCTATTCCAGCTTTCCCCAACATGATATTAGCAGTAAGAGGAAGCTGGATATTAAATGAGGTATGCAAGGTGGAACCCTAAGAAGAATTGAACTTTTAGGTCAAGCCAATTCCTAATGTAGCTGTAGATGGTGGCCATCAAGCCCATTGGGAACGTGTTTGTGGAGTGGCGGGACCAAATACATCCTTTGGGGTCTGAGAATGTTGTATCTGTATATGATTCTTTTTCCATAGCCTTAATTATACTTTATCACAAGATTAAAAACAGATGGATAAAGTTTGCTAATATCGAAGTTTCTTTAGAAGTTTGGACCCAAAAAAATGGAGTGGACTAGTTAAAAATAGGAGTGGGATTATCACATCCAGAGAATAGTCTTAGCAGAAATGGCTTCTTTTTTCTTCTATAGCTATATGACTGCATCAATTTGTAACCAAAAATTTTTTTGTTAAGATACTTCGAAGTCTTTGAGCACAAGGTATTATTGCATTTGAGCACAAGATATATGAGACTTATTAGCTCAAAAGGAGTAAGGAGTGGAATCTATAACATCAGGCGATGCATAAGTACCTAAAGTCTGAAGCAGGGCTAGAGCATTTATAAATCGATGGTGACCTCTTCAAGTTTGTGGAAAATAATAATACCTGCCTTATCACAACCACCTCCCCCCATCCCCGCCACTACTTGTGGAGAAGGCTAGTGGAAGACGAGTCTTAATCTATACGAGTTACTGGGGCAAACCCAATGGGTGTGCACCTTAAAACACCATAATCTTGCAAATCAATTACAAATAAATATTTTCAACATAGCCAGTCACATAATGGGATCAATGATGTGAAGAGTCAATGGTCTAAGGAAAGAGAGGGAGGGAGGGAAGGGGGGGAAGAGAGAGAGAGAGAGAGAGAGAAAGAATTTTCATGTAGTAGAATAGATGTAAAGGATCAGGGGAGTTATGGATTAGTGATGGAAGTTATAATTAGAGATATGTAGTGGGACTAGAGAGTAGGAAAGTAATTAGATTCTAAATGTATTTGTAAATGACTTAAATGACCATGACTAAAATTTTGTAGGAATGGGAAAATGACTTCAAGAAACAGAAAAAAGTACAATAGGAAGTCTAAGAAGGCTTCATCCTAAGGGTGCTCACCTTTAATAATAGCATAGATTTCTCATTTCTGGAATGCTTTGAGATTCCCGTGTGTAAGAAATAGTGTCAATCCCCTAACTGGAGTTCTGCTGTTGTATTTATAAGAGTACAAGTCTTGGAGAGAAAGCCAAGGATACAAGAGTAAAAGTCATACAAAAACCCTAACTAAACTGTACATGTGGCGGCACACTGGTGAATAGTGTCCGAGGTAGGAGATGACGGGGGAAGTAGGAGAGAATAGGAAAGGAAATAATGATTCATTAAAGACAACATGACGAGATATAAAGATCTTGCCGGTTGAGGATTAATACATTTGTAGCCTTTATGATTGGCAGTATAGCCGAGAAAAACACATTGGCGAGTGCGGTTCTCAAGTTTATGCTTGTTGTAAGCTGTAGATAGGGATAACATGCACAGCCAAAGGCACGAAGAAATTAAATCAGCTAAGCGACTGAAAAGGACCTCATATAGGGATTTACCATCAAGCACCGAGGAGGGAAGACGATTAATGAGATAAACACTTGTCTGGAAGGCTTTAACCCAAAACGACTTAGGAAGACCGGCCTGAGCAAGAAGAGCAAGACCCATCTCAACAACATAACAGTGCTTACATTCAGCAACCCCCTTTTTTTCAGGTGTGTAGGACAAGAAAGACGATGAACAATGCCATGAACTTTAAGAAGATTTTGGAAGGGAATGCTATTTTATTTACCGCCACCATCAGTTTGAAACTTTTTGCTTTTGGAAGAGAGAGAATTTTCAACCATAGTTTTAAATGCGTAAAGCAAGAAAGAACATCACTCTTGCAATGAAGAGGATACAACCATGAAAAACGAGAGAGATCATAATGTAGTAAAAAAGACCTTCAAAAGAAATTACAGGAGGGTGACCCTATAAGTCCTAATGAACTAAATGTAAAAACGACTTAGACCTAGACTCAAACAAACAGAATGAAAGTTTTAGACATTTTTCAGCCATACAACTGGGACGAATTGCTTTATGAGGCAATTTAATAGACTTATTCTTAGACAAAATTCCTAAGAGACGGGGATGTGAATGACCAAGACGCAGGTGCCAGACAACACCACTTGCTTGATGAGAGGCAAACAAGCAAAAACCATGGCGAAAGTTGGGTTGAGTAGACAAAGGATAGAGCCATCCCTCAAGTGAGCCGGTGTGAATGGTCCTCTTCGACTTTCGGTCCTAGATTTTAAAACCATGAGAAGACAAGAGTCACAAGACAAATCACGAGTTAATTGAGCAACACAAAGAAGATTTTCCGAATAAGAGGGACGCATAAAACGCTACGAAGAGAAAGGGGACCATGACCAGTTGGAATAGTGGAATAGAGAGATACCAGTATGAGTGATTGGCAGAGAGACATCATTACCGTCAACGATATTATCGGAGCCACGATATTTGGATCAGTCAGTGAGGGAGGCGGCATTATTGGTCGAATGGTGAGTGGCACCCGTATTAGGGTACCATTGCTGATCACAGAGAGAGAGAGAGAGAGAGAGAGAGGGAGAGGGAGAGGGAGAGGGAGGTAGAGAGAGAGAGAGTCAAGGGACTGTGTAGCGAAGCGTTGACATGAAAGGCTTGGCTTTACCTTTGGTAACAATGCAAGGCATCATGGCCTCTTTTCTTGAAAATCTGACATGAAGCAGAGGGCGTTCGGAACCAAATGGAGCAGCACCAAGGAGATCAGGTTGGAACGTCGGAGGGGAGGAAATCAGCAGGGTTGCGATCGACCCCAACCACGGCCCTGTGAGGTATCACCAGAGCGGCCACGATTACGGCCCAAGCCACGACTGGGACCACGCAACCCAAAAGACTGAGCAAAAACAGCAGTAGAGTGCTGAGAAGAGGGATGCAGTTGGGCTTGAGATTCAAGCCGAGCCTCATGGGTAAGTAGTAACAAATAAACCCCCGTGAAACTAGGACGATCAGAGCGGACAGAGGGAGCAATGACAACGGATTCATACTCCGGACCGAGGCCAGTAAGAATGGATGACAGGATTTGCGTCTGAGACGGGCTGTTGAACAATAGAGAGATCATCAGCAATGTTTTAGCCTTCTGGAGATAATCCGCGAGAGAGAGCGAACCCTTACGGAGATTTTGCAATTTGGTTTCTAATTGGAAAATACGCGTGGTTTTGGGCAGCAGGCATCTAAGGGGTCCATGCCTCATGAGCAGTCATGCACTGAACAACACGGGAAAGAACTTGAAGGCTCAAGGTCAAGTTGATCCGACCGATAACAAGTTGATCATAGCAGTGCCAGGTAGCAAATTCAAGATTAGGAATGTTTCTCTCAGCAGAATCTGTATCTTGGGATGTGTTCAGGAGGAAGAACGAGGGTTCCATCAACATATTTCATTAAATCTTGGGAGCGAAGATGAGGGGAGAACAAACTGCGCTAGAGAAGGAAATTTGCGGTTGAGTTTTAAGGGAATTAAAGAGGTAAAACTGTGAAGTCGAGATGTTTTGGAAAGGACAGAAACAGGGACAACATAGAGGGGGCAGCCCTGATGGTAGAAAGAGGCTGAAATTGGAGAGGAGGAAGAAAAACCGGTAGCCATGGAAGAGGCGTAGCAGGCTGGAGAAGAAAGGAAGCAACGACAGCAGTTCAGAAAGTTTAGCGGACCCAAGAGAGGTGCATTGGTACCATATAGCAATTAGTGCCAATACCCTAACTAGGGTTCTGTTCTGTTGTTGTGTTTATAAGAGTACAAGTCTTGGAGAGAAAGCCAAGGTTACAAGAGTAAAAGCCATACAAAAACCCTAACTAAACTATACATGTGGTGGCACATATTGTTACCTAAGGCCCTAAGTAAACTATTATGGCGTGGCACCTATTGGCACATTAACACAGTGGACCATGTATAATTTTGTATATTCCTTAGGTAGAGCTGCATTTAAGGGGTCGGGTAAGGTGGACCATTCCTCCATTTTCTGCATGTGGTGCATCTGGAGAGAGGTGGACAGCCTTTCGAGAGAGAATGGCATCATTTATATCTGATCATGGATGATATCAGTACTTTATGCCTGGCAATAGAGTTCTTTTGGTTTGGCGCTTTGTGAAGTTTGTTTAGGGCGTAGAATTTAGGTGGTTTCTGTTGCCTCCTGTAAATATATTGGTGTTTACATTTTAATTGCATAGAATTAAATTTCAGCCCCCATTGTCTCACCCCATTACAAGTTTGGTTTTGTAGCTATAATGTCGTTTCGGTTACTTTGTAGATAAGCAATCACCTTGAGCTCATCAAACCTAATCCCAGGGATGACAAAGATAAACAGAGGAAAGACGCGAAGTTCGCTTCCACAGTATTTGGTACTGATCTCGATTTGGTGGGAGGATACACTTCTAATGAAAGTTTTATGGGCCTGAGCGATGTTAAGCATTGTGGCAAAATGAGGGCTTTGGAAAAGTTGATGTTTACCTGGATTTCACAGGGTGATAAGATTCTTCTGTTCAGTTATTCTGTCAGGTAAATGAGCCAGAATACCACTCTTCATTCTCTCACGGGTAGATGCCTTTGCCAACACGCTTAGAACTCTTTAGCTAGCTCACATCAAGTCTGTGTCTTTAAGTCTTGCATATCCTCATGTTCCGCATCCACCACCAGCTACTGCACTCAGTTTCCCTGTCTCCTAAGCACTTCTCTATATATATTTGTACGTATTTCTCTGACCAAAGTTTCTGTTTTTAAGAGAATCACCGAGAATCCTTCCAAGTATATTTTCGAAGTCTTGCCAATTATGTACAAGTTGATGGTCATATCTAAAAGTATCTTGATATCATGACTAGATACTTAAATCTGTCAACATGAATTGGACCTTTTATATCTGTTCTCATTTTGACACCTGAAAGTTTTCAACTTTGTATATGAAGCTGGTCCATAGGCGGTGGCTTTTGTTGGTGGTGGCCATGGGTTTTATAGTCAGATGATTATGTTTGGCAAGATCTTGTCCATTTAAACTTTTTTGCCACGTGTCCAAATCGGGAGAAATTGGATGAGCTATAACAGGGGATCCGAGTATGAAAACCTTTTTTGTTGATGTGCTTGCTTCGTTAGGTTGAATGAATAAGGCTATATGGCAAGTGTTGTCTCTTTTCTGTAAAATATACTTGTGCCAAGTGCATTGTTTATTGTTGGTTCCTGATTAAATAAAAAAAATCTATAAATGAAGCTGCACTGATTTGTTATTTTAACAACACTACTAGCGCTAGACTTCCTATATCTTTTCTTCCTCGTGATCTTCTGCATGGGAGGGAAAGTCGATGGTGCATCTGAAAGGATCTGGTTTTGGTTGTGATATGCAATGTCCAATGTTAATTGAAGGGCTTGAGTTCTTGGGGAATGTACACGTTTATCTGGACGTGTGTAGTCGAGGATTTCCATTTAATGGTAAAAAGTTCAGTTCAAACTTTGGTTTTCATGGGTCACTTCTGCAAAAGTAGCATTTAACGGTGAACCAAAGAGAAAGTGAGAGACTATCCAAAGCCAAACTGCTCTAAAGGGGACCAAGTTGGATACTTGGTGACATTCTTTTTCCTATTTCTCTTAATCATTTTGAATTTTTGTAACAAAGATATATATTCTGTACAACTTGTGGGATTTGATACATCCTAAAGGTTTCTACTCTTTCTAGGATGCTAGACATACTGGAAAAATTTCTTATACGCAAGGGTTATTGCTTCTCAAGGCTTGATGGTTCTACTCCAACTGGCTTGCGCCAGTCACTTGTTGATGATTTCAATTCAAGTCCAAGCAAACAGGTTAGTACACAGGATGAGCGCCAGTTTCAGTTCGTGGTTCCATCGATAATCGTATTTACTATATCCATCGCAGGTGTTCCTTATATCAACTAGAGCTGGTGGGCTTGGACTGAATCTTGTGAGTGCGAACCGTGTAGTAATATTCGACCCGAATTGGAATCCTGCCCAGGACTTGCAGGCTCAGGACAGATCATTTCGTTTTGGGCAGAAGCGGCATGTTGTTGTTTTCCGCCTTCTTGCAGCAGGTTCTCTTGAAGAACTTGTTTACTCCCGCCAGGTGTACAAACAGCAGCTATCAAATATTGCTGTTTCTGGAAAATTTGAAAGACGATATTTTGAAGGCGTCCAGGTAAGGAATCTCTCCTATGCTTACATAGTAATGGAGATGAAATGTGAAATGTCTCTTTTCACTCTGTTTATGCTTTCTCCAGGATTGCAAGGAATTTCAAGGCGAGCTTTTTGGGATCTGCAATCTATTTCGTGATCTGTCTGACAAACTTTTCACTAACGAGATCATCGAGTTGCATAAAAAGCAAGGACATGAAGATGGGGATCATCACAAGGTGAAAAAGGATTCGACTAGCGATGGAATGTATTTTCTTCCTTCCCAGGAAGTACAAGAACCATGTTCAACTGCATCTGAAACCAATAAACCTAAAGATTTGGTGAGGGGGAGAACCATCAAACCAGTGATTCAAGACTTGGGTGAGCTCATTTTGCTCTTTCTTTTCTTCCTTTCTAATTTGGTTTTGAGAAGTTCTAGTCAGCATCAATTTAGCAATTGGAACTCAAACTAATGGTTCGGCCTGTGGACAACAACAACATTGACGTAATTGACTCATCGTGTAAAATTAGACTGGACCGCAAACTTACCTGTGCATGGTAATATTGTCATTGAGAAAATATGCTTTTTGTAATTTAGTTGACAAGTCTTCTTCGTCTGAGAATTTTAAAACTAGGGGTTACGTCCCCAAGAACTTGAGTTTGGTTTAAAGGGTGGGAAGGAGGGGAGAATGATTTGCATATTCGTTGATCAGTCCAAACTGAAGCGCTTTTGATGTATAGGTATTGTATACGCCCACCGTAATGAAGATATTGTCAATTCTGGACCTGCAACTCAAGGGAAGAAGGATCCGAATATGCCCCAGAATGATGCCCTCAGGCAGCCAAGCGACTCCGTTATGGGGAGAAGGAAAAGGAATGATAAGGGTGGCCAGAAGAATGCTTCATCGGAGATGAGAAAGAAGAACCAATTTATCCTCCTTGCTAACTTCATGGGCATGAGAGAAGTTGAGTTCAGCAAGTGGTTACTCTCTGCATCTGCTGCAGAGAGGGAGGAAGTGCTCCGAGACTACAAGAGGAGAAAAGAGAACACATGATCTTACATGTTAATCGAAATTGCACTTTGTAAACTGTTACTGTACAGTTTGTAGTGTGTACGCTAGTTTAATAGGCTATGTCAGATAGGGTTGTAATAGTTACTATGTACGGGGAGGGATGTAAGTAATAGTTGCTATGTACAGCGGGTTGTAATGGTTTTAGGTGAGCTCAAATTAATTCATTGTTAAAAGCTCCTTTTTGCTGTGTCCCTCACATGGACAATGCCCGGTGTACACTTGCTTGAGCAATTACTGCGACACTTGAATGGCCTGATAGCCTAAATTTTACAGTAATTTAGTACCCCTTCATGCCTCCAGTAGCATGCCCGTTCAAAAGTAGCCTTTAGTTACTTATGTGGGATCTTTGGTTGGTCATCATTTTGATTATTGCAAGAATTTCAAGTTCTATTTTGGATGTGAAGCAAGTACCCCTGAGATCTCTATTTTTCTGTTCTTGCACTTCTTTGCCAAGTATTTTGGGTTAAATTACTGCTTGCTTTCCTATATGTTCTAAACTTGAAAGAACAAAAACAAGAAAGAGTTCACTCCAAGCCACTCATTACAACAATACACGGAAATTACCGGGAAAAGGAACAGGACACATGGGAGGAGTTTTTCTTTGACAAAGAAGCCAATGTGTTCCAATTACATAACCCTCTTTCCCAGCTACAAGAAGTTGAAAGATGACAACAGCTTTTGGTTCGAAGCAGATCTCAGCCTTCCAATATTCTTCCCTACTTTTGGTTAGAATGCCGATCTCAACCTTGCAATTTTCTTCTCTTACTGTCTGAGGTGACTCGACACTGCCCAATATAAAAACATGTCGTGGCTACCGTCTATGCATTTTGAATCTAGAAACTGGCTTCGACGTACGAGCAGAATCTGCATTTTGTTCCCTTGGATTCACTTCTAGTTTATGAGCATGCTCAACAATAGAGCCCGTAAAGGCCTGCATAACAATTAAGAGCAAGAAAATGAGCGCATGGACTTAAAATCTTAGCATGGCTCCAGTTGAAGGTACAAGGAAACATGCCTTGCTACTATCGAAGCCTGGTTCAGAAGTGCCGACAGCAACCTGTGAAGCAAAAATTAAGCACATGCAAGCACATCTTACTCTTAAAACCTTCCTTTATGCGGAAATCATATTCCCCTTCACATGCTGTAACATCACATGTCTAGGTTATCACTTATCTTAGGAATAACAGGGAGAAGATGGTGTTTGTTTGGAGCCGAGGGGATCTACGATGATACATGGCAAAGCCAAGAGACGCGCAGTCTCGCAGTCTTTAATTTTCAAACAGATGCAGCTTTTAGTTTTTACCTCACAACTCGATGTCTACTCACATGCATGGAGCCAAATCTAAGGCCTCCTAACTTAAAAGTCATATCAGAAAACTGATGCACTTTCCATCACAAATTATCTGCCACCCAACTGGAAGTCTTGGATCCAAAATGAGACATGACACTTCCAGAGAACTAATTAAATGAAGAAAATGTGAGACATGCGTTTTAACAATCGACACCAGCCATAGCTTAAGGGACATATTAGGCAAAAGTTGTCTAATATGTACAAAAGTTGGATTATATTATAGTTTTTGAGCAACAACCAATTAACTCTGCGCACACAGGATCGTTATTACCTCCTTTTTGGATGTAGGTGGCAACTGAACATCCCCCTCCAAATCAGAAAACTTCACCCGCCTCTCAGTATTGTTTGGTTCACTAAATGCTGGCCTTTGCTGATGCAAAGATCCATCTGAGACTAAGCAACAATGAAGAACTCACATCAACCAGCTATCAACACAAATCAACAAGCTGAAAAATCTTAACACCAATGCTTTTCACACCAAAAGTTAAATACGGTATATTATGGCTTGGCAAAATCTAACTCGAAACATAATTAATCATATGCTTAAACAAGTAAATGTGCCCGCTTTTATCCATTAAGTCCCCCCCCCCCCCCCACCCCCCACCCTCCGCGTTGCGGGAAAACAAGTGAGATTGAAAGAAAAGGACCCGCGTTGCAGACCAAAACGAATTTGGGACTAATGCTCAGTTGGTTAAGTCGAGCAGGTAACTTTTTCCTTTCAAGGCTCCTTCCTCAACTTCTCTAATATTAATATTTCACAAATATTTGGTCACATGAGGTAAGAGTTCAATTCAAGAAGAAAGCAGTGGGGGCTATGTTGCATTTAAAAGTCGTTTACTGAAAGACTTAGTCTAAAATGGCAATTATTACATGGATGTAAAGAAAAACTTCATCTAAAATCTTCAGAGGAATAGTCACGCAAGCTTATATATAACTGTAAAAAATCCCAAGTCTTCTGTAACAAAAATGATGCACATGCTTGCAGAACTCTTTAAGGGGAGGGGGACGGAAGCATTAGGCATTTAAAAGGAAGTGATGCATTCATTTCTCACTAAATCACAAAGGATGCAACGTGACAGACTAACCTCTAGATTCAGGCTGCTCCTTTGAACCTTCAAACTGCCAATAAAAAGGCTTTAAAATCTGTCTCTCACAAGAAGTGGCATATAACCAAAGGAGTGAGAACAAGGATGCCAGTAACATACATACAACTGATCAGACGAATCTTGTTGGAAGTGGGGTTTCAAAGATTTCTCCCTGGTTGGAGATTCAGCCTTTGATTGCTCCAGCGGAGTATTAAACAGATTCACCTGTGTCATAAGCAATCAGTAGGTAATTTCTTTGATGCAAATTGATGCCCAGTACATTGACAAGCCAAAAGTCGATCACCGTAAAACTTACCTCTGAACTTTTGACCTCATTAGCATGAGGAAGCTTACTTTTGTGATCCAAGCCAGGTTCGTTCAGCTCATCTTCGCTATGTTCAGTGTCATCTTCAGCTTCAAGTTCTTCTTTCTCAAGTTCATCAATCCTGGACCATATACGAGCATATTCTTCATCTTCAACAGCAGCCTTTGTCTTCTCTGTTGCAGAAAAACTGGGAGATTCCTGTTTCGGCGCCACTGAATATATCCAAAGAAACTTATTGATATCTCAACCACGGAAAAAATCACGAGAACACCTAGTGGAAGATGCCCAAGGGCAATGCCAGTCACTAACATGGAAACCAGAACAGGTGGATATTCAGAATATTGAAAACAGAGTAAGCCAATAATATAAACAGCACGTAGGTACTAGCATAAGCAGCACAGGGTAAATAATATTGCAGCAGCAATACGACCTCCACAAATCTTCAGGAACAGGAAACAAACAGCACACCAAAAAAAGAACATGAAACAAAAAGGCAATATCACAGCTCCAACATATGACATGACCTGAGGCCTCCAATCCAAAAAGACTGCAGACCTGACTGACGCTCATATCCCTGTATTTCAATTTTTATGTATTTATGGCAAGCAAAGTGCGACGTAATAGATCAACCATTAAGTGGAGAGATGGCAAGATAGCCAACAGTATACTAACCATTACATGATGCAATATGCGTTGACTGCATCTAATAGGAAAGCGGAAGCTCTGACTCCTGGACGACAAAGAGGGAAACAAACAAGAACTGCCCCGCACTATAAAAGGGGACATAAACCGAAACTAATGCAAGGCTCATATCCTGGTGAAAAAACAACCAAAAATTTCACCAAATACTTAAAAGGTTCACTCTTAGGGCAGTCTAAAACAACACAAGTGTTTCTTCCAAGTGACAGCTTGCACAATCCTACAATTGTATCATGGGAGCGAATCATAATCGTTATAAATTTAATAAAAAACTTAATATTTTGCACATGAGTAATTCAATTGCAGCGTATTATCTAAACACCATACAGCTATAGAAAATGGCAAGAGGTGGAAACCTGCCTGCTATAGGCACCTTCTCACTCGAAGATTCTTCAATATAATCTTCCCTTATCTCTAAAAGACCCTCCTGTGTTTCAATCATCAGTTTGAAGATTAATGACAGTATTTAAAAATGTTGAAAAATCACATTGGTAAAGATAACTACAACTAGAAACAATAGGTAGTGATTCGATGTTTCCAGCAAAATTAGTAAACTATAAATTACCAGGAAAATAACATAAAAGTAAGATCATTAAGGAGAAACAGTAATAACTAATAACTTACATAGAAAGAAAATTGAAGAAACAAACAAGTTTAAACAATTGGGATAAGTTGTCTTTGTACATACTTAATACACATGCATGTGCCATACACATTACAAGTATGCCAAACGTTTGAACAATTGCAGTAGTACTTCGTTCTATTACATAACTCAGTATAGGTAGCATCCTTAAAAGGGGATACACCCTACAGGCTATAATTATAATTAATTAATGCAATAATCAAATGTTATCACCATCTCAACATGGTTAAAGCCATTCCAATAGTCTAGAATTAACAAACAATCCGTGAAGCACAACTCCTCAAGATCTGGGTCAAAAAATTCATTTTTGGCAGTGAAGTCTTAACTCTGCTTTTCACCCAGCCAAACTTTGCTCTCTCCTTAACCTTGTGTGACATACTGTATAGACCATAGTGCCCATTCTGCATAGCATTTTCATATCGATATGGAAGTCAAGGAGCCAAGACAGTCACGAATGCAGACGTGCTGAAACGGCGGGATATGCTATAAGGAAGATCCTGGAAGAGCAGGACAGATACGTGGAGTTCAAATCTAGTGTTATGAGAAGAATATCGAGACTAACCATATTTAGAAAATCGAGAGGCTCTTCACTTTGTTGAGTTATGATAAAAAAAATTTGGGGTCTAGGCAATCAATACTGGTGCAAGTGTTCTTGCATTTTGTATCCATTTCAGTAAAAGAAACCAGAGCTTCCTGTTCAACCCAGAGATTTGGATACCTCAACATGGGAAATAAATCCTGATTGTCTGAGCTCACACCTATTGATAACAGCATTGAATCGCCACCACTCATGTTTATACCAAAATAATAATCTTGTTATCCTTGAGGATTGCATCAAGTAATCGTCAGTAAGATCAAGTGTTTGCCAATTACACATGAGTTGAATTTAGCGTAATATTTGTTTGATAGAACCAGACAAGAAATTAAGAAAAGGGGAAAGTACAATTTGACTCCCATACTTAGGACAGTGAGAAATTTACTACCCTCCACTTCAACTGATGTACTTAATACCTCTCCAGTTAAATAAATATAGTACATTAGGTCAATGCCTCTTTCCAACCTCTCTCTCCCCTCTATCACTTCCACCCCGTCAACCAACCCACCCCCATAGTCACCACCCACTTCCACCGCCCCTATTCTGCATCGCCCAACACCACACCCCCTGCACACAAACAACAAACACGGCTGCTCCCCCCCCCAAAAAAAAAAAAAAAAAACCGCCCATCCTCATCGCCACACAGGTGCACACCCCCAAAATCCCCATCACCACACAGGCACCCACGCTGCACACACACACTGCACCCACCCACCCACTCTCTGCATGCTCACACAAATCAGCCACAACCATTATCACAATCATCCACCACCACCGCCGCACGAACAAACCACCACCGCACCATCCACCAACCACCCACAACCATCATCACAGTAATCAGCCACCACCGCTGCACAAACAAAGGCCACTGCACGATCCACCAACTATCGCAACGGTAACCCACCACCACACCACACACTATGTTACATGGACTCGGTGTCGTCATCCGGATCGGACACCTGTCCGAGTGTCGAACTCGCCAATTTCTGAAATTACAGGACACGGGGACATGGATCCGATCTTGGACACGGACAAGGGGACACGGATAGAGCATTTATTTTCAAACAGTACTTTAAATGAGATTAGTACATACCATAGGGAGGTGGATACGATATTATGAAAAGTAGTATCTATTCTGATGTGAAAAAGAAAAGGATAAGATTTGAAGGTCATTTATTATGACCCACACGCCTATCCACAAGTCAGACACTCGAGGTATATTCTCTCTCTCTCTCTCTCTCTCTCTCTCTCTCTCTCTCTCTCTCTTTCTCTCTCCAGATCAGGTCTCTTCATCTTCTTCTTCTTCTTCTTCCATCAACTTAATCTTCCATCGTCCATGGCGTTCTCTCCTCTCTTTCTCTCCTACAGATATCTCGGCTCCTTCTTCCTTCTTAGACCTTCATCTTCCATCACCCATGACGACAGATTTCCAGATATGCCTCTCCAATCGGCGACGTGGCATGTTCGTCCTGCAAATGGCGTGTCCGGTACGGATCCCATACCCGGATCCATGTCGTATCGTGTGGACACGATATTTTGACCCAAACTGCCAAGTCCATGTAACATAGACCACACAACATGGCACAGGCCACACACACATGGCACAGGCCACACACACTCTTCCATCTCTCTCTCTCCACCTATCACGCATAATCACCATGGTCAACCACTACCGATTACCGGATGGGTTCAAATCTAATTTGATCTGGTTTTGTTCTCCAAATATTCATCCATTCATCTGCAACACCGCAGTCTCCTCCACCTCTCCGATCTCGATCCATGCAACGACTCTGGTTTAAGTTACTACCCTCCACAAAGAAATGGGTAAAGAATTAGGAGCGTGGTGCGTGTTGACGGGGGGTAAAATTGTCATTTTATAGCCAACACGCGAGTTGTTCACATGCGCTAAAATTGCCATTTTCCGTCAATTGAGCGACAATTTCATAACTGGAGGGGTGTTATGTACATAAACTTGAAGTGGAGAGGAGTAGATTTCTCGTCACCCTAAGAGGGTATATGGGATTAATTTTTAATTTTTGTCAAATCAGTTTAAACAGTTTAAAACAGGTTAGTTGAGCGTTTGGCAAAAAAAGGAAGTGTTTAAAACACCTCCTCAAAAACAGAAAAAGTGTTTAAAACCATAAACACAACTTTTGATGTTTCTAGTTTTAAAAAATTTTGGAGATGCAGGTTTGGCCATGAAAAGTACTGGATTACCCTCACATTATCTACAAAAGGACATTGAACGCCCTTTTAGTACCATTCATTTTAGGACTCACTAATCTCTAGGGAAACTGAGAGCTATTCATAGACTTTTTTTATTTTGGCTCTTTACACTTCTTTCATACTTAGTTATTTATGAGTTGAATTTTCTTCAGTAAACCTTATTAGTATTTACAGGGAATATGATGACACAAAAACGTACGAGAACTAACCACAATAAAATATAGTATGTTATAGAATATAGAATTTCTTGCATGTGTTAAATAATACTCCCTCCGTCCCACCAAAATTGATAACATTTCCTTTTTGAGTCATCCCACAAAAAATTGCTAACTTTCCAAATTAAGAAAGATTATGTAGGTATTTTTACGTATTTACCCTTCTTAAATATTTTTTATTCTATTTCTCTCTCCATATTTAACTCTCCACCAACTCATTTTCTCTCTCCTGGCCCACATTATTACACTTTTTTATTCTATTTCTCTCTCCACATTGAACACTCCACTAACCCATTTTCTCTCTCCTGACCTACTTTCTTCCCCTCCTCTCTCTAAAGGGTAGAATGGGAAACGCAAGATATGTGTCTTAAATCCTTAATCTGCGTGCAAAAAAAAAAAATGTGATCAATTTATGTGAGATAGGAGGCGTAACATAATTAATCTCTCTTATGTCCTTATTGGTCACTTCTTCGTATTGAAAGTGTTTTCAATGGTATATACCCAAACACTTTTAACAGCTCACAAAAAGAGATTTTTGTAACTTTTACCCTAGGTAGCACGGACACCGCGTCCGACACCGAACACCGCAATTTTCAAAAAATCAGATTTTGGACACCGCAGAATACCGCTGAATTTTTTAAATATATTTTTATTTTATTTCTGCATATATTTATATTTTTATATAATATATACACATTTATATATATGTATTAAATATGTACATAATAAGAATAAACATCAATTTGTGTAGCTGAATTTTGTTCAAAACGGATGAGAAAGAAAGATGGTAGCATGAATGTCTCAACGGGAACAAGATTAGAGTCTCAACAGTAACAAGAGAGAAGAACACGGGACAAAAGGATCAAGGAAATGTCATATATAGCTAGATGGGTACATAAATGAGGTCGGATATGCTGACGTATCTTCCTATGAACTGGTTAGCTTGGGTGCTTTCGTTAACAAAACTAAGGAAGAGAGAGAGAATGTGAGAGAAAGAAGAAGGCTACCTTTTTAGGAGTTGATCTGATTAGTTGGGCTTCAAAGTTCATTTCTAAAAAAGTTCCCGAAATATCATATTTTGACCCTATACGTGTGGACACTTCTTTAAGAGGTGTCCAACACGTTGTCCAGTAATTAAAAAATAAATCAATAAATTCGGACACCGCTGAGAAGTGTCGGGCACGTGTCCGGAGGTATCGGTGAGGTATCGAGGTGTCGGTAGGTATCGAACACCATACCTCGACCTATATGAGGTGTCGGTGCTTTCTAGCTTTTACCAAACAGTCTGTGCAATTTCGTTCAAAACTTTTATTAAAAACTCTTTATGTTCGAATCTAAAAGTTATTTTCTAGAATCATCCCAAATAGGCTCCAAGTACTAGGGTCAAAATGTACTTTCCCCTTAAGAAATAGAAAGGCCAAAACAGGCTCTTGAGTAAACATTACAGGTGAATCAACCATTCAACTATCCCATATTGGCTAAGCATGGATACTTGATCTAAGCAATCAATATCATAATAACAATCATAATCAAACACTGCCTATAGTCATTAGTTTAGAATGCACTTAAGCGTGGCATATGATCATATGGTGAGCGAGACAAATCATATCATAAATTATTATTCTTAACAATGCCGATGTAGGATATACCAGGCGTAGCCATCGTTTCCCCAACCATCAATAACCACATATCACATACTCGCTCACCTACCATCCTTCCCTTTGTGAAGTAGTAGACCAATCATTTAAAGTCTGAGATGATCAAACCAGTCAATAACTGATTAAAACCTAAACCTCATAAAGAACACCAACATAAACCCCAGAGGGGTGTTAGTACACGTCACATGCAACGTATACCATTGGGAGGTCGACCGTCTTACTAAACATATATCCCGTTACCATATATCCCGATTTGCCGGCCTTCATCCCCCAGCACTACTTCCGGGCACTCACTCACATGCATGTATAAATGCACAAGTATCGCATCAAACCACATAATCAGAAATAAGCATATTCCATGACAAAACATGATTAACCAACGCACACCGTTCATATAAAGCATGTGATCCAATTAACCATATATTTCCAAGTATGCAAATAAGCACATGAGGTACACCAAACATATTTCAAACGCATTCAAATCCTATAATTACGCATGTAACTAGCAACCAAGTAATTAGCATGTCCATCATACTTATGCAATTAAATTCATAGAATCACTCAAGTAACTAGCATCCAAACATGTAATCCCAATTTACACGTTAAACATATTTTGGTCAAACTTTAAATGCAATAGGTTGTATATATAATTACTCTAGGCATATAATTAAGCATGATACGCATAATTGTCCATTAATCACGCTAAGCACGAAACAGTGCATATAAGCCATATAGATAACCATAAAACTTATCAGTAATACTTAACAAATAACTTACAAACGTATATTACTTTCAAGTAATATAACCATATAAATATGTGCACAATCAAATAGAGGTATAGATTTCCTACCTTAACAAGTTAATTCATCCAATCAAAAATATAAATGCGCATTTGAGAGCAATTATCGATTCCTGGAACTTACTTTCCATTTTATTATGCTACAAATTCAGGAAAAACAAATGTGTGAAGATATGCCAATAACTTATTAAATTAGTGAACGACTAGATTACTATAACTAATTAACCTAGAAATTAGAAATAAGAAAGAAAATTAAGGGGTAGAAGATAATACCTTAATTTCTAATTTAGTGACATTAAGAGAAAAGAAAAATCTCTTGTAGAAACCTTCCATAACTAAGTTTAGAGAGAGATGGAGAATCTGCGTAAATGAAGAAGAAGAGAGGGCTGTGTAGACGGGGCAACCCTTCCATAAAAGGAAGACAAACAGGTAGAGAGAAAGATATTAAAGTTAACCTTCTATTAATGGAAAGTTAGAGAAGAGAGGAGGGGAGAGGTTCACAAGAGAGAATCTGATAAGGAAATAAAGAGAGAGATGACAAAGTTTTATTGCGTGCAGCACACTCACATAGAAAGAAAGAAATTCAATGGCTTATATCTAATCGAGAGAAGATGAGCGATCGCGATTATTTCAAAAAGACATACAACAACACGAGATTACCACCCAGGAGACAAGAGCTGGCAGGTGTACCACGTGGCGCGTTACGGTGCTACCATGTGACGCGTCTCGTGAATTGCGCATAAAACTCGGCGCTAGACTTAAACGCGCGTAAAGACTTCTTCTAATGTCCGATTGAGCCAAATCAAGTTGCATTGGACTCGTCTCGTCGAGCTCTTTAATTCGACTATACTCAAGAAAATATTTATGAAGCTCAATAATTTTAACATATTACCCTTGCTTAAGGGTTAGTACCTCTTTAACCGTGTTTAATCGTGAAAATTGTATAACACGCTATATTTTATTTAGAAAACTAATGTAACACAAATACAATATTCCAATGAAATTAAATGTGTTCAAAGTTAATAAAATATTTAGAAGCTAATTAGGAGTGGGGCCTCATATTGGATGTGAAGCCCCAATCTTAATTAGCTTCTAATCATTTTATTAACTTTAAACACATTAAAATTTGATTGAAAATTAAATTTGTGTAACATTCGTTGTCAAAATAAAATAAAACGTGTTTCGTAATTTTTCCAATCAAGCATGCTTAAACAAGTATTAACCGTTAGCCAAGGACAAATGGTAAACTATTGAATTTTAAAAATATTTTCTCAAGTACAGTCAAGTTAAAGAGCTCGACAAGACAAGTCCAACGTAATTTGAATCGGCTCAATCGGACATTAGATGAAGCCTCTACATGCGTTTAAAGTCTAGTGACGAATTTTGTGCGCAATTCACAAGGACGCGCCACATGGCAGCACCCCAGCGCGCCGCGTGGCACATCAACCAACTCTTGTCTGCTGAGCGGTAATCTTGTGTTGTTGTGTTCCTTCTTGAAATAATCGGGACCGTTCATCTTCTCTCGATTAGATCTAAGCCATTGAATTTGTTTCTTCCTATGTGAGTGTGCTAGACTGGATAAAATCTTCTCATCTTTCTCTATTTCTTATCACATTTTCTCCCTCTCTCTCTCACAGACGTCTACATCCTCTCTTCTCTAACTTTGCATTAATGGAAGGTTAGCTTTAATTTGTCTTTCTTCTCTAAAGCTTCCATAAATGGAAGTTTCTTCCTCTCTCTCTCTCCCCCCCCCCCCCCTAACTTTCTATTTATGGAAATGGAAAGTTAGCTCCCACCTAATATTAATCTCTCTAGACTTTGCAAATTATGAAAAGCTTCTTCATCTGATTATTTCTTGTAAAAAGGTATTATCTTCTATCCATTAATTCTCTCTCTTTATTACTTCTAATTTTAGGTTAATTAGTTGTGGTAATATAGTCTTTTATTAATTTAATCAATTATTGGCATTATTTTCACACTTTATTCTGACTTTGTAGCATAATAAAATGAAAAGGAAGTGATTTCAAGAATTATCGCTAATTGCTCTCAAATGCATATTTATAATTGAGATTGGATGGATTGACGTGTTCAGATACATGATCTATACCTATATTTGATTATGCACATATTTATGTCGTTATATTACTTGAAATTAAAATAGGTTTGTATGTTATTTGTTAAGTACGAATAATATGACAAGTTGTATGTAATTGGTTAGTGAAGAGTTATATCTTATATACATGGCTTATATGCACGGTTTTATGCTTGGCGTTATTAATGGCCAATTGTGTATACCATGCTTAATTGTATGCCTACAGTAATTATTTATACGACCTATTGCATTTAAAGTTTGACCAAATATGTTTAACGTGTAAATTGTGATTATATGTTTGGATGATAGTTACTTAAGTAATTATATGGATTTAATTGTATAATTATGACCCACATGTTAATTATTTGGTTGCTAGTTACATGGGTGTTTATAGGACTTGAATGCATTTGAAATATGTCTAGTGTAGCTCGTATGCTTATTTGCAAGTCTAAAAAATATGAGTTTAATTGGATCACATGCTATATATGAACGATTTGCACAGGTTAAATGTGTTTTGTCACAAAGTATGATTACTTGGGTTTATGTGATTTGATATGATAATTACGCGTCCATGTAAAGTCGTGTGAGTGAGTCCCAGAAGTAGCGCTGGGGGACAAAGGCCGGCAATTCAGATTATGCGGTAACGGGATATATGATGAGTTTACTCAGCAGGCCGACCTCCCAGGGGTATACATTGATGTGACGTGTACTGACAGCCCTTTGCGGTTTATGTTGGTTTACTTTGTGAGGTTTATGCTTTGATCACTTACGGACTGGGTTTAATCGTCTCAGACTTTAAATGATTGGTCTAACACCTCACAGAGAGAAGGATAGTAGGTGAGAGAGTATATGATATGTGGTTAACATTGGTTGGGGAAACGATGGCTCTGCCTGGTATATCCGATATTGGCATAGTCCAGTATGATTTATGATATGATTTGTCTCGCTCACATTATGATCTTATGCCACGCATAAGTGCATGTTGAACTTATGATTCAACGCAGTACTTGAATATGATTCTGATTTCGGTTGCTTAGATCAAACATCTATGCTCAGCTTGTCTGGGACAGTAGAGGATGAATGATCGGTCAAAGGTTAATGTTTAGCATGTTCACTCGTGCTATTTTCAGGATATGCTATACATTTTATGTATGTTAATTACGTATTCTTATTATGTCATGATATAATTTGTGACATGAGTTACACATCTATTGTTTGCACTAGTTCATGATGTAATTGAATGTTGTATGTTAATAGATGTATAGAAATCCTGCTAAGTTGGTGAAACTCACTTTTTTCCCCTGTCCACACCTTTCGGGGTGGGCTGTTGACAGGTTCTTGCCGGTGAAGCATTTTTTGGATATTAGTCACCTACTAATAGATTGGATATGACGCGTATTTGATTCGTATAAGTTTTTATTATAGAAAGGTACTTGGTTTTATTGTTTAAGTAGAAAATACTACTAATTAAGAAGTGTACTTTGAGTGAGACATTTGGATTTATCGCTTCCGCATATTACTGAAGAATAATAGTAATGCTTGGCTTACTTCTAACGTGGACTCGCAAATAATTGTTGAAGCACCGACACCGCTATGAGTGCCAAGTCTGGTGTCCGACACCTACTGGGACACCGACACGCCTTCGACACTGCCGGACACGTGCCTGACACGGCTTTTTGGTGTATGAATATTTAATTAATCAGATTTTAATTTCGGACACATATGGACACCACCAAACAGGCCGAAGAAGAAGACGGAAGCAGATCTCGATCTTTGATCTGGAAAAGAAAACATGTTTCAGATCTTCTATCGGCAGCAAAATCGTCCGTTTATGTCCCAAATTTGGATCCATATCCATCTGAATGTTGTTAAGGTCTATGAAATAAAATTCCATACCGATTATGTCGATCCAGATCTGAATCCATATCGATCTGGATCCACGGGACTACTGCTCTTCACCTCTTTGGCTTAAGCCCTTAACCATCGGTTCCTCTTGTGGTTGTGGTTAGAATAAATTTCATTCTTGCATTTGGATATGGAGAGTATCCTGCCGACAAGTATTGGTATATATCAATCGATATAAACTTGGATATTACATTTGGCCCATCATGTCTGAAATACTATCCTACTGACCCCCATCAATTTTACATATTTCTATTGAGCTCCAAAGTTTTAACATTTGATCTAAATAAACCCTTCGAGGATCAGATTTTTTCGTTTCAAAAGTCCAGTATCTACTCAAACTTATACTGATTCAACTGTAAAGCTAGATTGAACAAAATGGTGAACCATATGACATTCGTTTTTCATAATACATATGCAAATATAATATTATAAAAACAGTGTGTACTATGGTTTCCAAAATCTGAATTTTGGGAAAATGCAATATCCGGTGTCCCAGTCGGTGCCGGTTTCGGACACCATGTCCGTGTTTGTACTACCTAGGTAACTTAAAACCTGAAAGCACTCGTGAGAAGGTGCATCATATGCCAATGGAGGCAGGACTACTCAAGCGGTCTTAAGATAGTTATAGCGCCATATCCCGTACGTAGTCATTAAATCAAAAGTACAAATAGGCCTTTATCCGGGCCCTGGCAAGGACTTTATACCATATGAGTAAAACGTAAAAGAGGGGCCAAGGCTTTTATTGATAAAAGCTGGGTAAAACAGGGTCCAATGTAAATTACAAAGTTTATCAAACAATTACAGAGAACCATCTTTCTCTTTCTCAGTTTTCTTCAAAAACCTTTATTCTATCTGCTAGTACTTATCCTCTCCAAATGTATGTACCACTTCCAAGTTATCAATGAAAAGAAGTATTTCTCACTACAAGTTTCACTAACTATTAATCAAGTAAAAGATCCTACTCATCTCAAACAGGAAAAAAGAAAAGGAAAGAGGTAAACAAGAAGTAAACCTTAAGTACACAGTAAAATCAATATTTAAGTTAGCCAAAGAAATATGTTATATCAGCAGATCTGCAAAGTGAAAAGCCGTATAGTTTAACCCCCGACAGATAGACACACCACTTAGGCACATCCATAATGATGGAAGCTCATGATGATCTTGTGACCGTATTATCGATCTGATCATGTGGCGTTAGAACTTGCAATATATTAACAAGGTATTAACAGTTCAGAGTTTATAATACTACCAGAAAGATGTTATTGGTAGATATAAATGCATAACACTGAACAACAAATATACGGACGTAAAGGGGAATAACAGACTTACTGCAGCCTCAGCAGCTGTAGCATCAAAAAATGATGCCTCGGCCTTAAGATCGTCCATGACAGCTTTAAGGGATTCAACTTGAGACTCCAAAGTCTTCCCTCTCCTTTTGAGAATCTCAACTGTTTGTTTGGATGTTCTTTCGGCAAAGTATCCTTCTCCCAATAGAACCTGCAAGTTAACTGATGATGACTCTTTAAGGCCTAAGGACAACAATTTGATATGGTATAGGCGTAACCTCAGTCAAATAGTAACTGTGGTTTTTAACAAGAGACTGATATTATACACCGAAAGGGATGATGATGGTGAAAAAAATCCCCCCCCCCTTCATTTTGAAATATCACCTCTAGTTAGTCTAATAATCATCATAGTGTATTTTATTATATTCTGTATTAACCAAATCAGAAAATACAGTAACTAGAGGTGATACTTCCAGATTGGGTTTTGAGAAGACAATTCGATTTGTAAGACATATCGAAAGCTGAATTTTCCGTCCCCAAAAAGAAGAGATAACCACATGCCATAAACCAAGAAATTTCGACAACCTGGGCACGAAACAATTCTATCAATACTTTCATGCTTACTTTTTAACCTTCCTCCAGCAAATAATACCCCGTCTGGTTACCAGTCTCTTCGTTTTCATTTTAATGTTCTAGAATTTATCAAAAAGATGCATCTCAGAAAAAATGAAAAGATGTATTAACTTGTTCAGGTATCGTTTTTATACTTAGACAAATAACAATGAATCAGTAATTACTGTTTCAAAAGTACAAAAACACCTCTATACTGTTTAAATGCCATTTTTCAAGACTTTATATATCATTAAAAAGGGGTGAATTCCAATAACGTATTTGCAACGAGTTGGTGAATAGCGCCTGAATTTGGGGTATTGAGAGACAGAATCTAAAAAGGGTAACTGAAACATAAAAAATGAGTTTCATAAACATGAAAACAGAGAAAATGGTGATATATATCAGTTTCCGAGAAGTACAAGGCAGTACACATTGTAACATCACATATAGGGCTCTTGTACATTATAGTGTTATACTCAGATTGGCTATCTAGTTTTTCCCCTTCTCTGCTTTAGTAGCAATCAAATGGAACCGGATGTGGACAGTTCCAATAAGATTTCATTCTTGAGCAAAAATCCATTTTTTTTATTTGGTGTGTAATTTGAAGAGTCAAAAGTGCCACTAATGACTAGCCATTGACAACACAAAACTCAGTGCATAAATCGTGAAACTAGACAAGAAAACGAACGGCATTAGTGCATTACCAGGAACTCATTGGTGTGAATTAACCGACCAGGGAAGAAAGCCGCTTTCCCAAATGGAACCTGCCAAAATCCAGCAGAACAAGTCAGTTACGCATTTGCATACCCTTAGATATAAAGAAGAAAAACAAATTAAACCAAACAAACAAACAAACAAAAAGGAAACAAAAGATACAATTGCGGGTATTTGGGTGGGGCCTTGCCATGATGTCGTGGTGGAGCTCTTCGGGGAGCTTCTGGACGAGGTTGACGAGGCCGTTGTTTTCGGCAGCAAAGCCTTTGAGCTGGTCAAGCTCCTTGCGGCGCTCGGCGATCGTGTCGTGCACGCGCGCAGACGCTCTCTGGGCTTCCTCTGCCGGGTATACGGAGGAGAGCGAAGTCACCGTTCCCTTCACCGGCCTCTCCATTTTCCTTGGTCGCTGTGATTTGGCTTCAAATTTACGGGTGTTGCGAATCGGTGCGATCACCGGCAACACGCCGTTTAGGGGTTTTTAAAGGGGTTTTACCGGGTTCTATTTTTTTGCTTTTCTTTGAGGGAAAATTAAGAAAAAGTGAGAATCGGGGTTAACTTTCATAGTAGACGATGGTTATTGTTTGTAAAGTAAAAAAAAAAGGGTTTTTCTCTAAAAATTTCTGAACAAGGAATTTTTCAAATTCTCACTTTTTATGTACCCAAACTACCCCTCCCATATAATTTTGCAAGAGACAAAAATTGTCCTTGTCTAATTCCTCTCCGGATCTTATTAACCATCTCCATCTTTGACCCGTGTTTCATCTTCCCCATCCATGCCAAATCAGGTTCCCTTCAACTACATGCCCCTCCCCTCTACCCTCTCCCACTCCCACCCATTTCCACTCAGATTTCTCCCAAAGTACATACGCCCTTGCCCCCCAAACACAAACGCCGACTCACACCTCTCAACCCCCACACACACACACACACTTGAATCCTTCCCTGAAGCTGTTAAAAACTAAAGCTGGGACATTTTTTGGTGTCGTATTGGCTTTCTTCTTTTGACTCTCCTATGGAAGCTTCAAGCTTGAATATGTAAAAAGTACTCATTTAATATATTGGTACTATCTTTCTTTACATCTCGCATTATTTGAAGATCTTTTTGTTTCCGGAGTGGTGGTATTTAATATCCCCTTTATGGCAATCACTATTGACTTATGGCTTATTCGGGTATAAATGTGTTTATATTTTTTTTGGACTTTTTAATGTACATCTCCTGCGTGTAATTGATGTACTGTTGTGTCTTTATTTCTTCATGCAATATGTTTACTCATACGCTTATGTGTCTCTATGCATAGACCTCACAGCATTGATTATCTGTAAATAGTTTAGATTTATCGCAAGCGATGGCATACCCATCAAGTATCTTCTAAAGCTTGAAGTGCAATCAAACTTGAATAAGATACTCTTGAGTTTATTTGTTAAGGTGGTGGATGGGGCAGAAGAGCTGAGTGTCAGGCATTTTCATCATAAGCTCAAAACGATCAATGTGTTTTGCATCTTTGGTCACGAGTATTAGATGGAACTTGTAAAGCGTCTGTTGAAAAAGGCAGTGAATCAAAATAGACTATTGTTGTTTTATGATGACCCTCGTAATAATCAAATATTGTAGTAGGATACTTTCATAGGTGATGGCCACTTATTTAGATTTTGCTTTGCGGCCAATATGATTTAAAAGCTAGAGTACTAGCAGCTCAGAGTTTGATGCTCGAGCTCTGCACTATTTAGTACATTTGTTAAAGGTACCAAAGTAGTCCAATCTCTCGTGCAACCAATGGAATTACTATGAAAGCAGCCGATGCAATCACCAATCTTGCTCATGAGAATAGCACCATCAAAACCTATGTTAAGTTTGTCCTCATGGCATGTTTGGAGCTACCATTTGATTATCATGTCGCTTTTTTCACATTGCTTTTGCATATTCAGGATTGAAGGTGGTATCTCTTTTGGTTGAATTGCTCGAGTTCAATGACTCAAATTTGCAGAGAGTGGTAGCAGGACCCATATGGCACATTGCTTTTAAAATAATGAAAATAAAAACAAGGTTGGTGGCTATTTTAATGAAAGGAATTATTTGGGATAAATTTTTTTATAGCATCTTATTACTGCTAGTTTTTCCTAAATTCGAACTCTGCAGATTGTTGGATCCAATGCTCTGCCTACTCTTATTCTTATGCTTCAGTCGGAGGATGCTACCATGCACTATGAAGTTGTTGCCTCTTGTCTAAACTTTCTACAACTTTCACGTATCTGAACTTATATCCTCGGTGCATACCCATTCATTTTGTTTCGGTTTTTTCAGGTTGGAGTGAACGGAAATTAGGTTCACTCATCCCCAACTATTAAAAAGAATTTTTTCTTGTTGGAGCTCTCCAATCTGTAATTGGATTGCTTAGTAGCTGATGCCAAGTTGGTTAGTACACAATTGGATTTGCAAGGTCTATCTTCGAAGCAACGATCTGCAGAATTTGTAGTCTCTAATCTGTAGGTTTTTGGACCCGTAACGGTGGAGTTTGTTGTAGTGTTGCTATTACCAGCATCACCATTTCAACTTTCTCTAATGGAAAAGACAACACAAATCAAAGTTGGTTTCAAAAACAAAAATGAATAGCACTATTTTCTACAAGTTGCATAACACCAGCATCACTATTTCAACTTTCTTCTCAGCAGCATTTCATCAAACAGTTGGCAGGAAAATCTACCAAATGCATAAAAAACCACAATGAAGCCCGACAAATGCATGAAAGTTGGCTTAAAATTTCTCAAAGCTTCATGTCCTCAAAGTTGTGCAAGAGCTCCAAATACATGTCACACTTTTGAAGGGCATCGTCCCTTTCTTTCGTCACCTTCTTGAGCTTAGCTGTAAGGGACTCAACATCTAAAGAATTAATAGAGGTGGCATCACCATTTGAAAAACAGGTGCTGCCATATATCTTGTCTACCCAAGTGAAGAAACCCTTGCATTCCTGCGAGGAAATAAATAACAAATGAGCTAGAAATTGATGGAGAATAAAGGCAAGCATTACATGCTAAGCTTACATTAAGCAAGGAAACACTTACAAACTTGGGGCATCTATAAAAGTGACGCCTAATGTCAATCTTAGAAAGTGAAACGACAAGCTCACAGGATTTTCGACAGAGTGGGCATGCATACACAGGATTCTCCAACACGGGAAACATACAATATCAAAATACGTAAGCAAAAAAGTAGAAGATAAAATTATAGAAAAGACAACTCAAATATACTTACTAAAAAGACTCCCTACTTTTTTGCAAATCTCACTTTCTCTACGGAAGGCATCAAAGGCTCTTTCAGCCTCTTCTCTAGAAGAGAAAGAACGCTGAAACCCATTTCCATAACCAAAAGTCTAAGCAAGACATTCATCAAAAGTGGAATAAATTCCTGGTCTTTGACCAATAAATGCAACATATGCCTTTCCTGCCATATTCTTCTTTTCCCTAAACGAAATACATGAAGAGGAATTACAAATCCCTAAATTTCCAGAAACAAATGGGGATTATTTGTAGAAATAAAGTCCTAAGTTCTCAACTAAGAAAGAGAGTCAGTGGTGATAAAAATGTGTAGAAGAAAACAACAATTCCTCTTTACACTTAAGATTCCTCTTTACACTTAAGAGATGCAAAATCGACTTATTTCTGCACCCAACTCACTTATTGATAATTCACTTCTCAATATTATGGTACCACTCTACAAGCTTGCAGATGCACAATATCTTCGTATGGTCTTCTCACGTGGAATTCGCAATTGAGAACCAACTGAGAACAGACAAGAAAAAAACCAATTAAGTTCATAGCAAGTTAGGGCTAAATCGACAAAGTACGTGTATTTGACTCAATCATTTTATACTAGGCATATCTTTGGTAATTTCTGATAATGATTTCTTTATCTGTCGCCTGAGGCAAAATTACTAATGCATTTGACGCCGAGAATGAAGAATTAAATAGTTACACAAACTGACAAGTATAGTTGTATCTAGATACTTGCATTTTTACAAATTATGACTTGTGTCATTAAAACTATAGAACCCGTCAGCCTAAGAACAAAAGCCTTACCTTCCTATAGTCTTGTTATTGAAGTATAAACTTGGGTATTACTAGAAATATCAATGTCCTTTAACAAATACTCATGAGACTTTGATTTGAATATCTTAAAGTTTGTCTTCCTTTGCGAATTTGTAACACACGATATCATATAAGTAGAAGCACAATGCCACCATATTTGTAGGATGAGGCTAAAATGAATTGGTTTTGTCATTGGAAACGAGATTAAAGACGCTTTGTTACCTAAGGCAAAATTATAAATGCAATTGATGCCCATAATTGATAATGAGTATTAACGTAAATTAACAAGGATAATCACATCTAATCAGCTGTTATTTTGAAGAAGACAACTTCTACCATCCAAACTACAGACCCCTATGAACTTAAAAACAAAAGCGATATATTTCTATAGTTCTGGCATTGGAAAGTCGAATTGAGTATTAGAAGAAACAGTAGTGTCCTTCAACAAGCAGTCATGAGAGTTTGAGCTAAATGAAGTGGCAACTGTAACTACAAGTATATACGATCATTGGGAGCATTATCTTCACAAACAAATATCATATCTAAATGCTAGAGACAATCATCATTTCAGGTTTAGAGCAAAATGATAGATCCCCCATAATCATGAAAGATTGTGACTAGTATGATAATGAACATTTTCACAAAATTCTTATATATAATACCAAAAACAAGCAACAACATTTTATTGGAACGAATCCTAATAAACTCAAAATCTGAAGCATTTTGACCGAATAAATCACTTTATATATATATATATATATATATATATATATAAATATAAAAGTAAAAATAATGACAAAAGGCTATAAAGATTTTCAACAAGGCAAAAACCTTTTAGTATGCACCACCTTTATAGGAAAATTAACACAAAGTAGTCAAGTAGGATATAAGTTAACCATAGATGACACTGCAAAATTTATTATAAATCGAGGTATTAGACTTTTACCGCCTTACAAGGTAGATTCCTTAGAAAATGCAGGACAAGAATGGATAGTAGATAAGATTTTAACTACTAGTTCTAATAATAGCATAGTACCAACAGATAACATGTGGTACATAGATGCATCAGGAAGAAGATCGGTTAGATTTACTAATTTCGTAGAGGCCAATAATCAGGTAGAAGATCAAGATATCACAGAAGATGAAGAAAATGTATAACTACCAAGACTTTGATATCAAAAAAGAATAATATAAAACAATACCAAATCAATCCATAGTTTCTACATTTCGAGGACAAGGCTCAAGTACAGAACAATTACAAAAATTCTTAAGTATTACTGAAAATGAAGACAATTTAGATATATTTAATCAACCAGAATACATTATAGAACCCAATTTAGATTTTACTATTCCAGACAGCTTAAAAGATCTAAATATAAGCAGCCTTAATCCTTCCCATATAACTCCAAGCATAGACAGAACAGAGCCTGTAAAAAATTACAAGACAGAATTAGATTATAAAATAAACACTGCTATACTAGAAATAGAACAGATTAGAATGGAACATAAGACTCTATATGAACAAAACATATTGCTAGAAACAGAAATGGAAACTATAATAGATTCTCTAGAAGAAGACCTAGAACCTAAAAAATTAGAACAGATACAAGTAGATCTAGAACAATTAGAAACAAGTTCCATAGATACTCAAATCACAACAAACAATGTTAAGTATAATCTAATGAATGAAGTACCCTATTTTCTGATGGAAGAAGGAGAAACTTCAGGCGTTACTAATAATAGAAATAATGATGGAGGTAGATTTTATACCACTCAACGCAATGAAAGACCACGTTATCCTTATGGCAATATACCAAGAAGAAGTGTAGACATAGAACACAATAGATCAGATAGACCTAATTATAAACCTAGAGGTAAAAGGCATCCATTAGAACAAAACTTTAAAATACAAAAGGCATCAGATCCGTTTATTTTAAATATAACAGCAGTAGATCCTCAACAAAGAAATAGTTATATACAAGTATGGAAAGATGCAGTTGTAGCAAACTTTATAACTAAACAATCTGACAATTTAGAAACAGGCGAAGAAATGATAAGGTATATGATACAGTTTTTAGGACCAATAGCTAAGGCTAATTTTGAAGAATGGCAAAAAACTTATCCAGATGATTTAAAACAAATGGCAGACTTAGGACCTAATCCATATAATTTTGTTAACACTATACAATTAATTTTAACAGGTAGAAATCCTAATACAGGAGATACCTTAATACAAACAGAAGCAGCTAGAAAATTAGAACAAGTACATTTATATAGCTGGCATAACATAAAACCTTTTATGCAAGAATACTATTACTTTGCTTCACAAAGTGGTAATATTTATAAACCAACTGTTATAGACAAATTTCTAAACAAATTACCAGGCGCTTTAGGAAGAGAAATATATGAGACAATTAAAAAGCTTAACGCTACATATACACCTTCTTTAGGCACAGTTTTCGAATATGTTATAGAAATATTAGTATCTAAATGCACTAATATACAAATAGCTAGACAACTTAAGAATGAAACTAGTTTTTGTAAAGAAATATACACTCCACAACATTATGGTCAAGAAGAATCTAGACCACAATATAATAAGAAACCCCATAGAAAGTATAGGCAACCTAGAAAGAATTATTATTTAAGAAAAAGTAAAGCTAGAAAACCTTTCTTAAATCCTAAACATGTTAGGAAATATGACACTAGGAGAATATACAAAAATAAAATTACTTGTTACTCCTGTGGAGAACCAGACCATTTAAGTTCTAATTGCCCTAGAAGACATAACAATAATAATTTTAAAGCAATGATAGTTAACAATACAAATGAAGACCTATTAGAAGTAGATGAAACACTTAGTGATACTGAAAGTATATACAGTATTAAATCAATAGAAGAATACATAGAAGACAATCTTTCTATAAGTAGTGATGAAGAGGAAGAAAACTTTCCAATAGAAACAACAGACCAACTAGATACTTTTATAAACTCTCTAAAGAATACAGAAATATACAATTTTATGTTTAAACCTTTAGCTGACAAACTAGCATTAGAAGAAGACTGTATACATCAATGGCAAATAGGTAAAGGTATAGACACAACACCTTGCTATATATGTAATTGGTTTCCTGCAATTAGAGTTAGATGCAAATGTAATATATGTCATATAGAAGCATGTGTAAAATGCATAAAACAAAAATATAACATAGAAATTACAAAAACAATAGAACAAAAAACATATACAGACACTTATTATGATAAAAATGTTAATAGAAGATTAGAATTCTTAGAACAAAAGGTGATTCAGATAGAAGAAACCTTAAAGCAAAGAAATGAAGATGAATTAATCATAGGAAAAAAAAAGCAATTAATTAAACAGATACAAAAATAAAAAAAAAAAAAAAAATTTTGCACTAAGGCAAGATTTAATAATCTTATAACTACTAGAGTACAAATAAGACATTATAATAAATTAACAGAAACAAATGCAATAATAGACACAGGTTGCACTATAACTGTTATAGATCCAAGCTTAGTTAATAAATCACATATTAAGACATTTGAAGAACCCTTAATTGGTGTAGGATTTTCAGGCAATCCCATAAAATATTCTGAATATATTACGAATGTAGCGATTACCTTTCTCACACCTTGTAATACACAAAGTAAACCCTATTTTCTAAAACAAGCTTTTTGTACACCTGTCCCACATTCTGAAGGCAAAATCATTTTAGGAATAAATTTTCTAATAAATGAAAACAATACTTTAACTATTACTAAAGATTTTATCCAGATAGCACAGAATGTTACACATACACCTATTAATATAGACACTCCATCAGAGTACGCTCAGAAGCGTGGTGGGGAATATGCTAATATTAAAGGAAAAAATAAAATATGTGAAGACTGTAGTAATGGTAAGACAAATTGCTGTTTAACCAATATAGACATAGGAAATGAATATTTGGTAAAAATGGAAGACATAACAGAAAATGAAAACAGCATAGATGATAACATAGATTTAGACATTTTCTTTTTACTAAGGATTAAACCATGTTTGTTAAAAAGTTTAAAAACTAAGTCTAAATGGGAAAGATGTTCAGTCTCATTCTTACTACAGACTAATATGTCATCTATGTATACTAAGATAAAATTATTATACGGCCTAAAAATATCATCCATCTTACGTTGGAAGATACTAGGGGCTGTCTTAAGACCAAAAGGCATGACTAACCATTCATATAAGCCTTCTGGTGTAGTAAATGCTGTCCATTTAACGTCTTCTGGCCACATCTTGATTTGATAAAACCCAGATTTGCAGTCAAATTTGCTAAATATTTTCTTGTCTTGTATTTTGCTTAAAAGGAATGTCTTATTAGGTATATTATAACTATCATCTTTTATATTGTCATTAAGCCTTTTATAATTTATTACCAAATGGCAGCATATTAAAGGAGTTGATAACTCCATTGCAGATTTATTATCTAGAAAGATTCTGTCTTAAATAAACTAATCAGACAGATTTCCTCAAATAGAAACAGACAACTTTCTTGTTTTATTTTCAGATGGCTTCTTCAGCTTCAGCATCTTCTGCTCAGACGAGACAGAACCAGACTAACCAGGCACATCCTATTTTTCCCACACAGTTCGTTAGTTATGTAGACAACCTGGGAAGAAATAGAATAAACTACAATGGTAATAATTTAGAAGTCTTACATGCTGGTTCAAGATTCCAAGTCAAGGATCATAAAATTGGTCCTTTTCATCTCTTTTAGAAGCACTGACATCAGACAGCAAGCATCTCTTCTTTTAGTAAAGGCGCACTCACAACTGACAGCAAGCACGTCGGCAATAGGAAGAAGACAAAGGACAGCGAAGAAAGGCTATCAGACAAGGAATCCTAGCCTACTGTTTAACTTTATACTTTAAGACACTACTTTTGAGAGGCCTATCTTCGTCTTGGTCTTCAGTCTTGTCCGAAGAATCACTTGATGTAGCGATGAAACTGGGGCTCTGTCTTTGAGCATCCTGGAATAGTGAATCTTCAGAGTTGCTTGTTTCAGCCTTGCAAGCTAATGTCTTGTTGACTAATTCTGATAGAACTTTGGCTACTTGAGTCTGAATAGCCAGAGCTTGTCTTTTTGCCTTTTTACTTTTTAATTTTCTTAATTCCATTTTTCCCAAATGGACAGGGGTCTCAGGATTTGATGAGTCTTTACCAGTTACCTGTTGAACTGGACTAGGAATATGTTCTCCCATATTCAAAGGATTTTCAGTGTTTTTGAGTAAAACACCAACTACATCAGGACTTGAGGAGTCTTTACCAGTAGCCTGTGATACTGGACTAGGTGCTTTTTCTCCCGAGCACATGGGTTTTTCAGTAATTTTAAGTAAATTACCAACTGTAACAGGACTTGATTTGTCTTTACCAGAAGCCTGTGAATCTGGACTAGGTGTTCCTTTAATACCCGAAACACTGGGTTTTGATTGTTTAGAAGTAAGAAGAGTAATATATTTGTGCTTCCAATCATTTGCTTCTAATTCAGCCACCTGTAACTGAGTTTCAAGCTAGTTAATTTGCAAACTAAAATGTGACATTTCTAAAGATAAATAATCATGTCTTGATTTTAAATTATTGTGGTTTTTAATTAAGGTATTACAGTTCATACAATCTGCTATAGTGTCTGAAATAGACGTGTCTTGACATTCTGGGCTAATATAATAATTTGGGCCATAGTGGGTCTGCATTAAGGTGGTGGCTTCTTGAAATGTTATAGTGCCTTTGTACCATGGCAATTTTTCATTTCCGACGCCTCCTACCATTGCTTCTGGGTAATTTTTATAAATTCCCGGAATATTGCCTTTGAATACACAATAAAAGTTGTATTTTTTAGTGTCTCTTATCTTATGAAAATAATTTGCAACAGCATTGACTGTGTTGACAAACCATCCATTGTCTTTCTTAACATAGGATTGCCATAAATTGTCTAATAGAGTTCTTTGATCTACTGGAAAAGGACCAATTTTATGATCCTTGACTTGGAATCTTGAACCAGCATGTAAGACTTCTAAATTATTACCATTGTAGTTTATTCTATTTCTACCCAGGTTGTCTACATAACTAACGAACTGTGTGGGAAAAATAGGATGTGCCTGGTTAGTCTGGTTCTGTCTCGTCTGAGCAGAAGATGCTGAAGCTGAAGAAGCCATCTGAAAATAAAACAAGAAAGTTGTCTGTTTCTATTTGAGGAAATCTGTCTGATTAGTTTATTTAAGACAGAATCTTTCTAGATAATAAATCTGCAATGGAGTTATCAACTCCTTTAATATGCTGCCATTCTATTTTGTCTATCCTATAATTGCTTAAGGTAGTCATAAATTTTAACCATCTATTAGTATATCTAGAGTCTTTATTTTTATTGTATCTTACTATGGCTTCACAGTCTGTCCTAATGCAAAACTCATATTTTGAAATTAGGAGTGCCTTGAATTGTTCTAGGGCATAAACTATAGCTAGTAATTCAAAATCTAAACTAGTTAAATACTGGTTACTTTCTTTGTATTTGCCGCTAGAGTATCTGCATATCCTTTCTTCTTTCTTATTACTATACTTATTTGGTTTGCAGTATAAGACTGCTCCCCAACCGTCTTTACATCCATCTGTCTGTACTATTAGATAATCAGTGTCTAGGGGTAAATATAAGTCTGGTAATTTTTTAACTTTTTCTTTTATAGTTTTAACTAACCTAATGTCTTCTGAGTTAAAATGCCTTTGTCCATTTTTTCTAGTCTTATTGTATAAAGGACCTATTAATTTACTAAGGTCTTTAAAATACATTCTAGCTTGATTTATTAATCCTAAAAATGCCTGGATTTGTTTTAAACCTTCTAATTTGTCTGGAAAATCTAAAATCTTCTTAGCTATATGTTCTTGTAGTTTTATTTTGCCATTACCTATTTCCATTCCTAAAAACTTAATATTAGTTTTAAATAATTCTACTTTCTTTTTACTAAGGATTAAACCATGTTTGTTAAAAAGTTTAAAAACTAAGTCTAAATGGGAAAGATGTTCAGTCTCATTCTTACTACAGACTAATATGTCATCTATGTATACTAAGATAAAATTATTATACGGCCTAAAAATATCATCCATCTTACGTTGGAAGATACTAGGGGCTGTCTTAAGACCAAAAGGCATGACTAACCATTCATATAAGCCTTCTGGTGTAGTAAATGCTGTCCATTTAACGTCTTCTGGCCACATCTTGATTTGATAAAACCCAGATTTGCAGTCAAATTTGCTAAATATTTTCTTGTCTTGTATTTTGCTTAAAAGGAATGTCTTATTAGGTATATTATAACTATCATCTTTTATATTGTCATTAAGCCTTTTATAATTTATTACCATTCTACTTTTTCCTCTAAGTATCTCTGCATGGTTTCTAACTATAAAAGCTGCCGATCTATGGGGACTATTGCTTGGTCTAATTACTTTTAAATCTGATAGATCTCTTATGTGCATTTTAAATTCATCAGTGTCTAAACTACTTGCTTCTATATTAGCTGTCTTGACAATATAGTCAGGGTTTATAAGGTCAAGTTTACAATATATCTGATTTAAATCCCATCTTCTGATAGGATCTTCTCCAATAAAGGGGAGTCTATCTATAGCTCTAAGAATATCATGTTTATTATTAAAGTAATTTATTAGATTATAACTTATTTTATCTAGACTATAAATGTCTAAATGGGAGGGGGTTTTGGCCGGAAAGAACAAATCCCAAGATTTTCTGATTTAGTCTACTTCGTTAAACCAGTCGTCAATCCTTGCGGACCTGCCAAAGGCATACCGACGTCTGGTATCCGTAGATCAATCATTCAAAAGGGATAGAGTCCCCGGTTGGACCGTGATCCATTAAGGACGAAGCATAATATAGATAAAAACACAGCGGAATACTGAAAAGATTCGAAAAAGATAGGGCAAAAACTTAGAGAGAGAGAGAGTCTATGTAGAAGATTTCATTTTTCAAAACTTCAGGATGCTGGATAGGTTTTGACAAGATTTCAATCTCAGGATGCTAGGTTGAACTACCAAGGTTTTCTTTTAAGGCTAAAAACTCAGGGCATGCGTTAGTCTGCGGGCTTTCAACGCCATCACTAGGCAATAACCCTGTACGACTCGCTCCCACTATTGTTTTGAACCCATAAAGAAGACTCTGGTAATTCGTTTAAAAGCATAATCGATTTAGATCAGGGAAAACCTGGGGTAAGCATAATCATTTTTCAAAACAAAATTTTTTGAAAGAGTCTCTCTTTCCCAAGTAAATGCCATATGATTTTGAATCAAAACATTATTAAGATGTTTTTAGTCATATCAGACTTAGAAATGTTCCTGTTCGATTCATAGAATGTGTTTCGCCATAGAGCGTTTTCACCCCGAAATGATAAACAAGTTTAAAGAGTAAAACTTACAAGGAATAAAGCTTGCTGAGTAACTTGCACTTGAACCGAAAGGTTTAAAGAGAAAGGTAGTAGATTGTAAAGAAGAGAAGGTTGTAACAAGAGTAGCTTGAGAGCTTTTGCATATATGTTCGCTTGCTCTTACAAATGAATTTGCCTTCTACTTATAGACAGGGGAAAATTTAAAACTATTCTAAGACATTGCATCTGTACAAGAGGACGAAAAAACTTTAAGTTACTACATTACAAACTACTTTTTGCTAAAGTCTTAAAGTAGTGTCTTAAAGTCTAAAGTTAAACAGTAGGCTAGGATTCCTTGTCTGATAGCCTTTCTTCGCTGTCCTTTGTCTTCTTCCTATTGCCGACGTGCTTGCTGTCAGTTGTGAGTGCGCCTTTACTAAAAGAAGAGATGCTTGCTGTCTGATGTCAGTGCTTCTAAAAGAGATTCTTCCTTGCTGTCAGTTTCTTTTTATTTTTTGAGAGGCCTATCTTCGTCTTGGTCTTCAGTCTTGTCAGAAGAATCACTTGATGTAGCGGTAAAACTGGGGCTCTGTCTTTGAGCATCCTGGAATAGTGAATCTTCAGAGTTGCTTATTTCAGCCTTGCATGCTAATGTCTTGTTGACTAATTCTGATAGAACTTTGGCTACTTGAGTCTGAATAGCCAGAGCTTGTCTTTTTGCCTTTTTACTTTTTAATTTTCTTAATTCCATTTTTCCCAAATGGACAGGGGTCTCAGGATTTGATGAGTCTTTACCAGTTACCTGTTGAACTGGACTAGGAATATGTTCTCCCATATTCAAAGGATTTTCAGTGTTTTTGAGTAAAACACCAACTACATCAGGACTTGAGGAGTCTTTACCAGTAGCCTGTGATACTGGACTAGGTGCTTTTTCTCCCGAGCACATGGGTTTTTCAGTAATTTTAAGTAAATTACCAACTGTAACAGGACTTGATTTGTCTTTACCAGAAGCCTGTGAATCTGGACTAGGTGTTCCTTTAATACCCGAAACACTGGGTTTTGATTGTTTAGAAGTAAGAAGAGTAATATATTTTTGCTTCCAATCATTTGCTTCTAATTCAGCCACCTGTAACTGAGTTTTAAGCTGGTTAATTTGTAAATTAAAATGTGTTTTTTCTAAAGATAAATAATCATGTCTTGATTTTAAATTATTGTGGTTTCTAATTAAGGTATTACAGTTCATACAATCTGCTATAGTGTCTGAAATAGACGTGTCTTGACATTCTGGGCTAATATAATAATTTGGGCCATAGTGGGTCTGCATTAAGGTGGTGGCTTCTTGAAATGTTATAGTGCCTTTGTACCATGGCAATTTTTCATTTCCGACGCCTCCTACCATTGCTTCTGGGTAATTTTTATAAATTCCCGGAATATTGCCTTTGAATACACAATAAAAGTTGTATTTTTTAGTGTCTCTTATCTTATGAAAATAATTTGCAACAGCATTGACTGTGTTGACAAACCATCCATTGTCTTTCTTAACATAGGATTGCCATAAATTGTCTAATAGAGTTCTTTGATCTACTGGAAAAGGACCAATTTTATGATCCTTGACTTGGAATCTTGAACCAGCATGTAAGACTTCTAAATTATTACCATTGTAGTTTATTCTATTTCTACCCAGGTTGTCTACATAACTAACGAACTGTGTGGGAAAAATAGGATGTGCCTGGTTAGTCTGGTTCTGTCTCGTCTGAGCAGAAGATGCTGAAGCTGAAGAAGCCATCTGAAAATAAAACAAGAAAGTTGTCTGTTTCTATTTGAGGAAATCTGTCTGATTAGTTTATTTAAGACAGAATCTTTCTAGATAATAAATCTGCAATGGAGTTATCAACTCCTTTAATATGCTGCCATTCTATTTTGTCTATCCTATAATTGCTTAAGGTAGTCATAAATTTTAACCATCTATTAGTATATCTAGAGTCTTTATTTTTATTGTATCTTACTATGGCTTCACAGTCTGTCCTAATGCAAAACTCATATTTTGAAATTAGGAGTGCCTTGAATTGTTCTAGGGCATAAACTATAGCTAGTAATTCAAAATCTAAACTAGTTAAATACTGGTTACTTTCTTTGTATTTGCCGCTAGAGTATCTGCATATCCTTTCTTCTTTCTTATTACTATACTTATTTGGTTTGCAGTATAAGACTGCTCCCCAACCGTCTTTACATCCATCTGTCTGTACTATTAGATAATCAGTGTCTAGGGGTAAATATAAGTCTGGTAATTTTTTAACTTTTTCTTTTATAGTTTTAACTAACCTAATGTCTTCTGAGTTAAAATGCCTTTGTCCATTTTTTCTAGTCTTATTGTATAAAGGACCTATGAATTTACTCTGGTCTTTAAAATACATTCTAGCTTGATTTATTAATCCTAAAAATGCCTGGATTTGTTTTAAACCTTCTAATTTGTCTGGAAAATCTAAAATCTTCTTAGCTATATGTTCTTGTAGTTTTATTTTGCCATTACCTATTTCCATTCCTAAAAACTTAATATTGGTTTTAAATAATTCTACTTTCTTTTTACTAAGGATTAAACCATGTTTGTTAAAAAGTTTAAAAACTAAGTCTAAATGGGAAAGATGTTCAGTCTCATTCTTACTACAGACTAATATGTCATCTATGTATACTAAGATAAAATTATTATACGGCCTAAAAATATCATCCATCTTACGTTGGAAGATACTAGGGGCTGTCTTAAGACCAAAAGGCATGACTAACCATTCATATAAGCCTTCTGGTGTAGTAAATGCTGTCCATTTAACGTCTTCTGGCCACATCTTGATTTGATAAAACCCAGATTTGCAGTCAAATTTGCTAAATATTTTCTTGTCTTGTATTTTGCTTAAAAGGAATGTCTTATTAGGTATATTATAACTATCATCTTTTATATTGTCATTAAGCCTTTTATAATTTATTACCATTCTACTTTTTCCTCTAAGTATCTCTGCATGGTTTCTAACTATAAAAGCTGCCGATCTATGGGGACTATTGCTTGGTCTAATTACTTTTAAATCTGATAGATCTCTTATGTGCATTTTAAATTCATCAGTGTCTAAACTACTTGCTTCTATATTAGCTGTCTTGACAATATAGTCAGGGTTTATAAGGTCAAGTTTACAATATATCTGATTTAAATCCCATCTTCTGATAGGATCTTCTCCAATAAAGGGGAGTCTATCTATAGCTCTAAGAATATCATGTTTGTAGTCAAAGAGCAAGTAACCCCATTTATCAATTATCATGAATGAACTACCTGCAAGTCAATCTGCTAGTACTAGACCTAGTAATCCTACGTATTACTGTTCTTACACTGAAGACTATGAGCAATATCAGGCACATGCTAGACAATTTAATGCTTTTTATACTGCTTTAGATCTTGTTAATTCCACAAACAAAAGTCTTAAATATTTTCTAGACACCGGTAGACATAGAATATTTAGAGATCCTCTAAAATCCTATTTAAATTACACTTCTCTGTTAGATCCCTACACACGTGTAATGAATGAATACCTAGAAAAACTTTTAAGACATCACGTAGAATTAATAGATCAAGCTAACAACAGTAGATATTCTTCTATGCATGTTCAACAGATATTAAGGAGAAATGCAGTACTACCACCAGTTCACAGACCTCCTCTTAGTAGTTATGATGAACCTAGTTACGATGAACCAAATGGCCAGTAATAGTTCACCAGACATTCCTAGACAAAGACAACCTACTTATATTAGTAGTTCAGAAGACCGTTTTGAAGCCAATTATATACAATTCCGTAGATTTCTAGTAACATTAGAAGTAATCGATGACACAAATGATTTGATTACATCTCATATAGCTGCAAATACATTACCCCTTAGGTATAATCCCTTAAGAAGTTATATAAGTACTTTTATAAATGTTTCAGCTATAACCATAGGCATAGACACTTACTTAAAACAAATAGTAGAATTTTACATATATTATAAAGACATTAAGAATAACGATTATTACAGTAGGGAATATTTGAGACTTAGAATCTATAGACCCCATTTTGATAGATTCAGAACTATAATTGAAAGACACGAATCTACTGCCCTAGAAAATTTAACAGAACATATAAATTTCTTACAAATTACAAGTAATATAGACAGTACAGATTCTGATAGTTCTAGTAATAATGAAGAACCAAACAGTTTACACCTTCCAGATTAATGACAGATAGAAATTTAAACACTGAGCCTCATCAAGAGCCTTTTAGTTTTCAAGACATGATAAACAATTTTAATATCGATCAACAGACTACTGAACACATATTAAACGCCTTTAGTTTATATTATACGGCTTTAGAAACTATAGACACTACAAATGATAGGATAAAACATTATATAGACACTAACTCCATTAATTTAGTATACAACCCTTTATCTTTTTATATAAGATATTTTCTAAATTTAGACTTATTATTAGAAGATTTTGATGTTTTCTTTCAACATCTATTAGGTTTCTATATACAATTAAAAGACGATCAGAACAACTCATTATATTACACAGAATTTCATAGAAGGCTAGATCATTTAGAACCAAACTCTAATCAAACACTAGAATTAAACAATTTAAGGATACCTACAAACGTCGCTTTAGAAATCACAAACAATATGAATAGTTTACAGTTAGAATCAGACTTAGATTATGAAGACTATTTAAATTATGATGAAGATAGGAATGATTATCCATGGGATGACGAAGCCCTGGCTAATCTAGACAATTCTTTTAGCGGAATATAGATGAATGCAAACAAAATAGAATATTTAAATCTTCAAACAGACAATAAAAGCTTAAAAATAATTAGAGAAAACTTAGACTATCTGAAAGAAGTTTGTATGCAATCTTCAGACAATTCTAAACAGAGTGAAGCTAAAATAGAAATAATATTAGACAAATTTAGCAAAATAACTACTGAGTTAGAAAAAATCATAATTACTATAGATAGACTCGAGAGACAAATTAGTAAAATTGAAGAAAATTTAAGGCATTATTTAAATATACAAGGTTTAGAATATAAATGAATCATAACAACGATTACGAAAATTATCCAGACTATAAAAAGGTTTTTATAGATCAGACATCATATTACCTAAGTCCAGCAGAAGGCTTAATAAAAAATATAGTAGGTACTCCTAATGAACTCACAAATAGAAAACAAAACAATGTTATTATAATGTTATTAATCAGATGTTTAGAAAAAATAGATATTCTAATACAAAAAATAGATTTACTCATAGATAGGCCTAAGGTTGAAACACAAATAGACGTAGAAAGTTTATGCAAAAAATTAGAAAATATAACAGTAGACAAACCTAAAAGGAAAAAAGACTTAAATTTTTTAACATATGACAAGCCACAATAGTCGTATTGTAGGAAGAGGAAATATAGAAGATAGAACTAGAACAGAAGTTCTGGCTACAGAAACCAGAAGACGTAATGAAAACACATTACAAAATATGGTTCTTAGATTATTTAGAACACCTGCTATTCCCATAATCTCTTTAGAACAAATAATAGATATTGATAGTCAAATACAACAATTTAGACAAAACAGACTAGATTTAATATCTCCACAAATCCTATATCAACATATTTCTCATTTTAATCAAACAAGACTATGTATACATTATAGGGAAACACAAAATAGATGTGTAGGAGAAGAAATAGCTAGTATCAATTTAATACACCCAGACTCTGAAATAGAATTAACCAGAGGGAATTTTAAGTTAACACATATAGGATTAATAGTAATAGGAGTAAAAGGCCTTACTAGAAGAGATACAGGCGCTAAAGTATTCCTAGCTATAGTAGATGATAGATTCTCTAGTGAACAAGCTATCATAGGAGCTATAGAAGTTGACATGAACAACAATGGCGGCATCTTTTACTGTGCACCAGATTTTTGTATTAATACAAAAGATTTTGCCAAAAACATAAAAGTAAAAATAATGACAAAAGGCTATAAAGATTTTCAACAAGGCAAAAACCTTTTAGTATGCACCACCTTTATAGGAAAATTAACACAAAGTAGTCAAGTAGGATATAAGTTAACCATAGATGACACTGCAAAATTTATTATAAATCGAGGTATTAGACTTTTACCGCCTTACAAGGTAGATTCCTTAGAAAATGCAGGACAAGAATGGATAGTAGATAAGATTTTAACTACTAGTTCTAATAATAGCATAGTACCAACAGATAACATGTGGTACATAGATGCATCAGGAAGAAGATCTGTTAGATTTACCAATTTCGTAGAGGCTAATAATCAAGTAGAAGATCAAGATATCACAGAAGATGAAGAAAATGTATAATTACAAAGACTTTGATATCTTAAAAGACTTAGACATAAAAATTCTAAATCAATCCATAGGATCTACATTTATAGGACAAGGCTTAAGTATAGAACAATTACAAAAATTCCTAAGTATTACTGAAAATGAAGACAATTTAGATATATTTAATCAACCAGAATACATTATAGAACCCAATTTAGACTTTACTATTCCAGACAGCTTAAAAGATCTAAATGTAAGCAGCCTTAATCCTTCCTATATAACTCCAAGCATAGACAGAACAGAACCTGTAAAAAATTACAAGACAGAATTAGATTATAAAATAAACACTGCTATACTAGAAATAGAACAGATTAGAATGGAACATAAGACTCTATATGAACAAAACATATTGCTAGAAACAGAAATGGAAACTATAATAGATTCTCTAGAAGAAGACCTAGAACCTAAAAAATTAGAACAGATACAAGTAGATCTAGAACAATTAGAAACAAGTTCCATAGATACTCAAATCACAACAAACAATGTTAAGTATAATCTAATGAATGAAGTACCCTATTTTCTGATGGAAGAAGGAGAAACTTCAGGCGTTACTAATAATAGAAATAATGATGGAGGTAGATTTTATACCACTCAACGCAATGAAAGACCACGTTATCCTTATGGCAATATACCAAGAAGAAGTGTAGACATAGAACACAATAGATCAGATAGACCTAATTATAAACCTAGAGGTAAAAGGCATCCATTAGAACAAAACTTTAAAATACAAAAGGCATCAGATCCGTTTATTTTAAATATAACAGCAGTAGATCCTCAACAAAGAAAAAATTATATACAAGTATGGAAAGATGCAGTTGTAGCAAACTTTATAACTAAACAATCTGACAATTTAGAAACAGGCGAAGA
>JAVXUO010000699.1:0-36364 GCA_033065855.1 Escallonia rubra | reverse complement strand
TACAACTGATGAACTAAATTGGATTAAGAGGAGTATATTTTTTGATTTGCCTTATTGGCCAACTCTAAAGTTAAGACATAATCTTGATGTTATGCACATCGAGAAAAATGTTTGTGATAATGTGTTGGGGACTTTACTTGATATTGAGGGGAAAACAAAGGATACTGTGAAGGCAAGAGAGGATTTGAAGGACATGAATATAAGGAAGGAATTACATCTACATGCAAATAGTAATGCTACGTATACAATGCCGCCTGCGCGTTACACCTTGACAAAGAAAGAAAAGAAAGGGTATTGTGAGTTCTTAAAGGCAGTGAAATTTCCAGATGGATATGCATCTAACATATCACGATGTGCAAATGTTGGTGATGGCAAGGTATCCGGCATGAAAAGTCATGATTGCCATGTTATGCTACAACGGTTGATCCCAGTTGGTATGCGTGGATACTTGCCCAAGGATGTCCATGGTCCATTGGTTGAATTGGGAGAGTTTTTCAAGTCTTTATGCTCTAAGACATTGGAAGTGGAAGAGGTAGAAAGGCTAGAGAAAGACATCGTCTTTATCCTCTGTAAGTTGGAAAGGATATTCCCACCTGCATTTTTTGATGTCATGGTCCACCTAGTAGTTCACTTGCCACGTGAGGCCTTACTTGGGGGGCCAGTTTCTTGCCGTTGGATGTATCCAATTGAGAGGCACCTGGGCTCTTTGAAGCAGTATGTAAGCAATAAAGCCCGTCCCGAAGGCTCAATTGCAGAGGCCGTCTCCATTACCGAATGCTTAACATTTTGTTCGATGTATCTTAATGATGTAGAGACTAGGTTCAATCAAGAAGAGCGCAATTATGATGGCGGGGAAGTGGATCAGCAGGATGAAACATTTCCTTTCACACAAATGGTTCGTCCATTTGGCGCTTCAAAGCTTGAATTCATACCATCCCAAGAACTAGAAAAAATGCAGTGGTATATCCTTAATAACTGTGAGGAAGTTGATGACTTTAAAGCGTAAGTCCACAACTTTGGGTGTTATTTTACCAATTCATTTCAATAAGTATTCTGTTTTTTATTGCTATGGTGTCTCATACTTGTATGTTTAATGCTTAGTGAGCACAAGGCAGAGTTAGAGAACCAATGTTCTCTTAATGTAACTAGGAGGCATCAAGAGGAGTTTCCAAACTGGTTTAAGAACCGTGTAAGTTATTGAACAGGTTGCCTTTATTTTTTTCGAGGATCTCTAGTTTATTTGCTTATAGTGTTTCATGTCATTTGTTTAGATAATGAAGTCATACAATGAGAAACTACCTGAAGCTACTGATGTTATATATGCACTTGCATGCGGGCCTGACGTACGGTGGAAGCGATATCCTGCTTGTATTGTAAATAATGTTAGGTTTCACACAAAAGATCGTGATAGTCATCGTAAGACTCAAAATAGTGGCCTGGTTGTTGAAGGTGAGCACGAGGGAGCGGCGATTGACTACTATGGTGTCTTGACTGATGTGATTGAGCTGAAGTACATTAGAGACAAAAGAGTTGTTTTATTTAAGTGTGAATGGTTCAACACTAATCCTAAAACAGGAATACACATCACTGAGGGTTTCACAAGCATTAAAATTACTGGTCATTGGTACCAAAGTCAGCCATATGTGTTAGCGAGTCAGGCAAACCAGGTCTATTATGTTAATGACACAAAGTTAGGGGCAAATTGGCAAGTGGTGCAAAGGTTTAAACACAGACACTTGTGGGATATACCGGAAACTGAGCCTATTGACATGGTGATTGAAAGTGAAGAAGTTTATCAAGAAAATGGCTCACCAACAGTACGACGAAGTGTTCAGATTGATCAGAATGAAGTGGGTGAGTTGCATAGGCACGATGCTGAACCGATCATTGTTGAGAGAGTCACAGAGCCTGTTGAGGGTCCTCAAGAGATCAGAGACGACGAAGAGGATGATACACTTATCGAGTATTCTGGTGATGAAGAAGACATTTTATGTAGTGAGGATGATGATAGTGATGCAGAATATATATAAACTTCTTATATTTCAAATACATCAATGAACATGTGAAACTGTTGTATATGCTCTGTGTTTTTTGCGTGTGAAACTACTATATATGTTAAGTGTTGCTTTAATTTCTATTCTAACTGTAGCTCCTAGTCTAAATTATGACATTGAAAGTAACCTAACCTTCAATGCTACACGCATATCGACTGCCGGACTTTTACATTTACGCTGCATTACATTAATATGTCAAGTAAGCAGGTGAGTAGCTGGCATGAATTCCTCAAACAGAGTCCCCCAGAGTGGTGGACCAGGAAATCTAACGCGTTTACGGAAGCGATTGGCATCACAAATGCCAAATGAGGTAGTCACTCCACCTCGAGAGGCTTCAGCATTCGATGTACAGGGAGAAGCCACACCTACCAGCATCAATGGTAGATCAATCACTTCAGCTCAAATGGCTTCCCCCGGCGATGTGGCACGTGCAACTGTCAGCCCACAAGTTGAATCTCCTGCTAGTAGTGTTGGTATGATCATATGCAATTAAGATGGTCTACCTTTAACAATAGCCTTGCCCACATGTTAAATGCTACCTAAAGTCACATGGTTTTGTAAGTGCAGGATCTGCTCCTATAAAGAACGTACGCGGTAAGACTAAGGGAATAGGAACCTCAAAGATGGTCGAAACCACAGGAAAAATTCAGTTAGTTGTCGATGCTGAGAAGGGAAGACCTGTTGATCGACTCGCATCAGCTAAGTATGCTAATGAGATAGGTATTATAGTTAGGAGTTTTATCCCTGCTGGGGTAAAGTCATGGCAGTCCATTCCACAAAGTCAGATAGATTTAATCCACGAGCGGCTTGGGGTAACAATCATTTCACAGCTTGTTCAATCAAAATTTTGTAGTATGTAAATGCAACTTGTATGAATAAAATGGGCATTAACTTGCAGGACAAATTTGAAGTGATTAATGATGGTCCTCATGTGAAGAGATACACCGAAACATTACTTAAGACTTCCTTAAGGAACTTCAAGTTTTCTTTAAAGGCAAAGTGGAATGCACTAATTGAAGGAAATGGCCCCTTGAACATATGTTTGACACCTGCACAGGCACGTATTTTTTTTTGCTTTTGGTGGAATGTCGTGTTTCATTTCATAGTCAACACAATTGTTTACACTTTTACATCCCTCACAATGTAAGTCCTAAACCACCTTCCTATATAGGTATGCATATATCTTTCCATGCCACCATTGCCTCATTGGCCTTAATTGGTTCTTTTTCATGCCACACAGGCACGTCTTCACCCTCCTGAAGGGATGGAAGTCAAAGACTGGGAGATGTACTGTGACTTATGGGAACGTGAAGATTATGCGGTATGTTTGACTGCATTTTGCTATTTACAATGATGCTTGAGGGGAAACTTTGAGTGTCCAATTAAATGCCATCTAATTGTTTATTAAAATTCAGGATAGATGTCGTAAAAATAAACAAAACAGAGATGAACTCAAGACACATCATGTCACTGGTTCACAGTCGTTTGTGGTTGCTCGCTCGGAGATGGTACTTGATTAAGCCTTAGCCTTTTGGTTTAATGTTTAAATCATCTTAATGTGAATGTAGATCATCTAATTATTTGCAGAAAGATCCTGAAACTCAGAAAGAACCAGATCAGATTGTGTTTCACAAGCGTACATATTTCTCTAAGAAACACAATAAGTTTATCACGGATGAAGCCGAGTCAAACCAGGTAACAAACTGCCATTTACAATGATAATTTTCCTTGTTAGAAGCCACACATTCGTCGTTGATTAATTTCACTATCAATTTCAGAAACAAATGGAAGAAATGCTGTCCGAGAATCCACAAATGGACCCAGCGGAGATTGCAAAGACCGTTCTAGACAAGAGCAAAAAGCCAGGTCGTATTAAGGGTCTCGGGTTTGGGCCAAGACCGCCCACGTCCCTATCTCAACAATCAGTTTTGGAGGAAGCCCGGCGTCGTGCTGCTTTGGAAGATGAGCTACAAGAGTACAAGGCTCTTATGCATGAGCAACAATTGGAGCTCAATTCTCAGAAATTAGAGGTAGCGACGTACAAGTCACTCATGCAAGAACAACAAGCCCGACTTGACCGGATGGAAGCTATGATGAATCTCCAAATGGCTCAACCACCATCTTTTCACTCATCCACGAATACTTAGAGGTTCCTTTCGATTCCCTAATCGTTCTCTTAATATCTTCCTGAGTGTTTGTGTAGATACACATACCTGCCTATTGATGTCCTATAACCTTTTATTTTTAATTTTTTTTTGCTTTAAAGTTAGTTGAATTAATCCCTGCCAGATCAGATGTACACTAGTAAGTTTATCCCTATGCTATACATTCCCAACTTGAGGTTTAGTTTACAAAACAAAATCAGTCTAGTAATATCCCTACATCTAGTCCCCAGTTAATTAGCACAATGTTTCTTATTGCTTTGTATTAGCAGCTTTTTCTAGCTCCTAATACTCTAATGTATTCACTGCTTGGTCACCTGAGATAGGCTTTTCATGGATTGACTTTGCTACTTGAAGATTCTAGCATTTTGTTCACCCCATATCTTGTACACAGTGACTGTAGCTCTTACTTCCATGAGCATAGCATGAAAGTGTTTCACAAGTTATATGTTATGAAAGCTTGTTTATGTAAAATAGTTTAGCTAAGGCCTTCGCTTACACATCTAGAACTTTTATTCACACTCACCAAAACACTTACACACCTGCACATGAATAAACTATCTCGTCTCCTTCCCCTTGCACTGAATCCCTGCCTCCCTCCCACACATGCGCTCGCGCGTGCACACACACGATGTCTAATTACAAACAACTGCATAAATTACACATGCCTTTGGTCGCAAGCACTGAACTCACACACATAGCACACTCTGCACCTTCACACCTTTGCTTCACATATCTACAAAGCGCACCCGCACACACACACACACACACACAGCTGCACAAATTACACAAGCTTCTACTTGCACACACTAGACACCTTCACAATAACTTGGTTCAGTAAAGTCAAGTCAACTCCTCTGCATTCACTGAGATAATACTATTATGCCCTGTTACGCACACCCCCAAGGCGCGCGCGCGCACATACATACACACACACACACATACACACGCTCGCGCACGCACGCACACACACACACACACACACACACACACACACACTGTGATTACACAGTATTGCACAATTACACGCGTCTTTGTTTACACATTGAAATCACACACAGAGCACACCCTGCACCTTCACACCCCTGCTTCACATATCTAAAAAGTGGACACACATGCACACATTGTAAAACTGATTAACAACCAAAGTATTAAAAGATAAGTGATATGGATTGCCATTATTATTACAAGTACAAAATGGGCGGCAGAGCGGAAGTAGAAAATGGACGATGGTGTTTCAAAGTACATTGTTGATGCATGTTGAGATGTACATTAGAGACGTTCTCTATGCAGTGCTTCATGGCTGCATTTATCCGTGAGTTTTAGGTTAGGTATTTATCCATGACCATACCTTGGATTTATCCTCTTCTTTGATTTTTCAATCCCCCATCCATACGCTGTCTAGGTTAAAACTTTTACCGTAACTTTCATAGGTGAGCTAGGCCAGCCTTTAGGGATTTGATCGGGAAATTGAGATAATTGCTTACGATTGACACTATGCTATAAGTTTCACTTATTTATTGTCGAAGCTATTAAGGATATAATTCAATCTCCCGCCATGTACAGGTACCGAAACATTAAAATCATTACTATGTGAGGTTGAGTTAATTCAATAAGGATATCGCAAAAGATTATAAGGTACTTAGTTTTCTTTTAGTGCTCAGTAGGGGTTACTTTCTAGTAGGTTCTTCTGGTTTTGAAGAGTGTTGCTGATACTAGACTGTGGTACAGGTAGCAGGCCTTCAGTAGAGTGTGGTACTGATGGGTTTGTAGGTGGTAAGGGGCTTATGCAAATCTGGAATAGGTAGTGGTTGCCTTTTGAGGAATAAGTATGGTTAGGCTTATTGGGAATGAAGGGTTGGAATGAGCTGGTAGGCCTAGAATGAAGAGCTTGGTAGTGTGGCTTAGAGTGAATTCTAATTAACATCAGATCCATTAAAATGAGGGAATTCCAGTTAAGGAGATGGTTTTTTTAAGTTACCTTGGGTACAAGTTACATACTGAATTTGCTTCCCCAGAACTCGATGTTGCTTTAGAACTATGGGATGCTAATGATTTAAAATCATTACTGTGTGATGCTATCGTTGAATGATATCTCGTTCTAAGTAATAATCTTCCCAATCAGGTTCACCTTCTTATAGGCAAGGCATATAAGGTACTTTAGAGTGGTTGTCGCCTTCCGCCAACTAAAAGCCCTGGACTCTAGTGTCCAACACACATATTTAGCTCACTCTTCCTATCCACTTCACTAGAAAGAAGTCCCTCATTCAGTCAAGCACGTGCAACCTCTGAACCTCGACAAAAAACCTCACGCCTCCATAACTTCATTTTTCTGTTTCATTATGTTTTCTTTATAGAGTTCTAATTTCTTGTCATATAGCATACATTCTCATCTTAATACATTATATCACAGTAACAATATTCAAAGTGAAAAGTGTTGGGGGGAGGGGGGACCCATTGTTTGCAAGGCAATTTTATGGCACATTTAACAGGTCAAGTTTAGTCCATAGCTTTCGAAAATTCTACCCCGCCTTGATTAAAATCCTTTGAAGTCCAACCACTGAATAGCCCTACTTTCTAAACCAAGCTCCAACTATTTGGAAAATATGAACTTTATTTATAACATAATTCCACCCAACGGAACTCGATGTTACTTTATATCTAATCTTTTTCTCCACAATCGCTCTTTTTAGCCCGGCTATTCATGGTCCAAGCTAGAACTACTATAAGTGCATCATAAATTTTAGTTCTAATTAAGGATACGATTGTATTACATAGATTGCCAGTGGAGTGTTGCTTTTCAGATAGAGATTTCATTTGTAAACGTCCATCGTATATATGTTGCACTGAACAAGTTTAATTTCTTTAGCTATCTTATACTTGCTTCTTGAGAGGCTAAACATGATTGAGTAATTTGATTGTACGCGCATTTGTGATAAGAAAAAAAGATGTAATTGATTGTGGTGGATTGCATGGAGTATGTAGATCGAGGTTTGAGCAGCATCTTAACACGGATATTTCAATTCCTCTTTTCATTTTTAATGCAGGCTTGCGATCATTGTTCTTTTAGTTGTAGTGTTCTTGGGTGCGATATATATACGGATCATCTTTGGACATGATATGAAGCAAGCTGAGGTCGATATTTTGTGTCACCGACAGGATGGTTTTCTTTTTGATCATCAACATGTGCATTGTATAGTTATAATTTTTACTTAGAATATATGTCAAGCTTTGTTGCTAAATGTACTTATGTCCTCGCCTTGTAACCATGTAAATCTTTGTAATGGATAGCATTAGTTTTATATATTAGATTAAAACTTTTTCTACTATTTGTCGCTTAATCTTTTTATTATTTGTCGCTTAATCTTTTTATTATTTGTCGTTAATTAAAATCTTTAGAATTTGATACTCATCAAAGAACAAAATATTCGTCGCTAAAGGGGCAACAAGTAATGACAATTTTTTTGTCGGTGAATGTAGTTTTTTAACGACGAATTAGAGATGTCAAGAAAGATTCGTGACGATCAATGTTTTTTGTGACGAATTTGAGTTCATCAACAAATGCTACCATTATTGACAAAGCAAATATGTCAAGGAAGATTTTTTTGTTTTCTTGACGAATTTAAAATCGTCAAACAATGTCACTATTATCGACGAATTAAGTATGTCAAGGAAAGTTTGTGACGATCAAAGTCGTTATTGACGAACTTGAGTTCGTCAACAAAGGAAACATTTAGCGACGAAAGAAGGATGTCAAGGGAAAACAGACTGACGATGACTCATTTCTTGACGAATCCAAGTTCGTCGACAAATTAATTCATTCTTGACGAACTTGAACATCCAGCGACAAATTCCAGCAACCTATTACGATGAAATTGTTCGTCGTTAAATATTGGACATTCCTTGACGACGTAAAAAATCGTCAACAAATCTATCTTTTCTCGACGAACACATGTATTCGTCGAAAAATACATTTCTTGACGGCGAGTCTTTGACGAACTGAGCGACGAACTTTTTTCGTCACTGAATGTCTTTACTGACGAATAAGAGACCTTTACCGACGAACCGTGTTCGTCGTTGAAGGCCAATTTTCTTGTAGTGATAGCTTAAAACATTATATATGACCAAAATACTAAATATCTGAATTTTCAAATATTTTCTCTTTAAAAATAATTTCCTTAAATACTAGAAAAGCCCAAAAATAGCCATTAATATTTATAGGTCAAAATAAAATCCCATAGGTTTTGAAATAACTTAACAATATGTTATAAAAATATGGGAACTGAAATCGGGTCAAGAAAATCATTAAAACTATTATTAAACAATTCATTTTGCCCAAACAAAGACGATACTAAAATCATATCAAATCATATCCAAAAATTCTGAAATTAGAACTGGAATATCTTAGTATCATATAAACCATACACAAAAAATTTCAGAATTAAATAATTAGTTTAAATAGTTCAAACATATTTTAGAAGTTTCAAACTTGCGTAAAATATAAAAAATTCAAATGATATCAGAAAATTATGAACATTTCTCAGAAATTCTAAAATAAAAGGTATCATCACGACTGTAAAAATATTTGGCCGGAAAAGTGGCCGAAGGCCACCCCACGTGCGATCGCGGGTTACTGTTCATCATTTTCTTCGGCGTCAACAGTAACCCGAAAAACAGCAAACCATAATTTTTTATTTTCTCCATTTTTCTCGTTTTTCTTGCTCCAATTCATTAATCTAACACCCTAATACATTTTATAACAATAATACATGATCCACAATCGAATTCGCGGAGTTTTACGAAAAGAAAAACTAGGAAACTAATACATTTTATAACAATAATACATGATCCACAATTGAATTCGCGGAGTTTTACGAAAAGAAAAACGAGGAAAAATGAGGGTGTTAGATTAACGAATTGGAGCAAGAAAAACGAGGAAAAATGAAGCAAAAATATATATGTATATGTATATGTATATGTATATGTATATATATATGTATATATACACGTATTTATATGTATATTTACGAAAAGAAAAACATGTATATATATGTATATATACACGTGCATATATACATACATAATATATATATATATATATACCGAAATGAAATGGTTTTAGGGGTGATTATCCTATGAAATTCTCCTCTAAACCACGATCTTCGATCCTCCAACTCTTACTTTGATCCAATCTTCCACTTTCTCTCCCTTTCTTCCCATTTCTCTCTCTAGTCTCTACTCTCTCTCTACACTCTCTCTTCTCTTCTCTTCTCTCTACACTCTCTTCTCAAAAATGAAAAATTACCAAAACCCCCTTAGACTTTAGGTAATTTTCAAAGTTTACCCAAAACTTTCTGATATTACGAAAAGGTCCCAAAGTACTAGTTACGATAAAATAATGTACTAGAAAATTTTAACGGGTTGTTACATAATCCTGCTTCACTAATCATCGCTAAAAGATTGCCCATAAAATTCGGTCACGCTAATCATCACTAAACACTTCAATCAATATCACTTATAACTGTTAACATTAAATTGTAACTTATGATTTCTAAAATAAACTTTGTCGCTAAGGTTCATAAACTATAACACTCAGCTCCACTAATCTCCAACATTTCATTTAAAACAAATGTCGCTAAAGTTGACAAAAGTATTGCTCACCAATTTTTCGCTAAAGGTCTAAAAAATAATTAGTTGGGGTTTTTACCATAAACCAACCTCAGATTTTGGGGTGTTACAATATATATATATATATATATATATATATATATATATATATATATATATATATATATATATATATATAAAGGATTAATTTTTCAAAAAATTGAGAAAAATATATATTTTGCTTGTAAATAGCCACATTCTCATGTGCATTGTTTACTTTAAATACATTTAATTTTCTGGAAAATAATCCATGGCAAAAATGTAAACTATATTTTGAGAAATAATTTATTCTAAAAACTTGAAAAAAGGAAAAGAAAAGAAAATTATCTAATCATCTAGAAGATCTTCGACGCTCGAATTGTTGCTCTTCCTATCATCAACTAGTTTATATTGCTCTCGATATTTTGCATCAAGACAATCCTTCTAACATATACATAACTCGAGTGACTTGAAATTAAGATGACTCGTCCTGTTATCCAAGACCATCCCGCTCGTTGAAAATACCGACTCTAAAGCAACTGTGTAGGCTTGCACCAGTAGTACATCACGGGCAATTTGGGATAAAGTTTATAAAATTCTTCATTCTGTTTTCAAAGAGTTAACAAATTAAAATTTATCTGTTCTTCCATTGGTAAAGAAGAAGAATTATTAGCATTTGCATATAAACTAATTTCATTAAAAGAGGAAAAAGAAGACGAGAATAATTTACCACAATACTTACATTGAGCTTTTCGAACGCCATCAACTGTAATCTCCTCACGATGATTCCAACACTGAGCTTTCTTTTTTTCTTTCCCCTTTTAGACTTTTAGCAGACTAGAGGCAGGATTGCTCGGTCATTCATCATGATGACTACTCATTGGGATAAAATTCTGCCCTAGAGTAGTAGTGTCACCAACCGAGCTTAATCCTTGACTAAAATTCTGGGTATCATGTGAAGGTTTATATTCAAAATCTAAAATGTTTTGGTTAAAATGAAAATTGGATGGAGTATCGATAGTCTCTAGTGGCGGATCTTGAAATTCTGGTGCTTGTGGTGGTGCTGGAATTTTTTGGCTACGTGATCTAAATAATCGCGAAATATTTGACGGTAACATTGTTTAACAAGAAGGAAAAATAAAACTAGTAATAGTAGTTAAATGGAAAGGAATAAAAGTACTAAATAATGTTTGTATTTGAAAATTGGACAGGGTTAGTACTTACTAACAAATAAGAATGGTGGGAAAGCTTGTAGAATTTAGATAGGAGAGAGTGAGAAGATCAGTGACGTGAAGAAGAGGGGGTGAATTTATAAATTTTTCAAAGTTCACAAAAAACCAAAATACCGCTAAAAACTAGCCGTTTATAGTTGTTGGAAAGGGTAAAAATATAAAAGTGCGTAAAAGAGTAGTTGAAACCTTTTTGGACGAAAATAACCCTAAAACTAGTCGTTATATAGTTATTGGGGGGCAAAAAGTGAAATTTTTGGGAAATCTGACCGTCTGAATTTTTTTAGAACTTTTGGGCCAGGTTCAGGTCGGATGAGGCCCAAATATTTCCAACTCTTTTAGATTAGTCTTCTGCATGTCTTTTGTAATTTCATGAAAGTGTTATAAAAACCCGAGACTAATTAAGGCCAGGTCAAGGCTGCGAAGAGGAGGTTGCATGCCTACTTGTATTTTTACTAAACATACCAGCATCACCAAAAAGTTAAAATAAGGATTTTCGTCTTTTGTGTTTGCCGATTTTTCTGTTCTCTGTCTAGAATTTGGTCGGGGGAAGACAAAAAAAATAGAGAAATGAAGAAGAAAATAGTTTTAGCAAGAGAGTGGTTAGTCCCATTTCATTAGCCTCATCAAGAAAAATGATTAAAAAAAAGCTCTATAATTTGCTCACTATCAGGTTTATCAGAATTAAACGCCATTATTAAATATGAATAGCACACTACTTCCACACATTGAACAGGTCGAATCTATCTCCACATATTAAAAGACGGGCATTTGAGTAAATATACATCTTAATAAAATATAGCTACATTTTATTTTCAGAATTTTACGTCAGTTCAATTTCTAGATATATATATATATATATATATATATATATATATGTTTTCCTTTTCATATTGGAGAACTGTTTAGGAATATAACAGTCAAAACAGAGTTATAATATGTTGGCGCATTGCTAAAGTAGAGTAATAAATTGCTTAATTTTTTGATGGATAACAAATTAAGGGCGCCAAGAAAAATGATCTGTGATTTGTTTACAAGAAAATTTATAAAAATTAAATCACATATCTTTATGTTCAGTTACCATTAAACTATCCAACGTGGAGATATATAAGTTCAAATTATTATGAAATGTTTATGTCAACAAATCTCATATGCAATCACTTGTTGTATTTATAGATTGATATTTCATGTTCAAGAGTGTTCATGGAATATAAAGCGTCCAAATTAAGTCCTAATAGGTTATCATATTGGCTAAGTAGAGTTTTAGAAAAGTATCACTTTTCAAATTATAAGAGATTCCTAATCTAATCTAATTCTAATCTAAACATTAATACTCGTGTATGTTAAGCCAAAAGAGCTGCCCACGTAGCAACTGTGTTTGAGTAGAGTTTCTCATGAGAGTTTCTAGGGTAAAGTTGCATGTGCAGCAACTTAATTTGAGCAGACTTCCCAGAGTAAAATTAGTCTTTGACCGTAAAAAGGAATACGATGCACAAAGACGATCCAATAACACTTTGTGCCATTATCTCAAACTCTAAAAGGTAGGGGCATTATTATGATACTAATAAACCTTGATTGCCATCAGTATGCCACATTGTAATACCCCGTGTAATGCCCCAAAAATCTGGAACATTAACCATTCACTCGATCATATACACTAAGACAGTAGTGCCCTCCAAACTCAACCAAATAACACCACCAATCTGTCAGAACAACTAATGAAACAAAATTGATAATAATTTCTATTTTAACACTTTTATAGCATAAATCAGTATAACAAGTTAAAAAAATTAATTTTTTGAATATTTTCGAACTAAAAATAATTTTCTTACATACCTCAGAAGCCCAAAAATAGCAATTATTGCGTCTATCTCAAACCAAAGCCCCATAATTTTTTATAATAGCTTTACAATATATGAGAAAAATATAGAAACTGAAATCTGAATTTAAAACCAAAACCATTCTAAAATCATCCGTGCATCTAACTTAAATGAGATACGGATAATGGTATCAAGTAAACTCCAAAATTCATGAAACATAAACTGAGTCTTCTTTATACTATAAAAACATTATTGTTTCTAGAATTTGATACGAATCTTTAATACTCAAAACGAATTTTTGAAAAATTAGTCTTGCAGAAAATATTAGAAATACTAAACGATATCAGAAAAATCTGAAATTTTACCAGTAGTTCTATTATTACCCTAAGAAACGTTCTGGAAAGTTCCAGCATTTTACAAAAATCGCGCAATACTTCACAGCCACGCGGTACAACTGTGCATGCACAGTGTACCAGCTTTACTGCATAGACCCATATGTTGTTAACCAAATCTTCTTCTTCCTTCAACTTTTTGTCCAAACCCAGAATTCCCTTCACTCAGACCACCTCACATCACCCCCTTTCCTCCCTTTACACTCACTCTAATACAATCAAAACACCCTCATATCTCACACAATACATGTTACAGCTACAGCTTCACAGCAGTGGCTTTCTTCTTGCCCAACACACATGCGCGTGCGCGTACACATACTGCTTTGCTCCCACCCCCAATTGTACACAGCATACACGAATACAATAGACACACTCTGCACCCTTTAACACACCATTTCACATAATCCCTGATTTCACACAAGCACACACCATGTTGCACCCACACAGGTTCACACAAACACACACTTAGACCCACTAAACTCATGCGCGCACACACACACCCACTTACAGACACCCACACTCACATGGCAGTCTCCATGGTTGCCCTCTTCACCCATACTCACACAACCCCGTGGCTGTACCTACACACTTTTCACGCAAAACACTCACACACACATTTCATTGTACTGCACACACACAAACACATAGAGTCTATGCACCCACCACTTTTCACACACAGACCCGCATATACACGTAGTGCACTGGACCCACTACGGGCATCTGTCCACCTGCACACAGCCGTACAAAACTGCCCATGGCCGTTCTATTTCAACCTCTCCACATAAATACTGTAGCCACCATGGCTGCCCTTACCGTGTTCCTATAGCCATTTTTATCCCCTTTCATGCACACTCACACACTTCACTCTCGCAGTCGCAGTCGCATATTGTACCCACATATATACTTATAATTATTTATATAAAAGAGCTTACTAGAGATTTTCACTACGCCGGAATCTGATACCATCAGCCTCCTCTCCTTCCTTTTTTCTGAGTAGATTTCTCTCTCTCTCCCTCTCTATGTTGTAACAGAAAGAGCTCTTTGGTAACTGAATTTCCCATTTAAGGTAAACTTAATTTTTCTCCTTAATTCCCCTCCCTTTTCCCTTTCTAATTTAGCTCTCCGTTAAGAATGCTGACTAGGCTTCAAAAATCAAATTTTGAATATATTTTTTACTTATTCAATATCCCTAATGAAGTTTAAATTTTTAACTAACCCCATTTTACTAATTGTAGCTAAAGGTTTTTAAAAATATCGTTTATACTAATTGTCGCTAAATACCTCAATCAATATCACTTATAATTGCCATCGTTAAATTATAACTTATGATTTTTTTTTAAAATTGTCGCTAAAGGTTACCGATAAAATTTTGCTCATGAAACTCGACGCTAAATCTTGTGTATGAAAATCGTCGCTTAAAAATAAATAAATCGGCTAGGCAATATCAAGATTCAGGGTCTTACATTCTCCCCCACTTATAAAAATGTCGCCCTCAAAATTTACGTACCTATGGTACCAAATAGATTAGCGTAAGAGCATCACATACTATCATCTGGTTCTCAGGTAATGTTGCTAAAACCAACCGTCGTTAAGGGTACAATAATATCACTTACAATATGGTTCGCTAAATAAATGATTGATCAACTTAAATCTACCATATATGCAACCCTGAAGGACATGTGTTTCTCCCTCAATCATGCAAGATTAAGCAATAAAAACGAATATGACACCCCAGAATAAAATAATGTACAACATCTAAGAGTTTAACCATAATTGTACCTAACACCAAATCATTGGACGTTGCAGAATCCTGAGCCGACATAGCAAATAGTCTGAATGAGGTCTCGGGCGTCTGCCTTTGCTGAGTCTGCCCCTGACGACTTTGCCTTTGTAGGAACCGACCCCCTACCGGATGAGGAGCACTACTCGTTGCTACACTGGCTATAGGTGTAGGAAAATATGACTGATCCTCTCTAGTCGACGGGTAGTCCTGCACTTAATGATCTACGCTCCCACACCTATAACATTTCCCGGTAACCTTGTAGCAGGGCCTACCACCATGATTTCTCCTGCACGTAGAACATGGAACTGCCGTAAAAGGTATTCATGTACTCTGACCAGTACTCTATGTTGCTCAAAACCCTGGCTCCTGCGGCGGTTTAGACCCAACACCCTGCACTGCTCTAGCCCGTGCACTCTGCAGTCCTTTAATAACCACTTGAGCATCTCGATACAGATATAGGGAAGAGTATCAACTCAATCCCTCAAATCAATAGACATTTCAAAACATTTCAAATACAATAAAACAAAACATAATACATTAAGGATGAGCAGTAAAGATCAGCAAAGCTACCCCGACGATACTCAGATACACTCTACATATGCTTATGTAAACTAACTAGTCCATTTAGGTGCTAGTTTCAACCCAAACATAACAGATCGTCCTTATAACACTAACAATATAGATCATCCTAATAACTCTTTAGGTTTACAACTCATGTCAATATTCAGAAGAAATAAACAAATTCATTATGTTGTAGAATGATCGAATCAACAAAGCAGATAAGCATTAAAAGGTTTCAAACGATCGCTTTAAGATTCAAGTTAGGGCATAATTGTGAGGCCCCAATCTTAATTAGCTTCTAATCATTCTATTAAGTTTAAATATATTTAAATTTGATTGAAGTAATATAATTGTGTTATAATATTTGTATACATAAAATAAATATCCAAATTAAGTTGTGGGCCAAAAAATATAATTATGTAAAACTTTGGGGGTTAAAAAGTAATTATGCAAAACCTTGGGGCCAATATGCAAATATGCAAAGTTGGTATTAGTGCATGCCATGTGTTGCTCTTGAATTAATTGTTGGAGGATTTGCCACCTATTATTTGGTGGTGAGTAAGCAAAAGAAACTAATAAAAAAATGGAAAAAAGCCTAAGTGGATAATTTAGAAGCAAGGTGGGAGGGAAGAGCAAATTTCGGCGAAAGAGAAGGGAAAGAGTGGAAAAAAAAGAGAAAGAAGAAGAAAGAAAGGAAGAAGGAAGAAGAAAAGAAGAAAAGGAAGAACAAAGGAGGGAGATTTGAATCAACCTTCTTGAAAGCTTGGCCATAATTTCTTTAAGGTAGGTTATCTTGTGTTTCTTTAACTTTTCAAAACATGTATGAGAATTATTATGAGTAGTGCTGAAACACTTAATTATATTTGCTTGAAATGATTCACGAAGAAGTATGATCATGTATGCTGAAATCTGCAAAACAGTCATGGAATTAGAGTAATTTTGGAGCTTAGAAAGATATACTTTTAGTTGATAAAGGGACCTGATTATTTTATATGTTATACTAATACATGTGTAGGGTATACATACCAAATTTCATATTATTTAAAGTACTATTAATATGGTTTACAATTCGTGGCTTGAAACTTATTCTGTGAAATTGTACAGTCAAATTAGAGTAATTTTGATGCTTAGAAATGTATACTTTTAGTTAAGATATGGACTTGGTTATTTTATATGTTACACTAGTACATGTATATAGTATACATACCAAATTTCAGATTATTTAAAGTACTATTGCTATGTTTTCAAATTCGTGGCTTGGAACCTATCTTGTGAAACTGTTGTTAGGCAGATTCTGAAGTTTGTCTTTTTAAGGGCTTAATATGATCTTAAAACAATATTTTCGTGTCAAGTAAAATACTGGGATGTAGATATTTAAGTCTAGTTTTCAGAAATATATATTTGGACTGTAGAGGCCTTGCAATTAAATTGTTATGATTTTCGAAATACAGACTACTCCTGCTACCATTTGAAATACTGGGCAGATTAGGTAACCTAAACTAGTAGTTCCTTCATGTTGGGCTTAATGGTGAATAACTAGGCAAATTTCAGGTCTTAAATGGACACTCAAATATCTACATAATAATGTGAGTATACATATGAGTAGGGTACTTAAGGAAGAAAATCAAATCATTTATTGCTTGATTACCGAATTAGTTTACATGTTTGGCATGTATTGTCGATAATACGGTAAATATGACTCGACAGGGGATTAAACCTCTTTTGAGGTACTTGATGACATTCATGTTGACATCTGTACATGATTATGTATATCACGTCAATGAGGAGGAAAAAAGTGAGTTGAGGGTGTTATTTGCCGGGGTTGGAAGTTATCCGGCCAGAGCTCTCGTTCATGTCTTGATAGTACGCACTAGTTATGCGTACTACTTCTCAAAAGGAATTATTGGCGTGCCTGTGATGACGTTGAACTTCTTCTATCGAACCCGCTACATCAGTTGGTTGCGATACGAAAAGTCTCTCGCACTCAGGGAAGGTTGGCTGGTGCATGAGAGGCATATTTGCATATTGATATTCTCGTACTTGGCTTATATTTGTCTTGAACTTTTTTATACTGTTTGATTACTCTTGGCGAGATCAAGTTAATATTTAGGTCTTGCTTGTCAGTCTCGTATATATTTTACAAGATTTCAAATCTTGCTCGATATGCTATTCTCGTTTCTTTTGAAGGTAAGTGTGAGCAGATGCTTGCATGTGTTACTCGATATGTTAAAAATTATTCTTAAGTACGTAGGTATCATCTGTTCAAGTGACTTGCATGTTCATACTAACTATACATAATATGATCAAGTCATGTTTGGACTTAAAAGCACCGGATACCCTCCTGCGCCATTAGACTGGCCAATTCCCGATACTTTTTTTTAGGTTCAGAGTCGAAGTATTTGCCAAGGGAGGAAGAGGATTACTTCGGGGAGCCTCAAGAGTATTACGCTGGGTGAGCAACATTTTAGTTCTTCTTCTTTTATTTTGGAGTGTAGTACTTGTATAGAAGAAAGGTGGTCTGTAATATAATGTTATGTTCAGTCTTTCCACTTATGGATGACTGTAATGTTTAAGCATACTTCCGCTGTTTCTTTTGAGATTTTGTAGTAAAGCTGTGTTTGTCCTTGAGGTATATGTGTTAACTAGCCTGTTTAGCGTTGCGCCCCTTCCGGGGGGTGTGACAATAATTGGCAATTTCAAAAACATTTTTATGGCAGACATAAAGCTCGGAGTTCAATGAAATTTGATAAGAAATCCGAATAAAACATATGAGGTTAAATATGATAAACTGGGTTTCAGACATAATCCTTTACATTTTACTCACAATAATAAGATCAGAGTTCAATTAAATTCATAAAACTTTTATAATAAAACATTTGAATTAAGAGTAATCAAATAGGGTTCGAATGAAATTCCTTACCTCGATCCGAAGATATGCTAAGCTAAGAAACTTCAATACGAATCCTTCTGAATCAACCTAAACTGAGCAATTTCATGATCAGAATACGTTCTAAACCTACAATACCATCAACCCAGTACCATATTGCCGAAAAGCTGCGCATTCCTACTCTTAAATAACGCAATCCAAAGCGAGTACCACGCACGACCAATCTAGCCAGAAACCAACACGCTCCTCAAGGCTTAGTAATGACACTAAATTGATAATAATTTCTCGTAAAATACTTTTATACCTTAAATCAGCATAACAAGTTAAAAAATGAATTTTCTAAATTTTTGAATATTTTTGAACTAAAAATAATTTTCTTACATACCTCAAAAGCCCAAAAGTAGCAATTAATACTTCTAGCCCAAATCAAGCCCAAAAGCCCAATTAATACTAGTTAAAAAATGAAATCAAAATTTAAAAAGTACCGAAACCATTTTAAAATCGTCTATTTAACTAACTCAAATGCGATACAAATAATAGTACCAATTCAACTCTAAAATTCATGAAACTTAAACTGAGTCTTCTTTATGCTATAAAAACATTAATTTAATTTTTCAGAATTTAATATGAATATTTAATACTCAAAAAAACGAATTTTAGAAAAACTGAACTTGCAGAAAATATTAAAAATACTAAATGATATCAGAAAAATATGAAATTTTACAAGTAATTCTAATATTACCCTAAGAAACTTTTTGTAAAGTTTAACTCACAGCCACGTGGTACAACTGTACATGCACAGCGTACCACCTTACTGCATAAACTCATTTGCTGTTAACCCATCTTCTTCTTCCTTCCACTTATTGTCCAAGCCCAGAATTCCCTTCGCTCAGACCTCCTCACGGCAACCCCTTTCCTCCCCTTACACTAACTCTAATACACTAAAAAATACCCTGACATATCACACACAACACATATTACAGCTACTGCTTCATAGCAGTGGCTTTCTACTTGCCCTTCGCCTCCACCCCCCCCCCCCCTTTCTCATTGTAGATAGCACACACGAATACAATACACACACTCTATACTGTTTAACACACCATTTGACATAAAACCAGATTTCACATAAGCACACACCATGTTGCATCCACACAGGTTCACACAAACACACACTTTCACGCACTAAACTCACACGCGCACACACTCACCTACTTAGAGACACCCGTACTCACACGACAGTCTCCATGGTTGCCCTCTTCACCCATACTCACACAACCCCATGGTTGTACCTGAACACTTCTCACACAGAACACTCACCCATACATTCCATTCTCCTGCACACAAACACACAGACCAACACACACACACACACACACTGCCTATGCACCCACCACTTTTCTCAAACGCACCCACATATACACATGGTGCACTACACCCGCTACGGGTGCCTAGCAGTATACTCTTCCACAAACCATACACATACACACCATATACTCTCACACAGTCACTCACACACATGCTACTCACACATAGAATTTACGGCTGTAACAGCTTTGTACCCTCTCTCTCTCTCTCTCTCACACACACACACACACACTCACGGGCAATCACCTGCTTCCTCTCACAAACACCAAAACCAAAAACAGCACTTGCTCTTACACGAAATCTCGTTTCTTGCACACCATTTCACCCACATCCGTCCACCTACACACAGCCGCACAAAACCGCCCATGGTTGTTCCATTTCAACCTCTCATTCACATAAATACGGCAGCCACCATGATTGCGCTTACCATGTTCCTTTAGCCATTTTTATCCCCCTTCACGCACACTCACACACTTCACTCTCTAGTCGCATATTGTACCTACATATACACTTGTAATTATTTATATACGAGAGCTTACCGGAGATTTTCTCTTTGCCAGAATTCGACACTGTTAACCTCCTTTATTTTTCTTTCTTTGAGTAGATATTCTCTCTCTCTCTCCTCTAATTTAGCTCTCCAAAAATAGAGAGTTGACTAGGCTTCAAAAATCAAATTTTGAATATATTTTCCACTTATACAATATCCCCAATTATGTTCAAATTTTTAAATAACCCCACTTTACTAAATGTCGTTAAAGGTTTCCAAAAAAATTGTTTACACTAATTCTCACTAAATATCTCAATCACTATCACTTATAATTGCCATCATTAAATCATAACTCTCTAAAGGTTGTTGATAAAATTTTGCTCATGAAAATTGACGCTAAATCTTGAGTATGAAAATCGTCGCTTAAAAATAAATTGACCAGTTAGGCAATATTAGGGTTCGGGGTATTGATATAATTTTAACCACGATATATATTTTTAACCGCACAAATTAAATTGTTTAGCGACGATTATTATACTCAATACTTAGCATCGATATTTTTATTAGCAACTTTTGCGATGATTAGTAAAGCAGGGTTAGTAAACAAATAAGTAAATTAAAACATTCAAAATTTAATTTATTTGAAAAATAATGTCAACCCTTTTATTTTGGAAAGAGATGGAACCAAAGAGGAAACTAGGGAGAGAATTAAGCTTACCATAAGAGGGGATTTTCAGTTACCATGGTGAAGAGCATTTTTTTCGGTTACACACACACACACACACAGAGTAAAGTGTTGAACAAGGACTTGCCGGAATCCAGCGAAGTGAATCAACTTTCGGTAAACCCTTTTACAGATTTATTTAGAATACTTGTATGTTTATTGCCGAATTGCATGTATGTGTATCTCATGTGTGTGAGAGGATGTGAGGGACTTGGTTAGGGCAGCCATGGTGGCTGTCGTTTTTATGTGAGCGGGGCTGAAATGGAACAGCCATGGTGCGGTGGTGCACGGCTGTGTGCAAGTGGTTTTATGTGGGTGTAATGGTATGCAAGAGGGGATCTTTCGGTGTGTGAACAAGTGGGTGTTGTTGTGTTTGAGAGAGGAATGAGGGGTGAGGGGTTACCATGAAGTGGGTTTGTGTGTGCATCTGTGAATAAGGGAATAGGAAGAACACCACTGCCATGAGGCAGTGGGTGCAATAAGTGTGCGAGCGTGTGTTTGTGTGCTGTAGGTGTTTTGAGTATATGTTGTATGTTTGTGTATGGATGTAAGAAACGAGAAAGGAAGGGCTTGCCGTGGCTATTATGCGAGCGCGCTCGTGTGTTTTGAGCAAGAAGGGAGCTACTGCCGTGAGGCAGTAGCTGTAATGACTTTGTGTGTTTTATGTGTGTGTTGTAAATGTGTGTATATATGTGTGTATGGAAGGACTGAAATAGTGTGTGAGCAGGGTGTGTGCATGAACGTGCGGTGTATGTGTTGTGTCTATGTAGGTGTATAAGCAGCAAGAAGAAAGTGCCTACTGTGACTTTTTGTATGGGGTGTGTGCGCGTATGTATGTTGAGCAAGAAAAAAGCCATTCCCGTGAGGCAGTGGCTGTGCTGTGACTTGTTGGGTGTGGTGAATATGATGTTTTGGAGGATGAATAATGTATGAAGTGTAGGTTATATATGTGGGATAATGTGTGTTATTAGTGTTTATGAGTGAATGAAAAAGGCGTTTGTGCGTGTGAGTTCAACTATGGCAAAAAGGTTTGTGCGCAGAGGTGTAAGGAAGGAGGAAGAAGATGGCTTAAAGCTACAGGGTCTGTGCAATAAAAGTGGTACACTATGCTTGCACAGTTGTACCATGTGACTGTCGGGGGGGGGGGGGGGGGGGGGGTTATTGTACGATTGAAACTTTATAAAACATCTCTTGGGGTAATATTAGAATTACTGGTAAATATTCAGATTTTTGTTGGAATCTTTTAGTATTTTAAATAATTCCCACAAATAAAGTATTTCTAAAATTTGTTTGGGGTCTTTCAAATTCTTATTAAATTCTGGGAAAATTACAGTAATGTTTTTATGATACTAAGAAGTTTTATTTTCAGTTTTGTAGTTTTTGGAGTTGATTTGGTGCTATTATTTGTATCGCATTTTATTTAGCAAAACAAATGATTTTTAAATGATTTCGGTTCTTTTTAAATCCTAATTCTAGTTTCAGTATTTTCCTTATATATTTTAAGGCTATTGGTAAAGTTGTGGGACTTTGATTTGAGCTAGAAATATTAATGGCTATTTTTGGGGTTTTCTAGTATTTAAGAAAATTATTTTTTATTCAACCATATTTAAAAATTCAAAATCTTAATATTTTAACTTGTTATGTTGTTTTAAGCCACAAACGTATTTATGAGAAATTGTTATGAATTTCGGGTATCATAATGCCTAATGCGTACGTGGGACCATTTCGATCTAGGCCGTGTGAGAATGTCAGAATAAGTAATGTTTAAGAATTAGCATTAGATTTATAGTGTTAAGAGGGTAGAATTTGTTCTGATAAGTAATTTACCAATTTAGGTTAATTCGAGGAATTTGAACGAAGTTTAATAGCAGCGCATTACTTGAATTGAGATAACGGATTCTATCCGAAAGCAATTCCTCATAATTAATTTTGTATCTCATTCTGATATGTCATCGTTATTCTTTGACTCTGTTATGTTTGAGATAAGCATATATTTCCCCTTTAAACCCTGCTTTGAGCTTTAGCGTTCATTGAAAAATCATTATCGATGCTCATAATTTATTACTCATTGAGCATTAATTTACTTATTTAATTAGCGATTATTGTAATCAGTATATTGACACGAGGTAGTGTATTGAGGCGTTATAATGATGATCTGTATTATTGGTGATATAAGGATGGTCTGTTATTGCGGAAAACACTAGTACCTTAATGGTCTAACTAGCGTACATATGCATATGTAATTACATTGTTATTGAGCAATATCTGTGTGATTTTGCTAAGTAATACCCTATACTGCCTACGTGGCTTTGCAAATTTAACTCATGTTCAATATCATCTACATTAGTTTGTAGTGTATTCGAAATTGTATTTTATTGATAACTGATTTAAGGGACAGAGTCGAATATCTTCCCTTATTGCTCTTGAAGTAAATCTGTAAATTGTTTGTATCCATCTATTGAAATTTGAGCAACCTTACTGCGCGCTCAAAAGTTTACCCCTTCTTATGTTCCTTTCTGCAAGTAATAAATATTACTAGTTTTTTAGAATGGTTAGAGCTTGGTTATGGAATTGGTGTAGAATTTTTATTATTTTGTTTACTTAAGCCCCTGCAAGGGAATCAGTGTGTAAACTTACTTAATTGAGCACGTTAATTTAGTATTTGCATTTAAGAACAATTAAGTGAGAATTTGAGTTATTGTAGAAGCTCCTATTGGGGCTTCCTTATTGAATTGAAGTTATTGAATGATTAAGAAATTAATTGAATAATTGTTTAACGCTCCAAAAACTCGGGGATTCGTTACACTCATGTTGCCTTTAGAACATATGTTTAATCTCATTTTTCTTGAAGGTGTACGTGTATTGCAGAACAAAGTATGTACATTTTCATGTTCCTGGGCTAACTAATGATCAACTATGTAGTTCTTTATATTTGTTTTTATAGAGGATCATAAACCAGCACATTAAGGGATTGGGTATAAGATAGTGCTAGATTTGGGGAGGGAGGGAGCGAGAGAGCGAGATAGATTAGATTTGGGGCAAAGGGGGGTGACGGCTGACCTTTAAATGAAAGCGTGATTATGTTTGACAGATTTAATTTAAGGACGGTCTCGAGAAGGCCGTATCCATTAAATGAAACTTTGGTAGCTATGAAATGTTTGGGTAATTCTTTGAACAACCATGGCATATACTCTAGGTGGAAACCTTTTATTACCTTTCTTTCCCGTTGTTTTCTGAGGGTAGGGTAAGATTTTTATTTCACCAATTTTCTTTTGCAATGTATTCAAATCTGGCTCGACAACCTGTCGACAATCTGATTTCAACGCATAAAAACTTGAGTGTGAGCACGCCTCTTTGAATCCCATGGTGGGCGTGGGCTCAAAATACTAGCTCATAAAAAATTTGAGACAAACATGTGTTAAGCATTTTATAGTCCCGTCGGGTTCGTGTAAAGCCTAGTCCATGAAAAGAGTTGTTTTATACATGTAGATTTTTTTTATTAAACTTATACATGTAGATGTTCTCATGTATAGACAAATATTTGTTTTTTTATGTTTCTTAGAAAAAGGACTTAACTTTCTATTGTACTAGTTAGTTATTTCCTCTATGATCTTAATGAAGGTGTTCATCATGATATTTAATTATGCAATTGCGGATTTCATATCTTGTAGCTAGACTTTGTCATGCTAATTAAACAAAAAACCCTTTTTTTTAATGGTTATGTAACACCCCAAAAAGTCGGAGCTTTAACACGCCGAACTCTTAGAGCGTTAGAAACAATCATCACGTAATGAGATAATAACCTCGATTCAAATAACCATCGTTCGAAATTTATATCAGAGCTTCTAACCAATACAATAAGTCATTAATACATATGGTGATAATAAAAAGAGACTTAAGTTATCTACAAAGCGACCTAAACATAATTTATTGATCAACACTAAATTAGTTTCTCTCGCTCGGCCCTAATCCATACACAATGCGGTCTATTTTTGGTTATCACATGCAAAAAGTAAGTCAAACGAGAGTGAGCTTATGAGAGCCCAGTAAGGTCGATCAAGGATTAAAACTATGCGATTCATCGAACGATTTTACATTTGAAGTCAAATAACAGTTTGACAAAAACTTAAATAAAAAAAGAGCATCTCGATATAGATATAGGGAAGAGTTTCAACTCAACCCAATCAATAGACGTTTCAAAAATATTTCAGATAGAATAAATCAGAACATATGACATTGAACATGGGCAGTACAAAATAGTAAAGTCATCCCGGCAGTGCTGAGATACACTGTAAGTATGCATATGTACGCTAATTAGTCATAAAATCGAAGCTCAATGAAATTCGATAACAACTCAGAATAAAACATACAAGGTCAAATATGATGAAATGGGGTTTGGGATAGAATCCTTTACCTCGATCCAGGCTATGCGCACTGCTAAGCAAACTCGTTCAAATCCTTTGATTTAACCCAAATTGACAATTTAATTATCAGAATATAATCCAGTCTCATAAAGTATAAACTCAATACTAATTTCTTAAATGATGCTCACTCCGAAACCCTCAACACAACCTAAAACGAAACGGTTCCACCTACGGCCAAACATAACTAAAAACTCCGCACACTCCTTAAGACATTAAGATACCCCAAAATTCATAATAAATTCTTATAAAATATTTTTACAACTTAAAACATTATGAAAAGTTAAAATATGGATTTTCTGAATTTTTGAATATTTTTGAATTAAAATAAATTTTTTAAATACAAGAAAAGCCCAAAAATAGCTATATATATATATATATATATATATATATATATATATATGTTGCCGAGGAAAGATGGTTCGCATGCCACGTGAGGTGCCACAAAGGATGCAGTCTGCGTTGGCTTCCAAGTAGACAAAGTGGGAGACAGCAAGGATGGAGTAAGGGCTGAGAGCAAGGCTCCCCAGACAGATCGCGAGGGCTGGCAGCGCCGCGCAGGCAGGGTGACGACGAACAGGGGCGACAGTCAGCAGTCGACAGTCCGTATCGAGGGTGCAGCGTCAAGAGTCCGATGACAGGAGTCCAAATGTCTTTCTCTCACTAGAAATCCAGAGAGAAAGAGCTTTAGAGAGAGAAAGTGAAATGTTGAAATCAGAGAGAAGTCCTTGAATAAGCTCCAGAATCCACTATATATAGGCACAAATATGCGCGTGTCATCAGCTGACACGTGTCGTCCTCTGAGAGTGACACGTCGCCGTAGGGGGTCTCGCAGTCTTGATTGTCCGTCGGATTGCCGGTCCCCGAGTTCGTGTCGTCCTGCCCTTGCAGCGTCCCTCTGCCTGTCTGAGAAGACTGACCACACTGTGGTAGCATGGTCAGAGTAGCCCGTTGCCCCAGCCTCCAGTCCAAGCCCTTGCTGAATCCCACGAGATGCGTCAAGAGACGCGCCGAGATCCTGGCAGCGGTGAGGGTTGCCCCTGCAGCCAACTGCTAGGCATGCCGGCCACGATGCCCTCCGAGGACCTGCTCCCGTCCCGGAGTGACTCGCGGTTCATTGCCCTGGCGGCGTCGATGATCAACGGTGATATGAGCGCGCATGCTATGCTTAGGGTCCGTGGCGAGGGGTCCTCGTGCCGGAGCACTACGAGCGGAGCCCCCCGTGAGTCCGTCGGGTGATTGAGCCGGCGAGGGCTTCATGGTTGCGAGCCCGTCCCGCCGCGAGGGCCGGAGCCCCGTCAGTTTGATTGAGCCGGCGAGGGGTTCATGGTTGCGAGCCCGTCCCGCCGCGAGGGCCGGAGCCCCGTCAGTTTGATTGAGCCGGCGAGGGGTTCATGGTTGCGAGCCCGTCCCGCCGCGAGTTTGATTGAGCCGGCGAGGGCTTCAAGGTTGCGAGCCCGTCCCGCCGCGAAGGCCGGAGCCCAGTCACTTTGATTGAGCCTGCGACAGAGCGTCGCGCTACTGAAGATAACGTCTGAGTGTTGTTGGAGCGCGAAGTCAGTGCCACTCGTCAAGTTCCCCCCTTCGCAGGGAAATGGAGGCCGACCCCCTTGGGGTGGCCGACCCCTTGGGTGGCCGACCCCCTTGGGGTGGCCGACCCCTTGGGTGGCCGACCCCCTCCTTAGGGGGGTGGCCGACCCCCTTACAAAGTGGGTGGCCGACCCCCTTCTTAGGGGGGTGGCCGACCCCCTTCTTAGGGGGGTGGCCGACCCCCTTCTTAGGGGGGTGGCCGACCCCCTTACAAAGTGGGTGGCCGACCCCCTTCTTAGGGGGATGGCCGACCCCTCGGGGGGGGAATGCACTTTCGATCGCCGTTTGAATGCCTAAGGCGCGGAGCACTTTGACCGAGCAATCTTGTTGAGCGATGTTGACCGCCAAATGGGTGACGTGTCGTGCCACTAGGATCTCTTAGCGGGCCCCGGGGTGCGGTCCAGAATAGGTTATGAACATAAGCCCCCTGCGTGCGGGGTGCGCGGAGGGGCAACCCGAGCGGGCGCCGTACGCAGAAACGATGTTGGATGCACTCGGCATGGTCGTCGCTTAGTGCTTAAAGCCCGCTGCGAGGGCCGGAGCCCCCGGTTGATTGTGTCGGCTATGGCTATAAGGTTGTGAGCCGATCCCGAATGCGAGGGCCGGAGCCCCGTCGCTTTAATTGAGACGGCGATGGCTATAAGGTTGTGAGCCCATCCCAGATGCGAGGGCCGGAGCCCCGTCGCTTTGATTGAGACGGCGATGGCTATAAGGTTGTGAGCCCATCCCAGATGCGAGGGCCGGAGCCCCGTCGCTTTGATTGAGACGGCGATGGCTATAAGGTTGTGAGCCCATCCCAGATGCGAGGGCCGGAGCCCCGTCGCTTTGATTGAGACGGCGATGGCTATAAGGTTGTGAGCCCATCCCGGTGCGATGGCCGGAGCCCCGTCGCTTTGATTGAGACGGCGATGGCTATAAGGTTGTGAGCCCATCCCGGATGCGAGGGCCGGAGCCCCGTCGCTTGATTGAGCAGGTGAGGGCCGGAGCCCCCGGTTGATTGTGCCGGCGAGGGCTTTAAGGTTGTGAGCCCGTCCCGCCGCGAGGAGTCCTTGTGCCGGAGCACTCGGAGCTCGTCAAGGTAGCATCCCGGAGGAGCCGTCTACCCGACTGGCCGAGGTAGCATCCCGGAGGAGCCGTCTACCTGGCGGAAGGGGAGTTGAAAAGATGTGTCCCGGAGGAGTCGTTTATTCCCGCGGGATGTTGCACACTTCGGAGAGTGGGTTGAAGCATGTTCCGTGACCAAGGCAAGGTGCGCATGGTGTGGTGAATGAGTGCGGTGCCCGGTGGGCATGTAACATGATTGTGGCGCACGGGTGCGGCGACTACCGTCGCGAGACAATACCTAGTGCTGAGGCACATATCACGAGAACGGTGCATGAGAGCGGCGACGAGTGTCGCGAGACGATACTTGGTGCCGGGGGCACATATGATGAGAATGGTGCATGAGAGCGGCGACGAGTGTCGCGGGACCATACTTGGTGCCGGGGGCATTTATCATGAGAAAGGTGCATGAGAGCGGCGACGAGTGTCGCGGGATGATATTTGGTGCTTGGGGCACGTAGTGCGACAGAGAGTCAGTGGGATGGGATGTATCAGTGACGCGGAGCATGGGCATGACGACGTGTGAGAGTGCGGTGTGCGGGCGCCGGCGACGAAGGTCGCGGAGATGTTGCGCGGGCGACGAGAGTCGCGGAGGTGTCATACGGACGCGGGCGATGAGAGTCGCGAAGATGGTGCGCTGGCGACGAGAGTCGCGAATCTGGTGCGCTGGCGACGAGAGTCGCGGAGCTGACGCGCTGGCGACGATAGTCGTAGAGATAGTGCGTGGGCGTGGCGACGAAGGTCGCAGAGACGAGAGTCGCGGAACTGGCGCGTGGATGCGGGCGACGAAGGTCGCGGAGATGGTGTGTTGGCGATTAATGTTGCGGAGATGGCGCGCAGGCGACGAAGGTCGCGGAGATAAAGCGCACGGGTGCTGGCGACGAGGGTCGCGGAGATGGTGTGCTGGCGACGAGAGTCGCAGAGATGACGCGCGGGTGACAAGAGCCGCCCGGATAGTGCGCTGGGGACGAGAGTCGCAGAGGTGGCGTGCGGCGACGAAGATCGCGGAGACGGCGCGTGGGCGCGGCGACGAAGGTCGCGGAGATGGAGCGTGGGCGCGGTGACGAAAGTCACAACTACAGCGTGCGCGCAACGGTAGTCGGTCGTCAAGGTAGGCAGCCAACACCCTTAAGGGGAAGGCACACCAAGGCTGCTTCATAAATAAATAAAAAAAGCACGTGACTTGAGCATGTGTTGCTTTGATCGGCCTGTGAGTGTTGAAAAGTTGACCGTTGAATATGCCGACGCGTCATGAGAATTGGGACCCTCAGTGGGCCTATAGGTGTAGCCAAGATAGGGTGGGAACATAAGCCCCCTGCGTGGGGCGTACGCGGAAGGGTAACCCGAGTGGGCGCCGCACGCATAATCACTTAGCAAGATGTTGTTTGGCCGGAGAGTTGTTGAGGGTCTGTGTATGAGAGACGGCGACGAAGGTCGCGGAGATGATGTCCGGGCGACGAGGGTCGCGGAGAGAGCGCACGGGTGCGGGCGACGGAGGTCGCAAAGATTGTGCCCGGGTGACCGGCGACGAATGTCGCGAAGACGTGGCCTAGGAGATAGGCGACGAGCGTCGCGGAGGGCGACGAAGGTCGCGAAGAGGACACTTGGATGCTGGCGACTAAGGTCACAAAGACTGCGCTCGGGTGACCGGCGACGAATGTCGCAAAGACGTGGCCTTGGAGATAGGCGACGAATGTCGCGAAGAAGACACTCGGATGCTGGCGACGAAGGTCGCAAAGACTGCGCCCGCGTGACCGGCGACAAATGTCACAGAGAGAGCGCATGGGCGCTGGCGACGAAGGTCGCGAAGAGAGAGCGCACGGGCGCTGGCGACGAGGGTCGCGGAGACGGCGCCCGGGCGATGGGCGACGAACGTCGCGGAGAGGGCGCGGGCGACGAGGGTCGCGAAGACGGCGCCAGAGCGCTGGCGACGAGGGTCGCGGAGACGGCGCCCGGGCGACGGGCGACGAAGGTCGCGAAGACGTTGCCCGGGCGATAGGAGACGAGCGTCGCGGAGAGAGTGCATAGGCGCTGGCGACGAGGGTCGCGAAGACGGCGCCCGGGCGACGGGCGACGAAGGTCGCGAAGACGTTGCCCGGGCGATAGGCGACGAGCGTCGCGATGTTGTTCGGCTGTCACGAGTGGACGTGACTGTGAAGATGGTGGTGTTGGTGCGATGGGTAAGTGCCGAAGAGAGTGGCCGAGGGGATGGCCGTGAGTGAGGGTGGCCGAAGGTGGGTGGGTCGGCCATGGGGTCGGCGGAGTGGTGGGGTCGGCGGCGCAGCGCCTTCGGCCGCGCGACGTCGAGCTTACGGGTCGGGGAAGAGAGAGAGAAAGGGGCCGAGTGGGGGGGTCGGCCAGGGGTGAGGAGTCGGCCAGGGGGGTCGGGATAGCAGGGGGGGTCGGGGTGGGGAGTTGGGTCGGCCAGGGGGGTCGCGGGGAGAGTGGCCGAAGCAAGAAGAAGAAGAAAAAAAGCGAAGGGGAAGAGGGTCGGCGGCGGCAATGGCCTGCCATGGCGTCGCGGCGGCTTCCGGGGTCGGGGGAGAGGAGAGAGAGGCCGAGGTCGGCGGGGATGAGGGGTCGGCCAGGGGGGTCGGGATAGCAGGGGGTCGGCGGAGGTGGGTCGGCGTGGTGGAGATGGCCGAAGTGGAAGGTGGGTCGGCCATGGGGTCGGCGGCGCAGCGCCTTCGGCCGCGCGACGGCGGGCTTACGGGGTCGAGGAAGATGGAGAGAGAGGGGCCGAGGGGGGTCGGCCAGGGGTGAGGAGGTCGGCGCAGCAGGGGGGTCGGCGAAGGGTGTCTCGCGGGAGAGAGAAGCCGAAGCTGATGGAGCGACATGAAGAAGAAGAAGTGAAAGAGGCCCGTCGGCGGTGGCCATGGCTGCCTTGGGGAGGTCGGCCGGAGGAAGGAAGTCGCGGGTGGGGAGTGCTCGGCGAGGATCGAGGTCGCCGGGGGAGGGGCGACGCTGGGAAGGGTCGTCCGGCGGTGGGTAGTCTCGGCCAAGGCTGTGCGGCGCAAGGAGAAGAGATGAATTTTTTAGGGTTCCAGCGAAACGGGTCGGTTTTCGGGCAAACAGGTGGGCGGGTGACCCGCTCCAGGCTGATGGAAGAGAGAGTAAATGGGTCGGTGCAGGCGCGGGTCGGGGCTTCGCGGGTGGGTTCGGCCCACCTGGACTTCTTCTTTTTGCTGTGGTTTGACTGAGCCAATGAAAAAGAGATGCGAAATTTTTTTTTTTTTTTTGAAGCCTATAAAAGGAGCATGAGAGGGTATGAAAAAATGTTGAGTGAGAATAACTTTGAAGTGAAAGGGAGGTTGGGGAGTGATGAAAATTTTCGTCGAAAAATTTTCCAAGTGTTGGAGAGAGCGACGGAGGGTGAAAAATTTTGTGAAAATTTTTCTAAGTGTGGAATGAGGATGAGAGGGTGATGAGCCGACCATAATCATGTAGGGTGCGAGGGCGGTTCGAAAAAAAAAAAAAAATCTAAGTGTTGAGAAAATTTTTTTTCAAGTGTTGAGCTGGGACAAGGATGCCGAGGGAAACCGCGAGGAGTGACGACCCGACCGCGAAAAAAAGAAGAAATTTTTTTCTAAGTGTTGAAAAGGGAAGAGGGTGCCGAGTGAAGCCGCGGGGGTGATGACCCGTCCGCGAAAAACGGAGAAATTTTTCTAAGTCTGGAAAAGTGAAGAGGGTGTTGAGTGAAGTCGCGGGGGTGGTGACCCGGCCGCGAAAAACGAAGAAATTTTTCTAAGTCTGGAAAAGTGAGAGGAAAAGGGCATGAGGAGGCGATGTGACCGCGATCACGACCACGACCACGAGGGGTTGAGATGAGAGGGAGGGGGGGACTTAGGACGGCGGGCAGGTATGGACGACCGACTAAGTCACAGAGGCGATAGCTAGCGTGGCTCGAGCCACCCCGCGCACCACGTACCAAGTTGCTGCAATGTGAGGCAGAAAAGGTTAGGGAGTGGTGAAGCCCTCAAGGGACTGGGTGATGGCATCAAAGGTGGTGCTAGAAGACTTGTGCAAGAGCAATATAGCATGAAAATTCTCTAAGTATGGGAAATGCAACTTCATTGATAACAAAAGTAGGCGATATGCGGGGGTACATGGGGATTGAGTACATAAAAAGTGGTGAAATGACGGAAAAAAATACAAGTGTAGAAAATGCACTTAGGGCAGGCTAGGACTTGGGTGGTTGGTTCACATGTTCCGGACTTAGAGCTTGAGTTCGCCACATGCAATCTTGTCTGCGAAGACGAACTTGAGGCCCCTACACCACTTGAGACCGTGACCGACCTTCCGGTGATATGGGCAGTAGTTGGGACGGGCTAAGTCTTCCGGGGTAGGTTCATTGTCGACATTGGGCAGGGTTATGGCATTGTCGTCGATCCATGTCTCGAGGAGATCACTGACAGTCTTCAAGTCACACGGGTATTCTGGGGCAGGTGTCGGCTGCCCTCTCTTGTCAGGGCGTTCATCCCTTCTTTGGGACTGACGCTTGCGGTTGGTGTCGTCGTTACTGGTTGCTGCTATTGTCACGGCCGAGACGAACTGAGTTTGGGGCTTCGGGGTCTTTGACGGACCGACTGAGTCATATGTGCGTCGTGCGGCTTCTTTGAGATGTCCCCAAGACCGAAGTTGGAGGTTTTCGAGGTAGACCCTGTAGGTGTCTTTCATGTTCTTGATACAAATGGGGACAAGGGTCTCATCTTTACTGAAGTCAGTGCACTCCAAGCACTTGTGATGAAATCGCGTAACATAGGCATTGAGGTCCTCCCCGTGGTTTTGACGGATTCCGGCAATGTCAACGATGGTCACACGTTCCGTCTCATAGTGAAACTTGTCATGGAAGAGCTGAACCATGTCAGACCAGGAGTGGATAGTGCCGTCAGGGATCTTGTGGTACCAAGAGTAGGCAAGGCCAGTCAAGGACTTGTGAAATTCCCGAAGCTTCAAAGTGTCGCCCGGGCCATATTGTTCTAATGAGCCGACGAATCTTGTTAAGTGCTCACGGGCGTTGCCCTCGCGTCCGTTAAAGAGCGCAAAGGCGGGTTGCTTGTATTTGAGTGGGTATGGTGTGATGGCTATGTCGTTGGCATATGGTGCATGGCCTGTCAGTTGGGCCGATGAGTCGAGTGCAGAATTCTGTGACAGTCGGTGGAGGAGTGCGTCGAAGTCTGACTTGGAGACATAGTAGGACGATGGTTCTTCATGGCCAACAAAGGGTTGGTGGCTGGCTAGGGCACCGCGAGCCCCCGAGCCCCCTGACGGGGTAACTTGATGAGCAGGAACAACTGAAGGGTGATATACGGCAGGTGCTGATAATGGCAAGTGTATGGTGGTATGGTTGGGTGGGCGAGACATATCCACCAGTTGATCGATTGTTTGATGTTGCTCCGTTGGGTAGGGGTTAGGTTCCATCTCAATGGATTCGTGGGTTTTGGAAGAGCTTCTGGCTGGCACATGTTGAGGTGCAACAACAGGGAGGACTTGTTGCAATACTGGTCCGAGGTCTGCTTGCGGTCTGTGTGACGGCATCACGGGATGCGGTGTATCAGCTATAGGTGGTGAAGATGCCGCGAGTCCTATCGCCAAGGGTCTGGATGATCGAGGCGGCGGTGGTCGCGACACTGTGGCCTGAGCGGCGTCAGGAGCCAACCCAGGTCCTGAAGGTCGGATTGGTGCACTGGGTTGTTGCGAGGCCAACGCCTGTATAGATCTTTGCATTTCCATAATGGCGGCGATGAGAGTGGTCTGCGAGTCTTGTAGGCTGGCTATGGTGGGAGTGAACTGCTGGATGGCCGCATCGACTGCAACTTGCACGTCAGGTGTGGGAGGATCTTGGAGGCGTGTATCGCTAGTCCCCTCTTGGTCGTCAAGGCGACGCTCCTCTCGGATAGTGGGGTTGAGGCCTTGGCTGGTTGACCTGGTAGCTCTCCCTTGTACGGGCATGGTCGCTCGGGTGTGGCAGACTGCAACACGATGCTCACCTCCCCAGCAGAGTCGCCAAATGTTGCCGAGGAAAGATGGTTCGCATGCCACGTGAGGTGCCACAAAGGATGCAGTCTGCGTTGGCTTCCAAGTAGACAAAGTGGGAGACAGCAAGGATGGAGTAAGGGCTGAGAGCAAGGCTCCCCAGACAGATCGCGAGGGCTGGCAGCGCCGCGCAGGCAGGGTGACGACGAACAGGGGCGACAGTCAGCAGTCGACAGTCCGTATCGAGGGTGCAGCGTCAAGAGTCCGATGACAGGAGTCCAAATGTCTTTCTCTCACTAGAAATCCAGAGAGAATGAGCTTTAGAGAGAGAAAGTGAAATGTTGAAATGAGAGAGAAGTCCTTGAATAAGCTCCAGAATCCACTATATATAGGCATAAATATGCGCGTGTCATCAGCCGACACGTGTCGTCCTCTGAGAGTGACACGTCGCCGTAGGGGGTCTCGCAGTCTTGATTGTCCGTCGGATTGCCGGTCCCCGAGTTCGTGTCGTCCTGCCCTTGCAGCGTCCCTCTGCCTGTCTGAGAAGACTGACCACACTGCGGTAGCATGGTCAGAGTAGCCCGTTGCCCCAGCCTCCAGTCCAAGCCCTTGCTGAATCCCACGAGATGCGTCAAGAGACGCGCCGAGATCCTGGCAGCGGTGAGGGTTGCCCCTGCAGCCAACTGCTAGGCGTGCCGGCCACGATGCCCTCCGAGGACCTGCTCCCGTCCCGGAGTGACTCGCGGTTCATTGCCCTGGCGGTGTCGATGATCAATGATAACATGAGCGCACATGCTATGCTTAGGGTCCGTGGCGAGGGGTCCTCGTGCCGGAGCACTACGAGCGGAGCCCCCCGTGAGTCCGTCGGGTGATTGTGCCGGCGAGGGCTTAATGGTTGGGAGCCCGTCCCGCCGCGAGGGCCGGAGCCCCGTCAGTTTGATTGAGCCGGCGAGGGGTTCATGGTTGCGAGCCCGTCCCGCCGCGAGGGCCGGAGCCCCGTCAGTTTGATTGAGCCGGCGAGGGCTTCATGGTTGCGAGCCCGTCCCGCCGCGAGTTTGATTGAGCCGGCGAGGGCTTCATGGTTGCGAGCCCGTCCCGCCGCGAAGGCCGGAGCCCCGTCACTTTGATTGAGCCTGCGACAGAGCGTCGCGCTACTGAAGATAACGTCTGAGTGTTGTTGGAGCGCGAAGTCAGTGCCACTCGTCAAGTTCCCCCCTTCGCAGGGAAATGGAGGCCGACCCCCTTGGGGTGGCCGACCCCTTGGGTGGCCGACCCCCTTGGGGTGGCCGACCCCTTGGGTGGCCGACCCCCTCCTTAGGGGGGTGGCCGACCCCCTTACAAAGTGGGTGGCCGACCCCCTCCTTAGGGGGGTGGCCGACCCCCTCCTTAGGGGGGTGGCCGACCCCCTCCTTAGGGGGGTGGCCGACCCCCTTACAAAGTGGGTGGCCGACCCCCTTCTTAGGGGGGTGGCCGACCCCTCGGGGGGGAATGCACTTTCGATCGCCGTTTGAATGCCTAAGGCGCGGAGCACTTTGACCGAGCAATCTTGTTGAGCGATGTTGACCGCTAAATGGGTGACGTGTCGTGCCACTAGGATCTCTTAGCGGGCCCCGGGGTGCGGTCCAGAATAGGTTATGAACAATATATATATATATATATTTTCCTACTCAAATCAAAGTCTCATAGTTTTTTATAATAGCTTTACAATATATAATAAAAATATAGAAACTAAAATTAGAATTGAAAAAACATCGAAACTATTTTAAAAACATTCGTTTCCCTAACTCAAATGTGATACGGATAAAGTACCAATTCGACTCTAAAATTTATGAAACTTACACATGAGTCTTTTTTATTCTATAAAATCATTACTATAATTTTTCCAAATTTTATTATGAATTTTAAAGGCTCAAAACAAATTTATAAAAAACTGAACTTGCAAAAAAAAAAAAATACTAAACAATTTCAGAAAAATCTGAAATTTACCACTAATTATTCTAATGTAGCTTAATGTCACTGAACGAACGAATGGTCCGTGACATTAAGCTTACCCTACTGAAAAATTATAGGCAAAAATGATCACTGTGCGCCAACCCATGCTCGCATTGAGCACATCTGAGCACGTGGTACACCTGTACAAGCACAGGGTACCACTTCAACAACATG